>JAFEMH010004717.1:0-195552 GCA_022495995.1 Adenophora triphylla var. japonica
CAAAGTCAAGCATCCGAAGGGAGGATCCCTCGGAGCCACGGGAAGCACACGGGGCCATGCTGCCAGGGAGCTCGCTCAGGTGCATGGCGTCACAAGTCAAGCCTCGCGGCATCTTGGCGCGCCGTCGCCTCGGGAGCCCCCTCAAACTCATCCCCCCGAGCCCACGGGAGCAGAACGAACCCTCACGGCTCTGCGCTCCAAGCTCCTGCACATCCCCGTAGCAATGGTGAGCTTCCCCGGCTAGTCCTCCTCTTCCTCGCCGTACGAGCCCGTCCCAGCATGGCGGGTACGCGGCGCCCAGGATCCCTATCCCACTAGGAAGCGCTGGAAAACCTCATAAAACCACACCTGTGACAAAACAGAGAAGGCTCAGTGCAAAAGACAATGGAGAAATGACGGGCTGCTAAATCAAGAAAACGGCAATAAACGCATACCTCCAGAGCAAAGTCAAAACAGGCGACGAGCTGGCCACCCCAGGCTAAACCGGTCCAAGGAAAAGTAGAGCTCGGCCAAGCCTGCCTCGCCCAAAGCAATGTCGCAGACCCTGTCCAGGTCAATCAAGCTCTCCAACAGAGCAAAGGGAGGCTGCGGTCGCGTGGTTCGAGAACAGAGTCTGGGCAGTGCCGTACCACAAGAAGGAGCGCGCCAGGTGCTCCGTTGCTCACCTGGCCGGACCTCCGGATGTAGTGCCCCGATGCTGGCCGTGATCCTCATCTGCACGTCGCTCTACAAAGATCCCAGGCCCCTGCGAGGACGAGGCTCAAAGCCCAAGCAGCTCTGGTCAACACGTCATCAGCTCATATCCCTCCACCGCACGGCTCTCCTTTGAAGGAAAGCCGGTGATCACAACAGAAGTCGGTGGGCGTCACTGTCACCTCGCCCAGCTCAGGTGGAAGGTGTGGGTGGTATCCCACCAATACTCAGAAAGGCCCAGGAAGACACTCTTGTTCTTCCTCGTGTCAGACACTCCAGCCAGGTTCTCAACGAACACACCTAGGCCAGAAGCATAAACCAGCCTCCGGGGACTCGGCCTACCGCCCACGGAAATATCGGGCATCCGCTGCCATAGCTCCACAACAGCCTCGAGCGATCCCCGAGTCTTCATCCTCTTGGCCTTCCCGGCCATAAGCCCCGCATCCTGCAGGTAAACACAGCAAAGGTACGTCAATCACAATACTTAATATAAAGGCACATATAACCCGTCACAAAACACGGCACATATAATGCACATAATTTTCACATATATCATGCATATAATTTTTCCCATGCAGTCCGTCACAAAAACACGGCACACACTGTACACATTTTCTCAAAAGAAAAAAAAGGGGGGGGATTAAACCCTACACGACACATTTTCAAAAGAAAATCCGTCCCAACACGGCACACATTGCACATATTTTTCACATATAACCCGTCACAAAAACACGGCACATATCGCACATATTTTCCCCACAAAGTCCGTCACCCAAAAACACGGCACACACTATATAGCACATTCTCAAAAGAAAATCCGTCCCAACACGGCACACACTTTCACATATAACCCGTCACAAAACACGGCACATGTCACTTTTTTTCACAAAAATTATCACTACACGATAATTTTCTCATAATGTACATACATAAATAGCATACGGTACAAAACACCAAAGCATGCAATTCACTAGATAGGCACTTTATTTTCACAAATAAGAGCTAATCTACACATTTCTGCACAAAATACACATACCCACAATTTTTACATGTCCATTTTCAACAATTCATCAAGAATTTCACAAAAAGGCATAAAATAATAAAAAAAAAAAAATTCAAAAATGCGAAAAACTAAAACCTAGTTCTAGCATTCAAAAATTCGAGCAGGAAATCAAAACGGAACAGATTTCTTACCTCCCCAACGTTCATGGAGCGACGATTATGCACCTCCGGATTCGGATACAAAACATCCGGGTTCTTCGAAGATGGAACGAACGAAGTCCAATTCCTTTGAAGCTCCATTCGCTGCTCAACCACCTCTTGACTGCGTTGACGACGACTCCTTCGAGATCCCTCCGCCATTGCAAGCAATTCAAGCTAAGAAAAATGGAAGATTTGGGACAAAAATGGAGTTTTCTCTCTTTCTCTCTCGCTGGTTCACGGCTGGGAATGGGAAATGAAGGGAGCCTCGGAATTTAAAGCCCGGGTCAAACCTGGGAACTGTAAAAAACCAAGGTGGTCCGTACGGACCTCTTTGCAACCAGGTTAGTCCCGTACGGACCTCTTTGCAAGGGATGGCCAAATTACTTTCCTCGCCCTTATAATCTTTGCCCCCAGGCGTCCTAAGGCCTTTTCCAAGAAATCCAAGTGCGTAATGGTCCCTAACCCTTCAATTCAACAACCGGCCATCAGCGTAAGACCGGTCCTCGCCCACTTCAACGGCAATTCAAATCCCACGTGCCGCGTAAGACCGGTCTCGCCCACTTCAACGGCAAATCAACCACCGCCATCGGCGTAAGAGGACCTCGCCCACTTCAACGGCAAATCAACCACCGGCCGTCGCCGTAAGACCGGACCTCGCCACTTCAACGGCAAATCAACCACCGGCCGTCGGCGTAAGCGGACCTCGCCCACTTCAACCCGGCAAATCAACCACGGCCGTCATCATAAGACCAGGACCTCGCCCACTCCAACGGCAATTCAGCTCAACGGCAATTCAGAAGGAGCCAACACCTCCCAGCACGAATCCCAAGGCACGAGACGCCTCCAAAACGCCCGACGGCAATTCAAGAAGGAGCCAACACCTCCCAGCACGAATCCCAAGGCACAAGACGCCTCCAAACGCTCAACGGCAATTCAAGAAGGAGCCAACACCTCCCAGCACGAATCCCAAGGCACAAGACGCCTCCAAACGCTCAACGACAACTCAACCACTGGCCCTCAAAAGAGGTCCGGGTTATCTTCCCAATAGAAAAGGGCCCCTACAAGGTCACGCATCCCCGACAATTCAAGCACGGCGGTCGGATGTAAGCCCGAACTTCGCCCACTTCAACGGCGCAAGCACCGGCCATCAAAGTAAGCCCGAGCTCCTCCCCAACAAGTCGAAAGGGAAGTCATACAAGACTGCGTATCCCCAGCACCGGCCATCATCCTTGCCCACTCAACGGCAAAACAAGCACAAGAAGGAGCCAACACCTCCGAGTACAAGTCCCAAGGCACGAAGCGCCTCCGAAACGCCAAATGGGGAAGCAATCACCGGCCGTCATCCTTGCCCACTTCAACGGCAGCGCAAGCACCGGCAGTCATCGTAAGTCCAACCTTCTACATCAACATGCAAAAACACAAATGGCATCTACGCCTCTCGAAGCACAAGGCAGCCACGCCTCCACACCTGCGGCTAGAAGACGATTCAAAGTCCTCGCGCATTACATCAACCGCCGCCAGATGACGATTCAAAGTCCTCCAGCGTGGCACCAACCGCCGCCAGATGACGATTCAAAGTCCTCCAGCGTGGCACCAACCGCGCCGGAATGGACGATTCAAAGTCCTCCAGCGTGGCACCAACCGCCGCCAGATGACGATTCAAAGTCCTCCAGCGTGGCACCAACCGCAATCAGAAGACGATTCAAGTCCTCACAACTATCTCCGGCCCGGAAGGCCCTAAACCACCCGATTAGGAAAATCGTAAAACTTCCATCCCAGGACGCCACCACGTCCTCACACCTATGCGGTCACCCAGGCGCCACCATCCTTACCACCGACCTTACCGGCCACCCGCTCGGCCCACGCTGCGTCCACCACGGCCCTACCTACGCGGTCACCCAGGACGCCACCACGTCCTTACCACTGACCTATGCGGTCACCCAGGACGCCACCACGTCCTTACCTATGCGGTCACCCAGACGCCACCACGTCCACACGACCTATACGGTCACCCAGACGCCAGCGCGTCCTTACCCACCGACCTATGCGGTCACCCGCAGACGCCACCACGTCTCTTACCACCGGCGCGGTCACCCGGGACGCCACCACGTCCTTATCACCGACCTATACGGCCACCGGGACGCCACCACGTCGCCTTATCATCGACCTATGCGGGCCACCGCCGCCACCACGTCCTTACCACCGACCTATGCGGTCACCCAGGACGCCACCACGTCCTTACAACCGACCTATCAGTCACCCACGCCACCACGTCTCACCGACCTATGCGGGCCACCAGGACGCCACCACGTCCTTATCACCTGCACTATCACAGCCGGGACGCCACCACGCTCTACAACCAGCTGGCCTCGCGGGCTACCATGCGGGCACGCCACCACGTCCTTATCACCGACCTGCGGTCACCCGGGGCCACCACGTCCTCACCACATCACCTCGCGGTCACACGACACTTCAGGGCACCACCACGCCCGCATTCACAAAACACTCACCCCACACCCGAACTACGACCAGGCTTGATTCCCGCCAGGGATACGTAGGAATCCTATCACAGGGTCCAGCCTATTGACCTAAACGGTCACCCAAAAGGACACCACCACGTCCTCACTTTGACCCTCACGGTCACTTCCTCTCCCAAAGACGCGATCCAGATTAGGACCCTTATCTTATCGGCGACCCCACTTCTTTCATAAGTGACGTCGTCGAGGGGCTTCTGTAAGTACCCCAATCTGGATCACTCCCTTTCAAACACACGGGAAACACCGTAGACTCATCCACGCAGTCTCAGAGACCTCTCTCACTCAAAACCCTCTCAAAACCCTCTCAAACCCCCAAACAAACCAAGGGAGGAGCCTTTCTGGGATAAAAAGGGACAAAAGGACCTTTTGGGAATTTTCAGAAATCGTAAAGGCAATTAAGGTCCGTACGGACCTCTTTGTTTCAATGATTACTAAATCCCCTTAAAGTCCACAATATTCCCTCAAATCCCGGAAGAAATGATGACTTCCCTGCAGAGTTGGTCCGTACGGACCTCTTTGCATGCAAGATGGTCCGTACGGACCTTATTGCATGGGGGACATCATCATTCCAGAATATTCTCCATCATTGCAGATTCCCTCAAATCGAGGAAATCCAAAATTCTGGATAACCAAGAAGGTCCGTACGGACCTCTTTGCTCCGAAATTTTTACTATAAATAGAGGGCTCCCCCTCCTCATTTTCACACATCTCCCACTTCTCTCTTCCTCCCTAAGCCTTCTGGCTCCCCTTCTAAGACCTTTCGAGGCATTCCCGGCCCCTTCGGATCCTTCCGAGGCCTTCCGAGCCCCCTCGAGGTGCTCCGAAGCCTCCCCGAGCGCTCCCGAGACGCTCCCGCGCTGCCGAGGCACTCTCGAGGTACTCTGAGGCCCCTCGTGGTACTCCGAGGCCTTGCACAGTCTTTCCACGGTGTCCCGGCTCTTTCCGAGTCAAAGCCGACGATCCCAGGCTCACGCCGAAACTCTGCCCGAGTAACTCCGCCACCACAACGCACGCCGAACCTCTGCCCGAGTGATCCAGACGATCCCCACGCACGCCGAACCTCTGCCCCGAACGCAGCCTACAACCTCAACTCACGCGAAACTGTCCGCAGACAACCGGTCCCCCCCGAAGCAATCCCGATCTATCTGGAACGCTACTCCGAGCCTCGAAACACCATTCCCCAGCGGAAGACAGACACGAACCAACATTGGTAAGGCTTCCTTCCTATACTATTTCAATACATTTCCATACATAGCATACAATGTAGACATCCGATACAGCATGCATTTTTAAAAGCACACACACACACACACAACATTTAAAGGATATTAGGGGTATCCGAAAGACTCGTTTTACGAGGCTACTCGGGTGAGCTCTAATATTCTAATATTCTCTTCCCGGGGAGTCATCTGACCTCCGAACTCAAAATCTCATCACACAAAAACAGGTTTAAAATTTATCTTTAAGCGATGCCCTTTTCAATGTTTTGGGCTTAATAAAAACGGCGTGGCGACTCTACAAAATGCGAAAGCAAAACGGCGAGACACCTCCAACGCGCAACGCTAAAACGGAATAAGCCAGATGCCGGGGCGCGATTGTGCTGCCTCTCGGATCCGGGCGACTTCCCGAACAGCGACGAACGCGAGATGCCGGGGCCCCGCGCGCGAGCCGGATCCCGGGTAATTTCAGGTATTAGTGGATTTTGATGATGAGGAAAAGGTAGAGGAAGAATGTGCTCTAAATACTGAAGCTTCACTGAGTGTTAGTGTGGGCAAGGAGGTTGAACAGGATGGTGAGGTTCCAGTTGAATCTTTGGGGAATGATAATGAAGGTGGTGAGTTAATGAAGGATCCAGTGGAGGATCTTGGATATTGCTATATGGGGGTGTTAATCTTTCATCTGATCCTTTGGAAGATGATTCTGTTGACAAGGTGGATAAAGCGGGGGAATTTGAGGCTCCTACGGGTGAGAAGAATACGATTGTTGTTGCTTCTTTGGGAGAAATTGATCCTTCACAGGGGGTTGGGATGGTTAACTCTTCGGATGAGAAGGAGAATTCTCTCAGGATTTGACTTTTTCTGGGGAAGAGATTTCCCGCAATGAGGATAATAAAAAAGGGCAGCGAAAGGTCTCTCCTAGGGTGACTCGGAGAAAAATTAAGGGGGTGACTTCTTCTTCTTCTAGTTCCCAATGACGGTTATAATATGGAATGCGAGGGGGGTTGGAAATGTAGCAAAAATGGATGCGTTAAAGCTTTTAGTATCTCAGCATAAGTCGTGGTGCTTAGCAATCTTAGAACCCAAAATCTTGGGGGACAGACTTGCTAAGATTGCGAGGCAGTTGGGTTTTGGGCATTATTTGCATGGGAACCCGGTTAATACTCACATTCGGATTATGTGGAGTTCGGGTTTTAATATGTGTTTGGTTTCATGTTCCAATCAGCAGATTACTATTCGGGTTACGAATGGTGGTGAAGTTTGTGGGTTATTTTCTTTTGTTTATGCTAATTGTGATCTGGTGGCCTGGCATCCGTTATGGGCAGAGTTGACGCAACTTTCGGTTCAATATGATGAGCCTTGGTTAGTGGGTGGCGATTTCAATATTATTGCTCAACCATCAGAAAAGTTGGGTGGTAATGGTTGGGATTTTGCGGGTATGGATGATTTTAATCGCTGTTCTATTGCTGCTGGTCTTTCCGAGATTGATTTTGAGGGAAGCATTTATACTTAGTGTAACGTACATGATGGGGCTAGGCGTATTTGGGAGCGTTTGGATCGGGTTTTTGTGAATGGGGTTTTCTTCTCAAAACATGGTAACGTGACAGTTACTCACCTTCCTCGGGATAAGTTGGACCATTCTCCGTTGAAGGTAAACTTTTTATCCATTTCAAAGCCGGTTCACGTTTTTAAATTTCAGCGCATGTGGCTCGATCATGTGGATTTTCAAAGTTTTGTTGCTGAGATTTGGCACAAGTGGTATAGTGGGAATGCTCTGTAGAGATTACATAGGAAATTATATGCCCTACGTAAGGCTCTTCGTAAGTGGAATTGGAAGGTTTTTGGGAACATGTTTCGCAAGATTAATAGGCTTCAGGATGAGATCATGGCCTTAGATGTTCAGCTTCAACAAGGATGGGATGAGTCCATTGATCAGTCGCTAAAATAGAAAAGGGTTGATTTGGCTCAGGTGCTGCAGTGGGAGAATGAAATGAAGCAACAACAATCGAGGCATTTATGGGTTAAAGATGGGGACAGAAATTCTGCGTTCTTTCATGCTAGCATCAAGGAGAGGAGAAGGATGAACTCCTTGTGGTTACAGCTACTGATGGATCATGGTGTGACAATGAAAAAGTTTTGGGGAGTTTGGGGGCGGACCATTTTGCCGACATGTTTCGCTCGACTCCTCATAATATTGATGAGGAGATTTTTGTGGGTATTGAGGAAACCTTGACGTGGAGGACAATATGGCAATTTGCGGTTCCAAATGATAAGGAAATTTGGGATGCCGTCAAATCTTTGAACGTGGACAACGCTCCGGGTGTGGATGGGTTTACGGGTCACTTTTTTAGGGGTTGTTGGACTATTATCAAGGAGGATGTTGTGGCAGCTGTTCAATCTTTTTATAATGGGGCGGATTTGCCTAGGGGGTTATCGTCCAATGTGCTTATGTTAATTCCCAAGGTTGACAAGCCGAAGGATTTTAAGGATTTGAGACCGATAAGTTTGTCCATGTACATGAACAAGGTTATTTCGAAAATCCTTACTATCCGGATAGCTTTGGTGATTTCGAAGGTGATTTCTCAGGAGCAAACCGTCTTTGTTAAGGGTAGGGGTATTCAAGAGAACATTGCTTTGGCCCATGAGTTGGTGCACAGGATTGATCAGAAAGTCACGGGGGGCAATGTTTTGTTTAAGCTTGACATGTCCAAGGCCTATGATCGTTTTGAGTGGGATTTTCTGTTTCGTGCCTTGGCTTCGTTTGGTTTCAGTGATAGAAGCAGGGATTTGATATGGAGGTTGGTCCAAGGTAACTGGTATTCGGTTCGGATGGGTGGTATTTCATATGGCTTCTTTGCTTCTTCTCGAGGGGTGAAGCAAGGAGATCCTTTATCCCCTCTTTTGTTCATTATTGCTCAAGAGGTGTTATCTCGGGCGTTACATAGGGCTGTGGTGGATGACATATTTCTTCCGTACACTCATGGTCATGGGGGATTTCCAATTTCCCATTTATAGTATGCAGATGACATGCTGATTTTCTGTAATGGGAGGAGGAACTCGATTGAAGGTGTGATGATGTGTATCCCGCCGCGATTTTTTTCTTTTGGCCGCCCGACAAGACTCTTGTTTGTCTTTGAAAGTTTTGAAAAATCTTTATCGGACTTTTTAAAATTGTTTTGGAGTCGCCACGCCGTTTTTTGTTTAAGGGTCAAAACTTTGAAAAATACCCAAAATTAGAGAAAATGGGTTCGGAGGTCACGTTACATTCCGGGAAGAACGTTGGTGTTCACCCGGAATGCCTCGTACGATGAGTCTTCCTCACTTGAAACCTTTTATGTGTGTGTGTGTGTATTTAAAGGGACTTTTCTGAAAATAACTGAAATTGTAAGGACTGAACTGAAAAACAGTTTGAAAACAGGGATTAAACTGAAATAACAGAAAATGAGGGACTGTTTGCAGATAACAATCTCATCCGCGTGGACAAGAATGCAGTGCAATCTTATTCGCGCAGATAGGGTTGCAATCTCCATATTTTACAGTTTCCAGTTTAGTCACTGTAATTTTCAGAAAATTAACTGAATTTACAGGACTTAACTGGAATTGTAACTGAAAGACAGAAAGTAAATGGGGATTTGGATTTTGGCATCCTTGCTTGTCCTCTCTTTCCCTAGACTTTGATTAGTGGTCATAAGTGATGAATCCACTTAATCAAGTCATCCCGGGGGTACGTTAGGACTTTGTGAGTATTTCATTTGCTAGGGAAAAGGGGAATTTGACATGAAAGTAAGTTGACAAGAGAGTTAGGTCAAGATGTATCAACTTTAGAGGAAGATCTCTAAGGTGGTCATAAGATGACCATCCTTGAGATCTATACTCAAGTTTATCTCCTACATCTTGTGTGACCTATTTTGTAAGTCTTAATGATGTTCATCCAAGGAAAATGTTCCAAGGTGAGCATCTTAGACATGGGGAGGGGAATTTATAAGGAATGTAAATAATGTAGACCTTTTGAAATGGTCATCTATGGAGATTGACTCCAAGATGACCATATTTAGGTCAAGTGAACAAATATTGTCTAGAAATGTAAAGAGGCATGAAAGTAAGATGTGGACCATTTGGAGTGATCATCCATGGAGATGAACTCCTAGATGACCACATTTAGGTCAAGAGAGCAAATAACAAACAAGGACTAGTTAATGAAAAGGGACAAGAGGAAATACATAAATAAAATGTAGATCCATATAGAGAATCATCCATAGAGATGAACTCCATGGAGATCCTCTTGGATCCTTAGGACAAGGGGGAGGGGGATGAACAAAAGAAGAAAGCTAAACTACATAGTATGAGTATGAAGCAAGTGTATGAATGAGAGAGATATGAGTGAAGGGAATAAGGATGTACCAATCTTTCTTGGGTTTATGTTTAGGGTTTGAAGGATTTCAAGGGTCAAAAGTGGTTTTGGGATGAATTAGAGGATGAATATGGTGTGGAATTTGAGTTATGGGAGTGTAAATGGCTGTTTGAGGGTGAATTTGGGCAGAGTGACAGTAGGTTTTCGTATTTTTTGGGCCTTTTGAAACTGAGGGAGAAGGGCTGTATTTATAGGTTGCCTGGGTGCTGATCTTATCCGCGTGGACAAGATTATAGGTGCAATCTTGTCCGCGCGGATGACCCAAGCAGGCGTGCCTGTTTTTTGCAGAAAGCAGTTTTTGGCAGTTTTGGCTTTTTCTAAATGGTCAATATTCCATTTTATTGGGAATGACAGACTTCCAGCGAGGTAATTGTCCATTTTTTTATTCCTAAGAGGTCCTTCCTCATTCATATTGTCAAAATAATGTCCAAAATGCCCCTAAATGATAATAAATCATTAATTTGGGCTGACGAAACATTAATGACCCAGATTGGGGTACTTACAGAAGGCTTAAGGGGTGTTTTATCCAAGTATGAGAGGGCTTCGGGGAAGCTGATCAATCTTGAGAAGAGTGGTTTTTATGTAGGAAAGCGGATGAGGAATTTTGAGGTGGATAACATTCGGCGCTGGTCGGGATGTACACACCAGCAATTCTCGCTAAAGTACTTGGGGATTCCGCTGTTCAAGGGAAGGACGCAGCGGGTTCATTTTGCGGAGCTGGAGCAGAAGGTGTTGAAGAGGATAAATGGATGAAAGGCGAGGCTTTTATCTTTCGGAGGTAAACTGATTTTAATTAAGTCAGTTTTAAGTAGCATTCCTATTTACTCTATGTGGGTCCTAAAGGTGCCTAAGGGGGTGATAAAAAGATTGAGGGGATGATGGCAAATTTCTTATGGAGTAGTGGCGGTGAGAAACGTCCCCAATGGGTTGCTTGGGATAAGGTTTGTAGGCCTATCCAAGAAGGAGTTTGGGGGTTCATTCGATGGGGGAAGTCTACAGTGCTCTATTGGCCAAGTTGGCATGGGTTGCTAAACATAGCACGTCTTTGTGGTCTCGTTATATTCGAGAGAAGTATGGGCTGCGATATGCAGATTCTAGCTCACATGCGTGGAAGGCAACATCTTCTCTTTTGCTACTGCTGGAAGAATGTAGTAGATGGATTATTGGTCGAGGGGACATTCATTTTTGGGTGGATGATTGGTGTGGGGATTGTATAGGAGGCCATAATCCGATGGATCATAAGCTTACGGTTCGGGATGGCCTTGCTGTTATTGATGATTTATGGGGTCTGATTCCGAGTCATTTGCATGAAAGTATCCATAGGGTTCGTATTGATATGGATAGGGAGGATCGGGTGGTTTTTACCTTGACAAAATCGGGTATATTCGAGACTTCTTCTTGGTGGGAACACCATCGGTTCCGAAGTCCTTTAGTGGATTGGGGAGCTAAGATATGGCATAAGCATATCCCGACCAAGGTGAGTGGCTTCTGGTGGAGACTGATGCATAATGGTCTTCCGGTGGATGCAAGACTGGAAGAGAGGGGTTTTAATATTCCTCTGAGATGTGTATGTTGTCCTCTGGGTGGTAACAGAGAGACTCTAGAGCATTTGTTCTTACATTCTATGATGGCTCTCACTTTGTGGCATCATTGGTCCTCGTTCTTTGGGATTGGGTATCAGTATACGGATTTCCATCATTTATGGGATATTTGGTGCATGGGACAATCCAGGAGGTCACATATTGGGTTGGTGCGTATGGGAATCATGATGTTTGTTTGCTGGGGTTTATGGAAAGCTAGATGTAAAATGGTGTTTGATGGCAAGCAGATGGAGAGTGGGGCTATTATTGATGGGATTCATCATGCGTTGGTGGATATGTGTTCGTCTTTGGTTCCTAAGGGTAAGCCAACAACGGAGGCTCGGGATATCTTATCTGATTTGGGTTTAAGGGTGGCGGAGGTAAAGCGTAGGAAGACTAGAATGTTGAAATGGGAGCCTGCGTGAGATTACTTCTATACACTCAACACGGACGGGTCATCTGTGCATGGAGAGTGTTCGGGGGGAGGTATAATTCGTGATTGGAGGGGTGGATTCATTTGTGCCTTCTCCAATTATTATGGGTTTGGCACCAATATGCAGGCGAGATTTATGCTTTGAGGGATGTATTACGTTTGTGTCGGGAGCTTCATTTGTCTTCGGTTCTGGCGGAGTCTGATTCTTTGGTGGCAGTTGGGATTTTACAAGGTAGATTTTCGTGTCCGTGGTGATGTTCTTATGAGCTTCGGGAATGCACTCATTTATTAGGTGGTTTTAGTATCCGACATGTGTTACGGGAGGCAAATGGCGTGGTGGATAGATTGGTTGCAGTTGCGCATTTTCATCATCAAAATAAGAGGTATGATACTGCTAGAGATATGCCGGGGGAGGTGCTACATGCCTTGAGGTATGATGTTTTGGGCATTTATGCTGAGAGACGTTGAAATGGGGGCGTGGTTGGCTGTGTGGTTGCTGATGGTGTCAATGGTTGGCCATGCTTCATTTGGGTTTTTGGATATGGTGTGTAGTAATTGATCTGAGACAATTTTTGAGTTGTTTTGGTGGTTTTTTGCTGCTGGGATTGACCTTGAGGCAACAAAACAGTTTGGTTGCTGGTGTTTTGGATTTTCTGCAGTGCTTGGCTTGGACGTGCGACACTCTTTGCCTTTCAACGCTCGGCCGTGGCTTATGCAGTGCTCGGCCGTGCAAGGGGTGCTGCTCGTCCGAGTTGCTTGGTGACTCGGCCATGCAAATGGGAGCTGGCTTGGGCAGTTTCTGGTCATTATTGCTCAGCCGTGTCTTGGCCATGCTCGGCCGAGCTGGGCTTGGAGGAATTTGGTATTTTTCTTGGGCCAATTTTTGTTTAGGCCTAATGTGGGCTGCATGGGATAGGCCATGCAGGTTTGGGTATATGGATGTGGTCCTTATTTTATTTGGGCTTCTTCATATTTTAATTTGGGTTGGTTAGATTATTTAAATCTTTGGTTTTCGAGTTGGGTTTTATTCCGCTCATCGATGTAATTTTATTTATTCATTAATAAAATTTTCCCAGGTGTCGTACCTGGTTCTTCAAAAAAATTAAAAAAAATACACTAAACCCTAAATCATATACATGTACATTATAACTTATACTCTAAACCCTATCCCCTAAGTCATATACTTATACCTTATCCCTTATACCCTAAACCCTATACCATATACACTAAATTCTAAATCATATACCTGTACATTATACCTTATACCCTAAACCCTATACCCTAAGTCATATACCTATACCTTATCCCTTATACCCTAAACTCTAAACTCTAAACCCTAAACCTTATACCTTATACCCTATACACTAAACCCTAAATCATATACATGTATATTATAGCTTATACCCTAAACTCTAAGTCATATACCTATACCTTATCCCTTATATCCTAAACCCTATACTCTAAACCTTATACCTTATACCATATACACTAAACCCTAAATCATATACATGTACATTATGCCTTATACCCTAAACCCTATACCATAAGTCATATACCTATACCTTATCCCTTATACCATAAACTCTAAACCATAAACCCTACACCTTATGCCTTATACCCTATACACTAAATCCTAAATCATATACCTGTACATTATACCTTATACCCTAAACCCTATACCCTAAGTCATATACCTATACCTTATCCCTTATACTCTAAACCCTAAAATGTATGAAGTAAACAAAAATGTATGTAGTAAACAAAAGTCTAAAATATTATTTCCTATTCAATAAAAAATTTATAAAAAATAAAAAATAAATAAGGATAGTCCGTCATTCTTTTCTTTTATATACTTTCGTTTGTTTAGTTTTTTTCCTATCTTTTTTCTAATACTTTTTGTAAAAAAATGTATGTAGTAAACAAAAGTCTAAAATATTATTTCCTATTCAATAAAAAAATTATAAAAAATAAACAATCTATATACTTTCATTTATTTAAAAATTATTAACTTTATTAATCTAACTTTTTGTAAAAAATTTCCCTACTAAATAACATCTCAAATAGTTTTATTTATTCAAAAATAGATTAAAAAAATTAAAAATCTAAATGCTATTGTCCGACCCTCTTTCTTTCTATTATATACTTTCATTTCTTTAAAAATTATTATCTTTTTTTATATAACTTTTTGTAAAAAAAATCCCTACTAAATAACATCTCAAATTGTTTTATTTATTAAAAAAATTAAAAAAGTAAATGCTATTACCCGTCCCTCTTTTTTTCTATTATATACTTTCATTTCTTTAAAAATTATTAACTTTTTTAATATAAATTTTTGTAAAAAATTTCCCTACTAAATAAAATCTAAAATAGTTTTATTTATTCAAAAATAATTTTAAATAGTAAATGCTATTGTCCGTCCTTCTTTTATTCTATTATATACTTTCAATTATTTAAGAAAATATTATCTTTTTTGATATAACTTTTTATAAAAAAAATTCATACTAAATAACATCTCAAATTGTTTTATTTATTCAAAAAAAAAAAAAAAAGTAAATGCTATTGTCCGTCCCTATTTTTTTCTATTATATACTTTCATTTCTTTAAAAATTATTAACTTTTTTAATATAACTTTTTGTAAAAAAAATTCCTACGAAATAACATCTCAAATATTTTTATTTATTCAAAAATAAATTTTAAAAAATTAAAAAATTAAATGCTATTGCCCGTCCCTCTTTTTTTCTATTATATACTTTCATTTCTTTAAAATATATTAACTTTTTTGATATAAATTTTTATAAAAAAATTACCTACTAAATAACATCTCAAATAGTTTTATTTATTCAAAAAAAAAATTAAAAAAGTAAATGCTATTGTCCATCCCTAAAATAGAAAAAATTAAAAAAAATCTATTTTAACTACAGATGTTGAATCTGTCTCTAAATTAGATACAAATTTTGAATTAGAGATGGATACAAATTTGTCTCTTAAATTTTATAGACAAATTAGAGATGAATTAAAATATGTCCCTAATTTAGAGATGGATTAAAATCTGTCTCTAAAGTTTAGAGACAAATTTTGTCTCCGTCTCTAAATTAGAGACATTTACAAAATTCATCTCTAATTTCTAATTTAGAGACAGATTCAGAATCCGTCTCTAAATTAGAGACAGATTCAGAATCCGTCTCTAAATTAGAGAAATATTCAGAATCCGTCACCTAAATTTGTCAATCTGTTGAAGTATGATATAAAAACTAACAAATCACTAATTTTCTAATGGAATAAAAACTACCTAAATTTGTCAATTTGGTCACTAATTTTTATAACATACGTTATTTTAGTATATATATATATATATATATATATATATATATATATATATATATATATATATATATATATATATATATATATATATATATATATATATATATATATATGATAATGCTACTTAGAGCTTAAGAGACATTTTAAAATTTTAATAATACTTTTATTTATTTATTTTATTTTATTTCAAAATTCTGCATTAGCAAGTACTCCCTCCGTCCCACAATAATATGTAAACTTTCTATTTTGGGCGTCCCACAATAATATCTAACTTTCCCTAAATGGAAAGGAATCTTTACTATTCCCTCCACTCATTATCTCTCCTACATTATTTTAATACTCACATCACCATTATAATTTACTATTCTCTCCACTCATTCTCTCTCCTATTTTATTTTCACACTCACAACACTTTCAATATAATATTTCCTCCTTAATCCCCGTGCAAAATCCAAAAGTCCATAAATCTATGGGACGGAGGGAGTATGTCGTAGTGATTAATATTTCCTTTTTTTTATTAAAAATTGCATTCAATTAATAAGAAGGACATGATTTTATTTTATTTTTTGACTAGATTGAACCCTCGAAAGGTGACTACATTCCTCTTTAACAACAATTAAATAAGAGGCTCATGTCTTCGTAGTTCGAGGTGATAAAAGAAACAAAGATTTGAACACTCTAATGGTGTCTCATACGAGACAAGTTAGTCTCGTACGAGATCCGGCCCAATTCCATTTTTTTAATGCACACCCTATTTTTTGCCTAGACTGCTCTTTTAGGTTTTCAGTCTAGCGGGCTTCTTTTCTTGTGCTTTTTTTATTTTTGTGGGTAGAAGGTCGTAACTATGCATGGTATCTCTTGAGCTTGTCCATGTTAATGGGCTTCCGCATGATCTCCATCCAAATCTGCTAGTTGATGCTCCTCCGGAGAATATCATCTTGACAAAGTAAGGGCCAATCCATATAGGTCCCCGTTTTCCTATAGGATTGAAAGGCCAGAGAGGTCCCCTAATTTTATTTTTCTAGTCTTTACTCTCTTGTTCAAGACTCTAGCCATTCTTCTTTGATATGCTTTGATATGCTAAGTGTCATTGAGTCTTCTTTATCTAGCAAAGCCAATTCTTTGTAATTGTTCCTTAATCATTCGACTTCATTCACTTTTTTTTCGAGGAGAACCCTTAGTAAAGGTACATCTATCAGTAGTTTGTTGAACTGGTACTGGCACTTTGTTATACATGCACTGACACTTGTTATACATGCACTGACACTTTGTTACACTGGCACTTTGTTAAACTGGCACTGCCACTTTTTTACACTGACATTTTGTTAAACTGACACTGACAATAACGGGGAAAATAAAACACGTTTTTCCTAAGTGCCAGAAAAAACGCGTTTTTCCTGAGATTTTGGCTTATTTTTGGGATAGAAAAAAAATAATATATAGGCCCTTCCATGATATTTTTTTCTCAAATAATTCCATTTTAAAAATTTAAACCCCAAAATAACTCACATTTGAAACTATTTGCCAAAATGACCAACTTTTTGAAAATAGCTACACGGTGTAGCGAATTTATAATTTTTTCGGTTAAAATCGCTACACCGTGTAGCGATTTTAAATTTGCTCAATTTTATTTTGATATTTATGCTATTATAAAAAAAAAAAACTTTGAAATCGCCGGAGGGTGTAGCGATTTCAAAGTCAACCAAACAATCCAAACAAAAACAAAAGTACTGGTCAACCAAACCAAATAGTTAATTAGTTTTGCACTTCGACTCACTTTAAATGATAATATGAACATTTTATTTCTATATTTTATCAAAAAAATATATATATATATTTTTTTTTAAAAAAAATTCTTTAAAATATCTCTCAAAATAAACCTTCTAGTGGCGGGAGAGAGTAGGTTTTTTATGGTTTACACACGTTAAATATTTGGTTAACCATTTAACCTTTTCGGATAATCCATAGAAAAAACGTGTAGCTTTAATTGAAGAATCGTGTGTAAGTTTTGGTCAAGAATTGTAAACCCAAACGTGTAACTTTGTGAATAATTAAGAATGAGTTGGTTTTGGGAGAAATTAGTTTCTCCCAAATATTATAAAAAGTCCTGTTTTATTTTAAAAATCGCTTCAATAATCGGTTCAAAAAGTCGGATTAGTTTGATTTAAAATTCATGTATCAATTTTTTTAAATAAAAAACAAGACTTTTTACCCCAAAATTTTCGGATTAAGAATTCCTACTTCTCTTTTTTACCAATAAGGTAAATTATCATGTGGACTGTCACATAACGGGTAGGGAACATATATTATATATTCGAGAAGGTTTTAATTAAAACCGAAAAAGGGGTTTTCAATTATTATATTTAGTACAAATCTCTCTCTATATATACTAGTGTAACTCCCGTGCGATGCATGAACAGCTATTAATACATATTGATGAAAATTCATACAAATATAACATGAAATAGAATTGTTTGTGTACATTGGATTTTTTTTTTTTGAAAGCGATATTATTAGTACAAATATCAGATTGAAGGTCTCTTAAATAAATATATATTTAAGGCATAGTTAGTTTTTACGAAACGCGTTTTATACGTAAATTCCCGTTCCTTTCAATAATAATCACATTTGACATCCATTTTTAAATGCTATGAAATTGAACACATATTTTTTATGTAAAACATATTTATTGTGTATTGAACGTGATATGTGCGTAATTTGCCCACAGTATCACTTAGTTTCGCCAACGATTGGGAAAGCGTAATCAATGTAGTTATAAGTCTCAAAATCTTTCTCTTCAACTGCAATTCAGAACTCTTGACTCTAGTAATTCTCCAAACAAACAAATTACATGAAATGAAATTTTCAAGTATCATTAATTTCGATGTTTTAGAAGTTATTTTGTTCTTGAACCTTATTCAACTTCTACATCCCCGTTTGATTTTTACATATTTCTTTAATGTTATTGTTATATAATCATGTTTTCTTTATATCGCAAGTAATTACATTTAACATTAGGAAAAATTATTGCACTATCAAATAAATAAATGCTCCCTTCGTCCCATTTTAAACTTTTTTTTTTTTTTTTTTTTAATAAAAGGTATCCCATTTTAAATTTAAAAAAAGTACAATGAAAAAATTTCAATACTTTTTTATTTGATGGTCTTATAAGTCATACTCTCAACAACTATTCACTACTTACTTTGTAGCCAACTTTTTATACTTTATAATAAAACCATTAATCTCTTTAATATCCTAAACAATTTTTTTTTAACTTTTAAAATAGGACAAAAGTTGAAGAAAAAATTATTAATATTTCTATTTTACAATGCTATTTTTTCCCTTTATTTACTTATAAATGTAGAGATTATAAATGAGACGGCTCGAGCTAATCCCAAATCCACCCCAATCCCACCCGATTTAAAAGAAAACATTTCCAAACTCTTTTCATTAGAAGCGGATCAATGAGGGTTTAGGAGGGATTCAAATTTTATCAACCCGTTTTTAACTTACAAAATTCTTTAAATATGGCAATATCAAGTTAAAGCACATACTAACACAATTTTCCAAGAATTGGGCCAAAAAAAGTAATTTGATTTCGCTACTTCACAAATTTTAGTTACGTGAGACGGAAAATATAATTTTTCATTCTAGTGAAAGCACATAATAATGCAATTTTTTGGCAAAAAAAGTAGTATTATTATTTGGTGATTTATTTTGAGTTGAAAGTAATATTCTTTTTTGAAATGAAGGAAATAATTTTTTTATATAATGACATTTTTTAAAGTTGACTTGAGACGGAATGTATAATTTTCCCTTCTAGTTTTATTTATTTTAGTTTTCATTATTAAGACTTAATTTTATTTTGCAACTAATTAAATTTAGCATCAGGATAAATTATTTCACTATCAAATAAATAAATGCTTCCTTCGTCCCATTTTAAACTTCCTATTTTTTTAATAAAAGGTGTCCCATTTTAAATTTAAAAAAATTAGAATGAAAAAATTAGAAAATTTCACAATTAAATGGTCTTATAAGTCATACTCACAACAACTATTCACTAATTACTTTGTAGACAACTTTTTATACTTTATAATAAAATCATTCATCTCTTTAATATCCGAACCCATTTTTTAACGTTTAAAATATGACAAAAGTTGAAGAAAAAATTATTCATAAATATTATATATAAAAAAGGCACAAATAAATGAAACCAAGATTAATAATCCATCAAATGTTGATAAATTAAAAATGAAAACATAAATAGTTATAATAATTATATTTGTAGCCAATAATAAGATTTTTAATTTTACTAATATACTTCAACTACTCTTTAAATTAAAAAATATTATATCAACTGGCTTCCACATTTTTTAAGCATTAATCTAAAGTTCTTTACTAATAACCCATCACTTTTTAAAAGAGATCAATAGGAATTGTTTCTCAAAAAAAAAAAAAAAAAAAAAAAAAAAAAAAAAAAAAAAAAAACCTGAGCGAGAAGAACTTAATATAAAATGTTTTGTAAAAAAAACATACTCAATGAAAGTTCATAATAATATGTTTTTCATTATTTCTAAAGTACTTTTAAGGAAAAAAATTGTCCTTCAAGTCAAAAATGAATATTTCTTTCATCCCATAATTAATACTACTTTCTATATCCAAAAATTTTTTTTTTTGCTTCCTTTGCCTCAAGGAATTTACTTGTCCAAAAAATTAATATTTATTTTCTGAGACGAAGACACTAACATTATAAACATTAATTTTTACAAAATAATACTTCTTCACGTAAAGAAAAAAAAAACTATTTTCGTCCAAATGAATATTTTATTTAATTTGTTTAAAAAATTAATGTCATATTTTGAAACAAAGGAACTAACATTACAACATTTCAAAAATGAATATTACTTTTGATTCAAAATGAATAACCCAAAAATAATACTACATTTTTTATCCAAAAAAATGAGCATTATTCCCTTCCTCCCAATTAATATTTTAAAAACTAATACTAATTCATTCGCCTCTGCAATTAATGTTTATAATGTTAGTGCATTCGTCTCAAAATATGACATTAATTTTTTAGGCGAATAAAGTAGTATTATTTTTTAAAATGTTCATTGAGCCAAAGGAAGCAATGTTAATTTTTCTTGGACATATAAAAAAATTCTACTTTTTAAGGAAGAAAAATGACTTTAATTCAAAAATGAATATTACGTTCGTCCAATAATTAATACTATTTTCTATATCAAAAAAAAAAAATCCTTCCTTTGCCTCAATGAATTTACTTGTCTCAAAAATTTATATTTATTTTCTGACACAAAGACACGAACATTATAAACATTAATATTTAAAAAATTAATGTCAAATTTTGAAACGAAGAAACTAACATCACAAACATTAATTATTTAGGCGAATGAAGCAGTACTAATATTCATATTAGTAAAATTATGGTTATTATTATCATCATTTATAATTAAAAAATATATTTCACACTTAATTAATTTTTTAAAAAAAGATATTAAAAAATGAAAAAGAAAAATTAAGAAAGGATAATTAAGAAATTTATAATTTAAAAAGAGTATTTTTTTTTGTGTCCAAATTAAATGAAATTAGTCTCTAATTAAAGAGGAAAAAAAATTATGAATTTTGGTGTAAATTTTTTTTTTAAAATTTTTTTTTAATAAAATAATTGATGTCGAAAATAGGGGGTGAAAAATAAAAAGCTGGGGAGAAATCATCCAATCAGAATGCGCCACGTGTTGAATTTTTTTTTTTTTTAAAAAAAAAAAGGTTACGCGGACACGCGCCTTTGTCGGCGCGTGTTACGCACGCGCCCAGTGCAAGCTTGCCACGTGTCTCTCCGCCTGGTTGATTGCAACTTTGCCACTGCGTAAAATGACTAAAATGCCCCTGGTTTAGGCGGGATTTTGACAATCCTCTTATTATATATAGATAGATACTCCCTCTGTTTCATAAATATATGCACTTTTTGGGAGGGTGCGAAAATTAAGGAGAAAAGTGAAAAAGATGATGTGTTGTGAGTATAAATGGTTGAGTAGGAGAGAGAAAGTGAAGTAAGTGGGTAATGGTTGTGAGTAGAGAGAAGTGGATCCCATTTTCATTTTAGGAAAATGTGTAGATTATTGTGGGACGTCCAAAAGAGATAATTTTGCAGATTATCATGGAACGGAGGGAGTATATATATATATATATATATATATATATATATATATATATATATATATATATATATATATATATATATATATATATGGGTTTTGTTAGGATATCCCCTTCAAGAGTATCTTAACAAGTGGCCCATTATTTTTGGACAAAAATATCCCTCATTTCTCAAAGCAATCATATATATGATGGGGGTAAAATTGTAATCATCAAAGAGAGATATATATATATACTTACTCTCTCTCTCTTATTTAATACTAACTCTCTCTCTCTCTCTCTCTCTCTTTCTCTCTCTCTCTCTTATTTAATACTAACTCCCTCTCTCTCTCTCTCTCTTTGATGATTACAATTTTGTCCCCATCATACATATGGTTGCTTTGAGGAACGAGGGACATTTTTGTCCTAAAAATAATGGGCCACTTGTTAGGATACTCCTATGGTGGGTATCCTAACAAAACCCTATATATATATATATATATATATATATATATATATATATGTGTGTGTGATAATGTTACTTAGAGCTTAAGAGACATTTTAAAATTTTAATTATACTTTGCGTTAAATTATTAATATCCATTAATGTCCGTTAGAAAAATAACTTATGCTAAAAAAACAATTTATAGTATTTTGATTAATTTTGCTAATAAAACTATAATATGCATTATATATTTGTTATTTTGATAGTACGAATGTCAAATTGATGTCGAAATCATAGTAGAGTATAAAAAAAAACACTTTACTCCTAAGGAAATCTAGCAAGAAAATCTAGTAGCAATTTAAAATTGTGTTAGGAAAGGAAAATATATTTATTAAGATAAGGAAGATAAGTAAAAAGTGAAGATAGATAAGTATATACTTCCTCCGTCCCATACTAAATATATCATAATTATTATTCAATTTGACTAAATATATCGTATCTTAAAATTATTATTCAATTTGATTGAATTTTGAACAAATTTAATGAGAATTTAACTATATATCTTATGAAATTTTAAAATTGCATATGATATTTCATATAAATTATTACCAACGATAATTTTAAAATTTTATAAAAAATAATTAAATGTATAACCTTTTATCAAATTTAATCAAACTAAACATAATAAAATAAAACATAACATTAATTATTTGACGGAGTGAGTATAATGGTAATTATTGACTCCCCTGTCTCTTTTACTTGTCATGTTGGTAATGGTAAAGTACGTAAGAGAGAGGGATTATACTAATCATATACTCCCTCCGTCCTGGCCGACTTAGGATTTTTTGAAATGGCACGGGGATTAAGGAAAAGGTAAATGTTGTGAGTGTAATTTAAAAATAGGAGAGAGAATGAGTGGAGGGAATAGTAAATTATAATGGTGTTGTGAGTATTAAAATAATGTAGGAGAGAGAATGAGTGGAGAGAATAGTGATTTAAGGTTTCCATTTGGGCCGTCCTAAGTTGGGTGGGACGCCCAAAATGTCAAAAAGTCCTAAGTCGGTCGGGACAGAGGGAGTATAATATATAAACCAAAACTATTTAGAGGCTCCAGAAAAGGCCACGTCAAAGACTACGTCAGCAATTCAATTTCTAACTCATTTTTATTCCAAGTAAGACTTATGATTGGTCCAATAAATCAAATTTAAAATTTCAAAATTTCTATAGTTTCAATAAGAAATCAGTTATTAGTTCAAAAATTTTTAAATTCTGATAAGATATAATTGTATTTGTATCCATTTGAAAGATTTGAAAAGATAAAGTTTTATCTCTTTAGGATTTATCAAGGCCTATGTACAGTATAATCTGATAGTTATTTTCTATTTATTGATGTGTGTTTCTGCTATTTAAAATTCATGAAAATATTCATTCCTATTCTTCTTTTGCAGGATAAGAGAAGATTTCCATTATCAATCAAAAAGAAGGTTATAACAAGACTTTTCCTTTATTAACCCATTTGCTTTTTGTTGTTCTTTAGATTCAAGGAAGGTTTATATATATATATATATATAGTGAGAGAGAGAGAGAGAGAGAGGTAGCGGTTCAATTAGGGATCCTAATGCCAAATTGGAGAATTGTTGACATTTCTCGACTCATGAATGTGTAATTGATCCATAAAATAGTTCTTGCTTGCATTATTATTTATATTTTCTTCTATATTCAAGGTCGTTACCTATGTGTATTTGACAAATAATCAAAAATTACTAGAGAATTTAATGATTTATTTTTATTATAGAACGTGTTATTGGTTACAATTGCATAAGTCTTGATTAACGGGAATCGTTTTATAAGCAAAATTTGAGTGCTTTTATCACTATATCACTAGACATTTTTTAAGAGGTTTCAATCATGATCGACTCACGGTATTGTGGAGAAAAATGTTGCAAAGGAAATGAAATGTATTCTCTCATTTCAATGCTATCTAATTTTGCTAGGTAACAGAGTTACATGGCAATGAAATTTATGTGTAAAATGTGTTTTACTGATCTCATAAATTTAAATTAAGTTAAATAACTGTATAATTCCTTCGTTTCATAATAAATATTGCGTTTAATATAATAACCCTTTTAAGTTATGTATTTTACTTATTTGTAAATTGTTTATATAACAAAAAGTTGGGCATACCGATTAAGGAATAATGAAAGTGTTGTGAGTAGGATATATTAAATAGGAGAGATGATGAGTGGGAGGAATAGTGATTTGATTGGTGTTATGAGTGTAAAAATGGAATAGATGGAGTTGGAGAGAGACTGAGTGGGGGGAATAGTGAAGATTTCTTTCCATTTTGGATAGTCTCCACTGAGCTGGGACAAATCAAAAAGGAAATAAGTCTCCACTGAGCTGGAACGAAGGGAGTATATGATTTGTTATTTTATTTTTATTTATTTTTAGACTGTTGTTAAATTATTAACATTATCTAAATATATGTTCATTAATATTTGAGTTTTTTTAGATTATACAAATGTATAGATCATCTATGAAAAGAAAAACGCATCTTACTACTGATGTGGACAACGATTCCATTAATTTATCGCAACGATCTTCTCAACGATTACCAAGGTTCTAAAAAGCGCTAGGCGGATGCTAGGCGGCGGAGCCGGGCCTAGCGCCTAGGCGGGGACTAGTCGGGATTAGTCGGGATTAGTTGGGACCTAGGCGGGGCTTAGAACTAGGCGTTGGAGAGGGGCCTAGCGCCTAGGCGGGGCCTAGGCGCCCTTAGGCGGGGTCTTTTAGAACACTAACCATTGACGGATATTTCTAATGGTAATTTTATTATTTACTTTATTATTATTTTAGCATATTCATTAATATCATGTGTATAAAATTAAATTATAAAAATGCATGATTTTATATTTATTTTTTTACTAACATTTTAAATGAATTTATTTTTATTTTTAGTGGACTTATCATCGGGTAGTCATTTGATTTCACCGAGTAATCATCAAAGTTTTATTACGGCTCAAGGTAATATGTTATTGAATTTTGTCAATTTTGAAGTATTTTCATTATAAAGACAAATTCTAAAAAAAATTGTTTATATATATATATATATATATATATATAATGTGATTTTTTTATATAAATCTGTTAATTAATTTAGATCTAAGATAATAATACTTGATATACAGGTATTGGTGTGAACCATACAAATAAAAATCTTACTCCTAATTCAAGTCACGATCGTGGATCTATATGTATGATTTTCTTTGTTAATTTACAATATTTTTCCTATTTTATTTTTATTTTTAATTTCTTAATAATCTTTTATTAAAGAATAGTTATTTTTCTTATTCAGCTAAATTTACGAGCATAGCATCAAGTGTACATAACACTTTTCATGGCACGCTCCTTGAGCCTAAAAAAATTGGACGACCGAGAAAAACTATTTCTTCTTCTTTGGATTCTATTACGACAATTCTGTTAAAAGACGGTGAGAAAAGAAAAATCGGGAGACCAAGAAAGGTAGCTGCTTCTATTTTGGAATCTTCAAAGATAAATTTGAATGTTGATGGATTCAGTTCTGCAATTGAAGTTGAATTAATGAAAAACAAATTCTATATCTCGGTAAGTTATATGTTTGATTTATTAGTCAACTATATATTTTAAAGAGCTAAAATAAATATATTAATCGTTCTCAACATTCTTTTGACATTGTAGGAACAGATAATGTAACAGTAGCAAATAATACAACATTATTATCTCCTACTGTGAATTTAGGTAATGATTTTTTTTAATTGTTCAACATTCGATATTTTTAAATAAAACTATTTATTATTACAAATTATTATTCAATGGTTTATGATAAAATATTTCATTAATACTAAGTCATATATTTCATTTGTATACAGAATCCGCGTTAATAAATAATTCTCGCATGCATGCGACAACAAGTGAGTCGTTAATAAATCAGAAGGAAAAATCCAAGAAAGCGCGCGTCGGTAGAAAGCAAAAAGATTCGGACGAACAATATAATACAGGTGTTTATTATTTTTTTTTCTCTAGTATATATTATATTATTATTTCCTCTGTATAGCCTATGAATTACTAACATAATTTAAATATTTATCAATATATTGTAGTTTATGGGGATATAGGCGATCCGGAGTACGAATGTGCGAAATGTGGTGCGATGTTCTGGTATGATGAAAGGTTAAAAAGTACGCAAGCATCAACACAGCCTAAATTTTCATTATGTTGCATGAATGGAAAAGTTCAGATTGACCCATTAGTGCAGCCACCTAAGTTATTGCGTGATCTCTTAGAGAACAAGCATGAAAAGAGTAAAAATTATAAAGACAATATTCGAGCGTACAATTCTATGTTCGCATTCACTTCAATGATCGGTGCAGTTGACCATGACATAAACAATGGTCGTGGTCCTTATTCGTTTAAATTGAAAGGAAAGAATGATCATATGATATGTTCTTTATTGCCTAATGACGGCCATCCCCCGTTTTTCTCAGTTTTATATCTATGACATGGATAATGAAGTTAAAATAGAATTAATGCTTTCAGGTACGTTTTTATTTAATTATTCGAGAATTATAATGTATATTACATATATTGTATGACTATCTTCTATTTATATGTCTGATTCTTTTACACAAGCAGGAAAGATAAAGATAAGCCTTCTCCATTCGATGAGTCAATTGTTGCTGATTTGAAAAATATGATAGATGTGCATAACCCTTATGCACAGACGTACAGAATGGCCAGAGCACATATTGGAATGAAGAAATATATTAAATTGAGGCTTATAGGAAAGCGGGGTAGAGATGGAAAACCGTTTAATATGCCGACAGCCTCAGAGGTCGCTGCTATGATTGAAGGTGATATTGATGATTAGGGTGATGTCAGGGACATTGTTATTGAAAAGCAGAATGGGGCTCTGAAACATATTCATGAATTTGATAAATCTTACCTTCCTCTACATTATCCTCTGTTATTTGTATATGGTGAAGATGGATATTTCACAGACATTCCGAAAAATAAACCTCCCGGGGCAAAGAGATCAAGTTTGTCAATAAAAGAGTTTTTATCTTTTCGATTTCAGGAGAGGATAAGAGAAGGATCACAACTTATGAGAAGCGGTCGGTTGCTGTAGCAATTTATGGTTGATGCATATGTTATGATGGATACACAGAGGCTTCAATGGATACGTTATAATCAACCTACTCTTCCGATGAAAACTTATAAAAATCTGTCGGATGAATCGATAAGGGGAGATACCGGCGAAGCATCTGTGAGATGAGTAATATTGCCATCCTCTGATACTGGCGGGCAGCGGTGGATGACTCAAAATTACCAGGATTCTCTCACTATATGTAAATGGACTGGGTCCGTCACTTTTCATAACATTTACGTGTAATCCTAAATGGCCGGAGATTACGAGATTCTGTAAAAAAAATATGGCATTAGGCCTGAGGATAGGCCTGATGTATTAAACAGGGTATTTAGAATGAAGCTTAATCAGATGATTGCAGATTTCAAGGAAGGCAAAGTATTTGGCACCCCAAAAGCAAGTAAGTAAATCTTTAAATATTATTTGTTTTCCTCTTATTGTTTTGTCATTTATATTTTTTTATTAGCATGTTCCTCTTATTTTGTTAATTGATTCATGCAGTTATATACACGGTGGAGTTTCAGAAGAGGGGCCTTCCGCATGCTCATATTCTTCTCTTTCTTAACCGCCATGATCAGGGTCATAATCCTGAAGATATTGACAAGTGGATTATTGCTGAGATTCCTGACAAGGAGAAATATCCTAGATTATACGAGGCAGTTGCTGAATATATGTTGCATGGACCATGTGGTGCTGCTAATCCTAAATCTCCGTGTATGGATCACAACAGGTGCTCAAAGAAATTCCCTAAATCATTCAATGATCGCACTCGTGTAGACGAGAATGGGTATCATGTATATAGGCGAAGAGACACGGGTTTCATAATTGATAAGGGTGGAGTTGCTCTCGACAATTGTTCAGTTGTCCCATTCAATCCATATCTTTTGCTAAAGTACGAAGCTCACATAAATGTCGAGTACTGCAATCAGAGCAAGGCAATCAAGTATTTGTTCAAGTATATAAACAAGGGAACCGACAGGATATGCCTTGCAATCGAAAATGATGAGGTGAAAAGGAAAATTGATTGTCGATATGTCTCTGCGTGTGAAGCTATGTGGAGGATTTTAGGATTCGACATACATTATCGGACCCCTCCTGTTGAGCGCTTGGCTTTTCACTTGGAGGGTGACCATAGTATCCCCTTCAAGGATGGAGACTTTCTTCCTGATGTTTTGGATAAAGCGACAGTTAAAGAATCTCAATTTATGAAGTGGATGGAGTATAACAGTATTCATTCAGAGGCTCGAAAATATAAATACTGTGAATAAATACTGTGAATTTCCTCATCATTTCGTATGGGATAAAACTAAACGTGAATGGCGTCCGAGGAAAGATAAACGTTTTGCAGTGGGGCGTATTTATCATGTTCCAATGAATTGCGGAGAATTGTATTACCTCAGGATAATGTTGAATCATGTAGCAGGTCCCATGGAATTCAAGGATTTGAGAACTGTAAATCGTGTTGTTCATTCCGATTTCAAATCTGCATGTTACGCTCTGGGATTATTAGATGATGACAAGGAATATGTTGATGGAATTATAGAAGCGAGTCATTGGAGGTTGCCCGATAGTCTGAGAAGACTATTTTCTATGATGCTACTATCTAATAGTATGTCGAATTCGGGAGAGGTATGGGAGAAGACTTGGCACTTATTATCTGATGATATAGAGTACAAGTATCGGAGGATGCACGATAATTCGGGTATTCCGTCCCATGTTTACATATTTGTTTTACAATAAATATCAATTATGATTTTATTTCTACTTTACAGTTATACAATATGATTCTATATATTTATCTATATTAATATATTTATTTTGTTTTTTATAATTTCAGGTTTGAAATTAATTAATGAACAGGTCCAGAATCTTGCTTTGACGGAAATTGAGAAGTTACTGATCGAGAATTGCAGCAGTCTCCATAAATTTAAAGACATGCCTAAACCGGTGGGCAATGACATTGGTGATGCGATAAATAAGCTCATTCTAGATGAGACATCTTATGACATTGATGAGATGAAAGCTGAGCACTTCAGATTACATCCTTAGTTAACAGCTGAGCAAAAGAGTGTTTATGATAAGATTATATCGGCTTTTGATCTAGGAAACGGTGGTGTGTTTTTCCTCTATGGTTATGGTGGTATGGGAAAGACCTTCTTATGGAAAATACTGTGTTCTGCATTAAGGAGCAGGAGAGATATTGTTCTTCCTGTTGCTTCCAGTGGCATAGCTTCATTGCTCCTTCTGAAAGGTAGGACCGCACATTCTAGGTTCGGTATCCCGATACAGGTAAACGAGAGCTCAACTTGCAGTAAACTAAAGTCGGGTACGGATGAGGCAAAGACTTCTACGTAAAACCAAACTAATTATATGGGACGAAGCTCCAATGGCTCATAAACATTGTTTTGAGGCTCTCGATCGTAGCCTCCGAGATATTATTCGTACACCCGAGGGGAGATATTCCAATAAACCATTTGGTGGTTTAGTTATTGTACTCGGTGGTGACTTCAGACAGATTTTACCTGTTGTTCCTAAAGGGAGTAGGCATGATATTGTGCATGCTGCACTCTGTTCATCCAAAATATGGAATGACTGTGAGGTTCTCAGATTGACGCATAATATGAAATTGCAGGTAATTCTTAAATAGCCTTTATTCATCTACTTAAATATTTTTATTTCAATTTAAGTAATTTGTATATATTTAACTTAATGTAGGGTGATTCTACTTCTCATAATTCCGAAGAGATAAGAGATTTCGCTCAGTGGCTCTTGAGTGTCGGAGATGGGATTGCCGGTGGAGATAATGACGGGGAAATTGACATTAACCTTCCTGATGGTATATTGATTCGTGAGGCTTCAGATCCTATTGCAAAAATAGTCGAATCTATATATCCTGACTTATTGCAAAATAAGGATGTCGAAGGATTCTTCCAGACTAGAGTTGTGCTTGCTCCAACAAATGAGATTGTCGATAACATAAATGATTATGTCATGTCACTCTTTCCGGGAGACGAAGTTGAATATATGGGTTTCGATGCCATTTGTAAGGATGAGGATGATGAAAATGGTGCTGAAGATATATTCTCACATGAATTTCTAAACACTATCAAGTGTTCTGGATTGGCAAATCACATTATTAAGATGAAGGTTGGGTGCATAGTAATGCTTTTGAGAAATTTTGATCAAGCTGCTGAATTGTGTAACGGCACCAGAATGATTGTCACTCAATTAAGTAAATACAGTAATTTTTTATTTTTTATATACATATAATTTAATACTTAATTTTGTTACATATATGTAGGTAAGCACGTAGTTGAAGCCAAGATGCTTTCGGGAAATAATGCTGGCATGAAGGTGCTTATTCCTAGAATGATAATGTCTCCGTCAGATGTGACAAAATTTCCGGTTAGATTCCAAAGAAGGCAATTTCCACTTGCCGTTTCTTTTGCTATGACAATCAACAAGAGTCAGGGACAATCTCTTTCCCATGTAGGACTATATCTTTCACAGCCTGTTTTCAGTCATGAACAACTTTATGTAGCATTTTCCAGAGTAACCAGCAAGAGAGGACTTAAATTTATTATTTGTGATTCAGATGCTCAAACATATGACAAGACGCTGAATGTAGTCTACAAGAAAGTCTTCGACAGACTCTGAGAATTTATGTCGCACAATTTGTGGTTAAACAAAAGTATTGCAATTTCTTATTATTTTCTTTGTTTTTCTTTAAATATATAGGAAATCGAAGAGATTATTTTGACACTTAGGCACACACTATTAAACTCACGCTATTGTAACCATATCTCTTCATCTTCCAAAGTTGTAACACTAAAATCTTAATAATATTTTTTGGTTAGGCAGGGACCTAATCTCCCGTGGTTTTGTGCCGGCGAGATAGTTGTTTCAAGGGTTTTCCACGTTACATCATGTGTCAACATCTTTTTTCTGTATTAATTATACTCCTAATATCCGCTACATTGATTATCAATTTCGATTTATATTGTTACTTACAAATCAATTAAAACACATAAATAATTATTTACTTAATAAAAAAAATTATTCACCATCGGGTACCAACGAGTTACTGACTTGTATAATAAAAAATTAAAGCTATTTAATTACATTTATTTAGCGATAAGAAACAAGGACATTAAATAATTTGATAACGGTTTACGTGTACATTAAATTCAAGTTTTCAGTAAAATACAATGTCATGTCATGTCCCCCTCAAATAATTTAAGTGGCACAACTCACCTCATTTTTTAAATAAATATATACTCCCTCCGTCCGCCTAGTAAGTTCACACTTACTGTTTACACGTTAATTAAGGAGGGAGTATTATATTGAAAGTGTTGTGAGTGTGAAAATAAAATAGGAGAGAGAATGAGTGGAGGGAATAGTAAATTATAATGGTTTGTGAGTATTAAAATAATGTAGGAGAGAGAATGAGTGGAGAGAATAGTGGTTTAAGGTTTCCTTTTTAGGAAAAAAATAAAGTGTAAACTTTGTAAACGGACGCCCAAAATAGAAAATGTGAACTTTGTAAGTGGACGGAGGGAGTATTTTTCATTCGGTTGATATTCTTAAAATTGTCACTTTAAAATTAATAGTAGTTGAGATGCATAATAAATATCTTACTATCCATCTTATAAGTTTTTAGTTCTATAATTATATATTAAAATATAATTTATGCAAAATTATATTTAAAGTGATTTTTTTTATATAGGATAATGAATACTCCCTCCGTCCCATAGAACATTACCCCTTTTGCTATTTTGGGCGTCCCTCTTTAAAGTCCCACTTTCCTAAAAAGGAAACCTTAAATCACTATTCTCTCCACTCATTCTCTCTCCTACATTATTTTAATACTCACAACACCATTATAATTTACTATTCTCTCAACTCATTCTCTCTCCTCCCACTCACAACACCTACTTTAATAATATTATTCCTTATTTTCCGTTCTCAATAGTAAACGTGTAATGTTCTATGGGACGGAGGGAGTATTTATTTAGTGACAATGTAAGAGTTTTATTTGGTGTTGTTACGATGACGTCACAATTTTTGAGGTTTCACAAGAATGAATAATCGGATTTATATGAACCGGAAATCTAGGCCATAACACAAACAATAATTATCGGAGAAAGTGATTGCATATCTTTCGAGGAGTTTGGCGATGTTGATTGTTCACAATTAATTTTAATTAAAGACCCTTCACTTCACTTGATTGGTTTTTCAACCCATCCATAATTACATTATTAATTCCGCGCCTACCAAATCCTAATTAAAAATATAGCTTGCCTCATCAATTCTTTTGTTATTGCTTTTTTAATATCACAAAAGTCAAACTACTTAATTGCAAAACTAATTATCATGTTCCTCTATTTATAAATATTATCCAAATATTAGAAAATAATTAAAATATAGATTTTCCCTCTCTAGAAAAGTTTGATTCACTTTTAACTTTTATGGTCAATTATTATGACATGAAAATTAGACACATATGGATATTGTAAAAGTTAGTTTTTTCGTATTGTTTTGGTTTTTTTATTTTTTTTTATTTTGTAGACAGGGCGGATCTAGCCCTAAGTGACATGGGTTCCAGCCCACCTCAGAATTTTAATTTTTTTTTTTATTTAAGTCACCGACTATATGTAACTTTTTTTTATATATGAAGTTATTTTCACTGTTATTATTGTTTACAATATTTTTTAAATAACAAGTCCACGCGATTTCAAAATCCTGGATCCGCCCTGCTAGTAGGCTCCAATAATAATAATGTCCAAAATATTTTGCCTGCAGCTCTTTGTCTTTCTCCGTCCATTCCAATATATAAGACATTTTATTGTTTTTGTTAGAGATATTATTTTAAATTGGGAATTGATAAATCTTGTCTGTAACATATAAAGATTATGGGTCATTCCCCTTAGAATCAATTGATTTTAAGATGAAACTTCAGATTTTAAGATGGTACCAGAGCAGACTCTCTACACGTGCGAGCCCAACGACCCATAAAGTTCTACCTTCGCGTCACTAGACCAAAGAGGACACGCCGTAAGCCCAAGAGATTGGCTACGTGTGAGGGGATGTGTTAAAGTACTTATTCCATATAGGGAATAAACATTGCCTATAATTAATGTGCATCAATTGATTTTAATGTGAAACCTCATACTTTAATTTTTTTTACACATATTATATTAAGATAAGTGTAATTGTAATAATGATATTCCTACGTTCCTAAATTTTTAGCTTCCAAATTAATATTGTTAAACTTTTTAATTTAGTTGTAGCTAATGAGTTTTCATTTTTGTTTTATCTTTTACCAGATATTAAATAGATTAACATGGAAGAAATTAATAATTAATTAATGTGCAGTTAATATTTTTAGAGAAAAGAGAAAAACAACTGGAATAATGACTTATATTTTTGAACAAAATGAAAAATCTAAAATTACTTATAATTTGAGAGTGATCCTCTGAACCACAATAATATGTCACTCTCTATACCACTAATTTATTAAAAATTTGGCATTTGACCAAACTTTGAGTGGGTTTCATTGGTGGGTCCCATTGAATTTAATCATGGTCAATGTTGATATACATTGTATGATATATCAAGAGGCAAATTGATATTTTGGTGAAAGCCAAATGATGGATTAAATTCATAGTTTTAATACCTTAAACTTTGACATTTAAAGCTCTTTAAAGGCAAATGATGAAATGAGTTCGATTGTTATTTCACATGGGTGAGAGAAGGAAATCAGCTCATTTTACTGGTCGTATAAAAACTTTAGTGTTCCATCTCACATGGAAATGATAAAGTAAGTTGAAATGCCTTATATTAAAGGGCACTTTATGAGCCCTTGTTCAAGTATCATGTTAGGTGGCTTGAATCACAATACCACATACGCGCTAGCTCGGCTCGGCTTCGTCTCCGGCTTCGGCAAATTGGTTTGGTTATGGCCGGCAACCTTTTCTTTTTAGTAAAAGTTTATTTGAAGTTTTCTTTTTGCTAACGGAAATTAGTTAAGTTCGTCAGTTTTAGGACTTTAATTGTGCAGTTTCTTTCTCAACAAGAATAAGAAACTGGGAAGTCTGATGCAGGAGACGATTCTGGAGACGAGGCGGCCGCCTCATATTTACCCAGGCGTGTGCCTCAAGCTCATTCCACGGAGAGGCTTTCTTCTGTTGTTGATGCGTGTGCCTCATCCAAGATCTAGCGTCCGCCTCAAGATGGCCCAAGAAAGGAGGATCTCTCGGCAGCCCAGGCGGCCGCCCCAGCTGAGATGATGCGGGCGCCTCAAGCCAAGACAACCAAGGGAGATGTTGCTGCTTTCCAGGCAGGCGCAGCCTAGTCCGAGCGGGCGCCTCGCTTCGTCGGGGGAGTTTCCTATTTACGTTTTTATTCCGTTTTGCTGTTATTTTGACTATTAAGTTTGGGGTATTTTGGTCTTTGGTTCCATGATTTGTCTTAGGGTTTAGGGAAGTATTTAAACAACTTTTAAACATGTTTTATTCAGCTTTTGAGAAATCAATTTTGAAGAGTTTTCTCTCTTTTCTGGTGGAATCCAGTTCATTGTGTTTGAGGATTCTTCGCTTGAAGAGTTCTTGTGATTAGTGCGCTAATCACGAAATCTATCGTGCTTCCGTGCTGCGTCAAAGACGGTCAGGTTTAAGAGTCCTTCCTAAACTATAAACCGACTTTATACAAGTATAAATAACAACCCGATTCTATATTTTGACACAAACAAAAAAAAATTCTAGTTTTTTTGCAACTCAAAATCTGTCTTTTTCATATTGTTTATGTGGTCTAGATCTGAGCGAAGGATTCAGGCGAATGGAAGGCGAATTGAGACATCAGGCGCAAGTGGATTTGTCCCTGTTCGTGCGAGATTTCTTGGTACGTTTCCTGAGATCGTTTTATCCTTCGAGAAGTTTGTCGAACCCTGTGCCGCACCAGTAATGGGGCAATAATTTCTTTTAGGAGAGTGTTACGCAGGCCGACCGATCTGATAAGTTTTCTGACTCCCTTCTATTTTTCTATTTGCTGTTGTTTCCTTGTACGCGTTCTTTGCTATTTTGTTCTGCTTTTTACCATAACTTTATTACTGTTATTCTAATTGGAAACGTGATTGTTCCTTATAATTAAATTTGTTTAATCTGAATTTGTACGAATATTTTATTCTAACATAATTAGATCATGACATGTGGCAAAAGTGAAGTTATATAATTAACTCCCGTTAGATAACCTAGTTGTGGAGAAATAAAGAAAGTTGTTTATTTTGATTTAGCAAAAGATCCATTTTTCGTCATTTACGGTAGTTTCAAATCCCAAAAATATTGAATCAACAATTTTTAACCCTAATTTTAAATTTTAGTTTTTTTTTTTAAAAAAACCCATACTTATAAATTTCAAATCATGGGTTAAAAAAAATCTTTCAACTTGCAACTTGCAGCCGAATTGTCCCTCTCTCCCGGTTCATTTCATATACTCCCTCCGTCCCAATAAGTGCTTCACCCTTTTGGATGGGCACGCAAATTATGAAAATGGGAGGGAAAAAAAAAATGTTGTGAGTGTAATTTGAAAATAGGAGAGAGAATTAGTGGAGGGAATAGTAAATTATAATGGTGTTGTGAGTATTAAAATAATGTAGGAGAGAGAATGAGTGAAAGAAATAGTAAAGATTCTTTGCCAAAAAAGAAAAGGTGAAGCTTCTAATGAGACGCCCTTTTGGATAATTAGTAAAGCTTTTATTGGGACGGAGGGAGTAATTGTGATTTTGATATTTATTTTATATTTCTTTATAAATAATAAGTTTCTTTGTTGATAGCTGCCGTCATTATTAAAGCCGTCATTTTTTCTCATTTGTTGAGAGTGTAGGTTTTTTTATTGCTTGTCGTTTACCATGTTTTGCAATTACGATTAATAGCTCATTAGTTCACAATGAAGTAGATGTCATTTTCTTCCCGCACAAGAATTTTTCGTTGATTTTGAGATATTCTCGAGTATATCAAGTGTTCAACGCAAAATATTATCCGAGGAAAAATTTCTTAAATACCATATTTTCGCAGTGTCCAAGTTTTACTTGGAGTAAAATTCGAACGTATCAAAATTTATATCAGAATGATTATTGTTGTAGGTTGAGAGATGTAATTACCATTGAAATTTGGAATGAGCCTCCGATATTTGTGAAGTGCCATCAATTTTCTATTTTCTGACCGTGAATGAAATATATTTTGTTGTTTGCTTTAAAAAAAAATAAAAATTTCAGCCAAATTCTTCAACCCCCCAAAATTGATTTTGGGCGTTTGCTAAATCCAAAAACAGAAACTCCATTGGCTGCCCAAACAAGCACTCACAATATTGGTGGTCTGTGTTGGGTAATCGAGTAGTAATATGAAATATCTATAAATATCACTTTCCTGACTTTAACTTTTAATGGGTTTTATTTAGGCCCATTTCCTGAAGCGCATGGCGAGATTTAAATCACGTCCCAAGCAGCAACATTTTGTTATTTCCTCAGACACCCCTCCGCCTAGCTTGGGCGACCGCCCATCAACATAGGGCGATCGCCCATCTCAAAAAATCACCCCCCTCCGCCTGTAACTTATAAGACTTTTTAAAAAAGTCTTATACGTAACATATAAGACTTATTTATAACAAAAATAAGACTTTTTTAAAAGACTTGTACAAAAAGTCTTATAAGACTCGCCTAGTAATTTATAAGACTTTTTAAAAAGTCTTATATTTAATAAGTCTTATAACATATATAAGACTTAAAAAGTCTTATAAGTTATTTATAAAACTTTTTTAAAAAGTCTTATAAGTAACTTATAAGACTTTTTTAAAAGACTTATACAAATAGTCTTATAAGACTCTTTTTAACTTACAAGATTTTTTTAAGTCTTATAAGTTACTTATAAGACTTTTTAATAAGTTTTATATAAGACTTATTAATAATTTTCAGTTTTTTTGAGTTGGTGCGTCTTATATATGTTATATAAGACTTTTTTAAAAAGTTTTATATAAGACTTATTAAATATAAGAGTAACTTATAAAACTTTTTAAGTCTTATATATGTTATAAGACTTATTAAAAAGTCTTATATGTTACTTATAAGACTTTTTTAAAAAGTCTTATAAGTTACTAGGCGGAGGGGGGGTCATTTTTTGAGATGGGCGATCGCCCTATGTTGATGGGCGATCGCCCATGCTAGGCGGAGGGGTGTATTTGGAATTTACAAAAATCTTTTCTTTAAGGGGAATATAATTTGGTCCAGGAGGGTCTTAGGGGAAAAAACCCTTTTATTTATTATCTCTTATACTATCTCCATCGATTTGATGCAAAATTTGCAATATTTTTTATGATGATACAATTTTTACATCAAAAAATAGAAATGAAAACGGAATATCGCAGCTCTATCTTTTTCACTAAATTTGGTGTAGGAAATTGAATTGCTTCATAATAGAGCAATGTTTAGAGTTCCATTGAAGCCAAATAATGTTCTATATGTTAGAGATATTATTGCACATTGAAAATTGACAAACCTTGCCTATAATATATAAAGATTCTGGTCCTCTCCCATTAGCACCAATTGATTTTAACGTGAAACCTTATATTTTAAAATGGTATCAGAGCAGGTCCATTACACGTATATGCCTAACGACCCACGATGTTACTATGCGCTACATGATTAATAAGTACACATTGTAAGTTTTGACAAAGCCTGCTACACGTGAGGAGACATGTTGAAGATTTTATCCCATATCGAGAATTGACAAAACTTGCCTATAATATATAAAGATCTCGAGCCTCTTCTCTTAGCACTAATTGTTTTTAAGGTGAAATATCAGACATTAAAATTATCTTAAAATTTTTGAGGACCGTTGGAGATGCTTTACCCTCTTCTGATTCTAAATTGAAATGTACTCCCTCCGTTCCACGATAATTTGCAAAAAGATTCCTTTTAAACGTTTCACAATAATCTGCACTTTCCTAAAATGGAAATGGAACCCACTTCTCTCTACTCACAACCGTTACCCACATACTCCACTTTCTCTCTCCTACCCAACCATCTACACTCACAACATATTACCTTTTTCACCTTTTACCTAAATTCTCGCGCCAAGCCAAAAAGTGCGCATTATCCCGGAACGGAGGGAGTATGCATTATTGCAACGCAACAATTTTTTAAATTTAGGGGCAGTGCATTAAAATGACGAGATTGAAATAAATAATCGATATGCATTTCCATTAAATAGGACTTCAGCTCAATCAATTAGGGCCTGTTTGATTTAGCTTATTGATATGTGCTGATGATTGATAACTTATAACTAATGACTTATGACTGATGAGCTGATGAATGATGCTGTTTGATTTAGTTTTTTTGAAGTGCTGATTAGTTATCATAAGTAAGTATGATTGCTTGATTAATAAGCTGAAAAAGTGTTGAATGGAATTATAAAGACTAAATAATAATAATAATAATAATAATAATAATAAAATAATAAAATAATAAAAATAATAATAATAATAATAATAATAATAATAATAATAATAATAATAATAATAATAAAATAATAAAATAATAAAAATAATAATAAAAAAATAAATAAAAATAATAAAATAATAATAATAATAATAATAATAATAATAATAATAATAATAATCATTATTAATTTATTATTTTTATATTTTTATTATATTTTTATTTTTATTATATTATTATTATTATTATTATTATTATTATTATTATTATTATTATTATTATTATTATTATTATTATTATTATTATTAGTATTAGTAGTAGTAGTAGTAGTAGTATTATTATTATTATTATTATTATTATTATTATTATTATTATTATTATTATTATTATTATTATTATTATTATTATTATTATTAATTTACTAATTATTATTTTTTTTTATTATTATTATTATTATTTTTATTATTATTATTATTTTTATTATTTTATTTATTATTTTATTTATTATTATTATTTTATTATTATTTTATTATTATTATTATTATTTATTTATTATTATTTTATTTTATTTTATTTTAATTTTTTAAATATTTTTTATTATTTTTTATTATTTTTTATTTATTTATTATTATTATTATTATATTATTATTTTTATTATTATTTTATTATTTTATTATTATTATTATTTAAAAAATTATTTATTATTTTATTTATTATTATTTTATTAATTTTTTTTTATTATTATTTTTACTGTAAATAATACTTTACTGTTCATAAGTGCTTTTTTGATCTCAACACTTTTCCTACTGCTTATGACTTATAAGAAATTTGTGCTTTAATTGACTTGTACATGACTTATGACTTATTTTACAAAAATGAAAATCAAACAATACAAAAATAACTTACAAAAAATCATAAGTCATAAATACCTCCGAATAAGTGATATCAAACTGGGCTTAGCCATCCACTATTTGATTTCTCTGTTGGTCAGAGAATTGTAGACTGAGGCCAATCTCCGGTTTGTAGCCGCCCCCTTCTATTAGATTAGAGGTTTCCCCTTTTCCAAAATGTAAAAATTATAGACCCTAAGGGGCCGTTTGGTTCGGTGGAAAAAAAAGTGAAGGAATGGAATGGTCAATGGAATGGAATTCATGAAGGAATTGGAATGAAAAAAAACTGGTCAAACCCTCCATTTGATTGACACGGAATGAAATGAAATTGTCATTCAATTCCTTTCCAAATCATGTTTGATTTGAAAATACGAATTATAGGAATGGAATGAAAATATATAAAATGACCAATTTACCCTTTTTAAATTTTTTTTTGGGGGGGGTGGGGGGTAGGTAGGGGTATGCAAAATGAGTAATTTTTTTTTTTTTTTTCGTGGGGGTGGGGGGTAGGGGGTAGGGCATAGGTAGGTGGTATGCAAAATGAGTAAAAAATATTTTTTTTTTTTTCGTAGGGGGTGGGGGGTAGGGGGTGAGGGGGGTAGGTAGGGGGTATGCAAAATGAGTAAATAATATTATTTTTTTCGTGGGGGTGGGTGGGGGGGGGGGTAGGGCAGGGGCTGGATGGGGGGAAGGTAGGCAGGGTTTTTAAAATTTTTTTTTGTAGAGGGGGGGGGGGTAGGGGGTGGGGGGGGTGGGGGTAGGGCAGTGGCTGTATTGGGGGAAGGTAGGCAGGGGTTTTTCTTTTTAAATTTTTTTTTGGGGGAGGGGGTTGGGGGGTAGGGGGTGGGGGGTAGGGCAGGGGCTGAATGGGGGGTAGGGCAGGGGGTGCAAAAAAAAAAAAAAATTCGGGTGGGGGGTGGGGGGGGTGGAGTCGGGTGGGGGGTGAGGGGGGTAGGGCTGGGCAGGGGCTGATTGGGGGTGGGTAGGGGGTAGGGGTGGTTTGGGTTTGGGGGTATTTTGATCAAAAAATTTTTTTTTTTTCATTCCCTAAGGAATTCATCATTCCTTCCGTATATGGAAGGAATGAAAATCCATTATAAGGAATGAAAATTCATTCCCGAGGGAATGGAAAATTTTTCATTCCTACCAACCAAACGGGGCGAAGGGAATGAAGTCAACAGAATTGACCATTTCATTTCGCCCCAAAATGGCCAATTCTGGCGAACCAAACGCCCCTAATTGTTAACCATACTCACATTTTCTTTTATGTACTTAAATTGTGGACCAATTTATTAATTTCACTCAATTTTTCTTCTTATACATTTAAATTGTGAGATCTAATTATCAATCTCACTCACTGCTCACAACCCATTTCCTATTCATCCTCTTTCTCCCCCACCCCCTTTGTAATATTTTTAACAAGATTCTAAAAAGCGCTAGGCGTATGCTAGGCGGCAGAGTCAGGCCTAGCGTCTAGGCGGGGATTAGTCGGAACCTAGACAGGGCTTAAAACTAGGCATTGGAGAAGGGCCTAGCGCCTAGGTGGGGCCTAGGCGCCCTTTAGGCGGAGTCTTTTAGAACACTGATTTTTAAAAGGACTGTTACGTTGTAGTGTGCGAATGAAATTTAACCCATTTTTTTTAAATAATGTGTAGTGACATTTTTGTAAATAATTGACGTTTTTCAAAAACGTGCGCGATGACATTTTCGTAAATATTGAAAATTATCAACTGATGCTGCTGACAATCGTTAACTTTAGTGCTGACACTACTAAAAGTAGCACTGACACTATTTAACACATGTGCTGATACTCTTGAATTCATTTGTTGTCACTAATCAAAATACATGCTCTATCATTTAATAACAAGATTTACAAAAACTTCAAGACCCAATAATACAATCACTGTTACTAGTAAAACTCATACACTGATATTTCTTGTAACTAATGTTGGCTATCCGATTTAATGCCAATATCAGTGTTAGTGTTTTTGAGTGTCATGTACATGTGTTGGCACTTCTTCTAACTAATGTTGGCTATATCGTTAGTGAAAGCATTAGTATTATAGAGTGACAAGTACATGTGCTGTCACTCCTTATGGAGTGCGAGCAAAGTGTCAGTTATGTACAAAAACATCACCGCACATTTTAAAAAAAATGTCTGTTGTTTACAAAAATGTCACATGTTCGATTCAGTCCGGTGCAAACCCGATTAAAAAATGCTACTCCCTCCGTCCCGATTTAAGTTTCGTACTTTCATTTTTGGTATACATCAGTTTAAGGCTTTTAGTTGTTTTATTAACTAAAATGGACAATGAGAATCACTTGTCATTCTCATAATAAAAACTTCCTACCCACTTTCTCTCTATTACTTTACTTTTCATAATTAAAACATTTAATTTTTCTTAATCCGTACCATAATCCACGTGTCAAGTCAAACTACTCACTCACACTCTGGGAAAAACTTTTTCCGTATATACATGGAAACAGTATATAAGTATATATTCTTCTTTCTTTGTTTCCATCCGGATTTTTCGTTCCTTTTCCTTTCATCAATCCCTCTCCAGTTGACCAACTAACAAGCAACCAAACATGATCAATTAATTTCCAGGCAATCCTTACAATTAAAAATCTCGTATTTATAATGACCACACTTAATAAACCAAGTGATCTACAAAAGCTTTTATAAGCTGCAAGTTCAATTGTGGTGTAACAAAGAGAAAAGGTAGAAAAAAGATGTGGTTTTTTGGAGGAAAAGAGCCATCTGCAGAGGAGGTTTCTCAAGAACTTGATAGATATGGTTTCACTGTCATTGTCATAAGTCCTCTTACTCTCATCTTCTTTCTTGTTTCATTCTTGTGGTATAACAAAAAGAAAAGGAGCAAAAAGATGGGATTTTTTGACGTAAAAGGGTCTTCTGGTTTCTCAACTTGGTCAACAGCTGAGGAGGTTACTCAAGGAATCGATGGATCCGGCCTCACGGCCATTGTCACAGGTTCTCTCATTCTCTTCTACGTTCTTGTTTCATTTACTTAAAAAGAAAAAAAAAGATTAATGATTATGTAAAAAACGTTCGTATAGCCCAAATCGGCAGGTTGTATCATGTATGATTGAATAGCCTGAAAAAAAAAGAAGAAGAAACATGTAAACTAAGTTGGGACTTCACCGGCGAAGGCCCTCCGGCGTGAGAGTAAGTATTTGTGTTTAGAGAGAGAAAAATCAATTGACAAAAGTTTAGAGTCAAAAGATGCGTTATCAAAATAATGTGAATTGTGGCTTGTATTTATAAATGTAGGATGTAGAGTCCATCTTTTATTATGAAGTTGTGTGAGAGAATTTTATAATCCTAATTGGTGATGGCCAAACGGGCCAGCCCGTCCCGACCCGATTCGTACGGACCAATCGTGGGCTGGACGGGTTGAAGCCCGTCAGCCCGTTTGATGAAACGGGCCTAATCCCGGCCCGGCCAGTCCCAATTTAGATGTCCAAGCCCGTCCGTTTGGTCCGTACGGACCAACCCACGGGCCAAACAAGTTTTCCTATTTTTTATTTTATTTAAAAAAATCAGAAAAGATATGGAAAAAATAAAAAGAAATTTAGTATTTAATAAGCTATTTTTTAAAATATAAAATCACTTAGACATAAGAAAATTAGTTGTTTTATATATATAAAAAGATAGAAAAAAACTTAACAAATGAAAGTATATAAAAGAAAAGAGGGACGGACTACCTTATATTTATTTTTTATTTTCTTTTAAATTTTTTATTGGCTAGAAAATAATATTTTAGACTTTGTTAATTAGTGATTTTTTTTTTAAAAAAGGTATATAAAAAAAGATAGAAAAAAACTAAACAATTTAAAGTATATAAAAGAAAAGAGGGATGGACTATCCTTTATTTATTTATATTTTTTTATTAATTTTTTATTGACTAGAAAATAATATTTTAGACTTTGTTTATTAGTGATTTTTTTTTTTTACAAAAATATAGAAAAAAACTAAACAAATGAAAGTATATAGAAGAAAAGAGGGACATACTTTCCTATATTTATTTATTTATTTATTTTAATTTTGTATTGACTAGAAAATAATATTTTAGACATTTTTTATTAGTGATTTTTTTTAAAAAAAGGTATATAAAAAAAGATAAAAAAAGCTAAAGAAATGAAAGTATATAAAAGAAAAGAGGGATGGACTATCCTTTATTTTATTTATTTTATTGACTAGAAAATAATATTTTAGACTTTTTTTACTCCCTACGTTCTAGACTAAGATTTTTAGTTTTTTTGTTATTTGTCAGTTTGAGCAATATGATAAATACTTTAGGAGTTGGGGTAAAGTAAAAGCATTATTAATATTTTCTAAAGGTTAAATTATTATTATTATTAAATATTTTTCTCTTAATTATTACTATTATGTAATATTCAATTATCAATAATATTAGTAAATATTTCCTAACATATATGGTAATGATTTAGGATATGCATTGAGTTTAGGATATGTAATATAGGGTTTAGGGTATAAGATATATGATAAATGGTTTAGGGTATAATGTAACGATCCTAACCCTAGGCACCTATTTTAGTATCATATTATATACCTTTTATATTAATTGTTGACTTTATGTGCTTTTAAAATTATTGTTAAAATTATGTGTTCATTTTATATTCTTGATTTCTTATATTAGGATGAAATGATTTGAAAATAAAATAATGTTCTTGGGAGAAGTATAATAATAGAAATGGATAAATAAATAATATGTGGGTAGTTAGGCTTCTTTGTGTAGGAGAAAGGAAGTAAGGGGTTCATTTCATTTCCTGAACATTTAGGGGTTTATTTTAAAATGTGGAAAGCCTTTAATTAAATGGCATGGGGGGCCATGTTTTCTCTCCTTATTTCCCTCACCTCCTACCCTCCTTAGTCAATAAAAGCCCCATACTTCTCTATCTTCCCCATACTCCTCCATATTTCCCTCATCATTTCCTCTTCCTTCCTTCTTCCTAAAATTCCATGGAAACTCTTCCATGGAAGCTTTCCTTTCCAAGTTCCTAGAGCAAGCAATTCCTCTCCATTTGGCAATCCAATTGTACTTCCGTGTTCGGGGTGAAGAGGGGAGCACATCAAGCTAAGAAAATCTTCATTCCATCCCATATTTGCTAAGTAAGTTATTATGACTTCTTTCTAAATATTGCACATTTTATGTGTTAATGAATGTTTTGTGAAAAGAAAAAGGATGTGTATTTTTAAATAAGGTTATTTGAGTAAAATGGGTTAATTAAGGATGAATTGATTTTTAGTATGAAATGGGGGTTTATGTTGGAAGAATGAGGGTATAATGAGTGTAGGATGTTAATGACCTTAATGGAGTTAGTGTATGTGATTATATACATCTTACTTTGATTTGGGAAAGATTATGAGTTTATTTAATTTGGGTAGAAGGAAGTAGAAAAAGGACTTGGTATACTTTTAATGATGTGAGTTGTTATGACTTCCTTTCCTTTGAATGTTCATGAACTATCTAATGTTGTTATGTGGTTATAATGGTTATTTGATGCTTTGGAAACCTTTTTGAAGTTGAAGAATTTGGTTAATGTCATAGAATGATATTGTTGTTCCTAGAAGATGATCAAGAGTGTAAGAAAATGTGTTTGGTTAGATTAAGAGAGTTCAACTTGAATTGTGTTAGTGAATGAGGTGGAAAATCAATTGTAAATGACTTAGGTTTATGTTATCTTGGGGTTTAAATGATTGGGTATGAAAAGTATTGAGTTTAGTAAGCCTTTTAGATTCATAAATCAAAGGAAACTTGGTTTGGAACAATTTGGTTTGGGTGGCTGAAGGATTTTAGGCCTGCTCTAAATTTTGGGTTCAGGGCACGAGTCGTGCCCTGTGGCACGAGTCGTGCCTGGGTTGGGGACGAGTCGTGACCAAGATTAAAGGGAAGTCGTGCTTAGTTGGGGACGCTGGAATGCCGGGAAGGTCAAATGGGCACGAGTCGTGCCCCTGGGCACGAGTCGTGCCACGGCCTCGGTGACACCGAACCGTCTTTGGAGCTATTTAAACCTAATCAAACTAGAACCAAAATGAAAACTCTTTAACCTAGATTAAAGTAGAATACTTTGGCTACACGATGACATCTTAATTGATCAAAATGGAATTGTGGAAGTAGTTTAAATATTGTTCGGAAAACGGATGATAAGCTTGCTTCATAAATTCTTCGAAGGGGTTCAAACTTGGGAATTTGATCTTAAACTTTTATTAAGATATTTCAAGGTTGTATAATGACTTAGTAGAAATGGTTTAGGGTACTTGGTGACCTTACTTGCTTCCATACCTTTGGTGATTAGTTGAAATAGTGTAGAACTATAGGTTTCACTATTGAGCTAATTGGAAATGTGTATGTATCACATTGTGGCATTGTATCCCAAGTGGGGATTATTTGGTATTGTTATATTGTATCCCAAGTGGGGATTATTTGGTATCGATATGTTGTATCCCAAGTATGGATTAATTGGTATATGGTTGTATTGTATTCCAATTGTGGATTATCTGGCACGTTGATTATAATGTATCCCGGTGTGGATTATGTGGTGATATTGTTGCCTTAATTGAATTCATATTCATTGATGGTATTATGCTTAGTGTAGTAAATGAATGTTGCACTACAGTATTGATTTAACATGAGTATATTTTACCATGTTGTTATATTATTATCCCCTTTGTGGATGTTATTTCAAGTATCTATGATGTGCTTGAACGTGTTGATATTCGGGGGTATAATGGAATTCAATCAATTATTGATTTGTTCTATAAGTGATTGAAGGTTCATTATACATGTGATCGGCCCTCTCGTGGCCACAGAGTGGGATGTGCTAGCGATCGTATTGAGCCGAAGCCTTACGCACCGCGCGATTTGGTGATTAGGTGGAATGCTCGTATGAAGCCAAAAGCTTTACAAAGCGCCGATATTATATGATACTCGAAAAAGGGTCATATAAGTATCCTATTTTCTTATATGGATCTCTCAGGGTATGAGACCTATAAGCGGTGAAGGTGCATGGGGGCAATTCACCAAAGAGCGGAGTTTTACTCCCACGTTGTACGACTTATTGTTCAGACGGGAAAGGTAAAATGAGGTAACGTAAGGTGTTTACCGCTTTCATAATGTGTTACGTGCTACCATGCTATGTGTTGCATCTTGTTTGACATCTTGCTGCATTCATAATAGCTTATTGAGATTTATTCTCACCCCTTCCCTTTTACTGTTTTAGATTGTGCTGAGACAGGTGACCTGAACCAGTGAGGCCGGGGAAAGAGTTTGGACTCTTGCTTTTGGGACTTATCAGGATAGGTATATGAGTGGGTTGTCGGGAGTCCTATTTAAGTATTAATCTTTTATAAGTTGTATGGAAAACTCTTTTGTTAAACAATGTTAATTAGGGTTTTCAATGTAATTGATTTAGTATGGTTATTGAAGTATTTGTTTAAATTCCTCCGGGTGGAGATATCATTAGTTGATTTTGTTTATGGGAAATTGAGAATTGATTTTCTTTTAAAGAGAAATAAACGTTTTAAAAATTTAGATGAGTTTTCTTAGTTTGAGCCTCTCCAGCTCGGGACACGCGTTAGGTTCCGGATTGGGGTGCTCACAGTTGGTATCAAAGCTTAGTTTAGAGGTCAAGGGTAGATGTCTAAACTAAGGGGGAGTGTGTGGTAATTGACGCCGAGTGTTTAATGCAGGAGTTCGTTCTAATGGCCGGAAGCAATGATGATCAGCGAAAGGTTCTAGAAAGTGAAGGATATATGGGTATAGGTGGAATTCAAAATGAGGAGATGATGAAATTATTCAAGAAGTTTGTACAAAATATGGAGACTCGGGGATCAGTTCTGAATCAACTGGAAGGATGTCAAAGTGATGGATTGGAAAGGTTTGTGAAGATGAATCCACCGAGCTTTAATGGAAATCCGGATCCGTTAAAGGCAGAAAAATGGTTAGAGGAAATGAACAAGATTTTTGAGGTTATGGAAAGTCCCAACGAAGAGAAAGTTAGGTATGCCGTTTTCAAACTTAAAGGTCCAGCTGATCAGTGGTGGCAGATTTTGAAAGGAAATTGGGAGCGGGATCATAAGCCCCAGACTTGGGATAATTTCACTCAGCAGTTCGAGGATTATTTCATTTCAATGGTTACAAGGGATAAGAAAGAGATTGAGTTCTTAGGACTAAAACAAGGGAACATGACGGTGAATCAGTATTCAGTCCAGTTTGAGGAATTAGCTAGGTGTTGCCCTCATTTGGTATCGCATAAAGCGAGAAGAGTTCATAGGTTTGTAAAAGGTTTGAGGATTGAGTTTAGGAAGAAATTAGTGATTGATGGCTTCACCAATTATCAGACAGCCATAGATAGAGCATATGAGATCGAGAATAACATTGAGGAAAATATTGGAAAATCGGAAAGTGGGATTAGAAATAAACCAAAGTATCTAGGACAAGGATCCAAAATCATTAGAGGACAGCCAAGGGCTTTAACTTCAGGAAGTATGAGAGGGGAACTTGTTGTAGCTTCTTCGTCTAGGCCAATATCCAAACAGTATGGGATGATTTGTAAATTTTGCAAGAAGATTGGACATACCGAAGATCATTGTTGGAGTAAGCAAGGTAGGTGTATTAAGTGTGGAGAAATGGGATACTTTAGGAGGAATTGTCCAAAGTTTCAGCGGGGACGAGCTTCAAGCAGTGGTCAGCCGGGTGGACAACAAAGAGGTGGTACCAAAAGGGATAACGAAGGGGAACCGAAAGAGAAGGCCTGTGATCGAGTATATGTTTCGGGTCCAGGAGAGATAGATTCCTCAGAGGTTACTAGAGTTAAATTCCCTATCTCAGAAGTTAGGGGTCATATTTTATAGATCTTGTTTCATATCATTATGTGTGGCATAGCATGTTACTTCTATGTGGCATACATTACTTGAGAAATTGTTTTATTGTTAGAGGATTCTGCTCTTATGAGAGAATACCTCGAATCTACTTTGGTTTACCACGGTGGTGATGTGGTTATGGCTGAGCATGTATTGCCAGTTGATTTGGTATGATTACCGATGTGTAATTATGAGATATACTTGACCTGGAGGGTTAAGTAGTTGTTGTGCATTGGTAGACTATCATAAGAAGTGAGTCTCCTTTTCTATACCTAATTTAATTATATTGGTATTTGATATAGATAACCTTTATATGGTACTTTTGTCATATAAGCATTAAGGGCAGAAAGTTTTGGTTAAAAGTGTGAAGGGTAATTAGTATATGTTAGACTTGCATAAGAAGTCTTTCCTGAAATTTTTCGTGTTAATTGTGAATAGATGGTAATTGTGTTTCCATCAAGGAATCTCATGTGTTGATTCTAAGTATGATAATCAGAATTTTAATCCTTATTTTGATGACTTTATGGTAATTAGGATTGATGGTCTCTTTGTTAATTAAAGTTCCGGGAAGATCATGAAAATCCTTTGAGAGTTGGGTTAATGATTCCTTGTGAGGAGTCCTTGTATGCAAAGTTTAGCTTGTTGGGTATGCATGTTTTAACCCTCCTATTTTGTATTAGATTTGATTGATACCATAACCTCCTGTCTATTTTAAGGACTTTAGGACCCTATGTAATGAAGCTTAGACTTCAATTTTTTAGCTAAGTCCATTTTATAGAATAGGTTAAATTTAGGCTTGAAGACTGGCACAAGACTCATTGGATCTAAGGATATGCAGTTCAGAAGTTCAAAACCGCCTAGTGGAATTCTTAGTTAAGAACCGCTCCTGAACTCTAGTGTGCAAACCGCCTTGTTGAACCGCACATGCAACCACATTGAAGTTCCAAATCTCAACCGCACTGAAGGATCCTCAAACGCTGGTGAAACCGCTCTTGTCAAACCGCTCCTCACCAACCGCATCCAATGATTGGCTACTTGAAGTGAACCACTTTTTATCCGTTGGTATCCACGTCAGCAATATCAAAAGTCAACCACCAAATCTTGTCACGTGATTCAATGTCGAGAAGATGCGCAAGGATCTTGAAAAGGTGACAGTGTCCTAACCTCATTGCTTGCACTGGAGCCCGATCGCCTTTATCTGCAGCACTGTATCCAAAGGACAAAAGTGGTTGCTTTGTGGACCAATAGGATTGCATCAAGTAACCGTCCTTATAACAAATGTATCCAACGGCTAGTTTCTTGATGCTTGGGTATAAATACCCCTAATCTTCACCATTTGAAGATTGCTTGAAAAATTGAGAAGTGCTGTGTTCATAGAAGCTGAAGCTCTGCCCAGAAATTATTCAATCCTTTGAATCTTCATCTTCTTCCTTCAAGAAATATTCCTAGCCCAGAAATCAAGCCTTAACACATTCAAGAATCATTGAGCTCTACATCTCACAGATTTAAAGAGCCTTGATCTTGTTCTCACACACACACCTCACTTGTTTAATCACATAGATTATACATTTGAGATACACTGGTTATAGTCTAGGATTTGTTCTTCATAGAAAAGATTTTATTGTACTTTGTAATCTCTCAAATTCTTAATATAAAATCTCTCTTAGAAATCCAAGACTAACCATCTTGGTAGTGGACGTAGATCGTTTATCGATTGAACCACTTCAAATATTGTGTTCTTATTTTCTGCATTTATATTTACTTGTGCTTACTAATTACCTTTCTGTTTCTCTATTTGATCTTTATATAGTTATCCATTATTGTGAAATAGTGTTTGGAGTTAACAAAGTCAAAACCACACGTGTTTGTAAAACTGCACCTATCAAAACCGCTAGCAAAACCGCATTTTGCAAACCGCCTCTAAAACCGCTTTACACTCTATAATTCCGCTGTGCATTTTACACCATCACTTGCAGTCTGTTATCAACTGCAGGAGGATTTTGTAAGCAAGAGGTTTAGTTTTAAAAGAGGGCGAAAAATTTAATACAGCTATTCACCCCCCCTCTAGCTGTATTTTCACCCTTGTTGCCACCTTTGGGACCAACAAGTGGTATCAGAGCTGAACACATTTTAAAACCACTGTTTTTCAAGCTTAACAGCTTGTGTGCCGATTCAATATGGCAACCTCAAAGACAATGACTACTGTTAACTATTCACACATTCCAATGTTGGACGAAGACCACTTTGACATCTGGAAGTGCCGAATGCTTATTCATTTGGAAACTATAGATGAAATGCTGGTGGAGTGCGTGATCAATGGCCCGTTAGTTCCAATGAAGGCCAACACGTATGCAACCACCAGTGCAACAATTCCGAGGTCAAAAGCCAAAAGAAGAGTGGTCGGATGAAGAGAAGAGATTAGTTGCCTTGGACAGCAAGGCGAGGTTCATCATTTCTGGAACCCTCCCGTATCAACTCTACGTAAAGTGATGTACCTCAAAACCGCAGCGTATGTGGGATGCCATAGAGAGCTACCTCGAAGGTGACGAAGAGTGCAAGGAAAACAAATTATACACTGTTGAAAGATCCTACAACAACTTCAACGTAAAATCCAACGAAACCTTGCGTCAAACCTACGATCGCTATGTTGAGGTAGTTAATGCTTGTAGATCTCTTGGTAAAACTTTAACCGATAAGGAAATCAATATGACTTTCCTATACGCTTTAGGTTCTAGATGGGTAAATAAGGCTACCTCTCTAGAAGACTCCAAAGTATTGGGTACTTGGTCGTTAAGTAACTTGTATGCCAATCTTAGAGTCTATGAACTTAAATTAAATCATATTGAAGAGATAGAAGGGAAAACCAAATCGCTTTCTATGTACGTAGTGGAACATGAAGAGAAACCATCCACATCCAATCAAACCACGATCCTTCCATATCAACCTCATCACTCATCGAGATGGATGATGATGATTTTGACATGTTTGTGAAAAGATTCCAAAAATTTAGAAAATCTTCAAAACCTCTCACAAAATCATTTTCAAAAGGCAAACCTCCTGCAACATTTTCTAGGGCTGCAGATACAAAGAAGAAGAGTGACTTGGTTTGCTACAATCGTAGGAAACCCGGCCACTTTCAGATCTCGAGTGTCCACAAACCTAAATATGAATACATGAAAAGAAAACTTTTCCTTCGAAATTTTCTCATCGTAAGGGAATGGTTCTTTGAGGAGGAAGAGAATTCCAAGGAATTAGCAACTTGGATTGAAACAGGATTACGAGAATGGAAGTGACGGTGAAACCGAAGAGGTTAACCTCAGCTTAATTGCGAAGCTTCGATGACTCGGATTAGAATCATTTGAGTTGCACGATATGGAGGAAAAGGAGGTTTTTGCAAAACTTCCAAATTATAAATTGGATGATGATATTAAACTTACCCTAGCGTTAAGATAGGAAATTGTTCGTATTCACGTCCCATTTTCTCATCTAAAACCGCTCCACCTTCAAAAGCTATTCCAAAGAAAATTTTGAAAAAGGTGGTGGAAGAGGTTTCTCCCATGGAACATGAAAAGATGTTCAAGGAAGCCGAATGGTGATCCATCAATTCTCTAATCTTAAGAAAGCCTTAAGCTTAGCTCATGATGAACTTAATGCTGCAAGACGGAGAAAGCGTGATGAGGTCGAAATTTCAAATCTTAAGGACCAAATCGAAGTATGTCTCCTCTTCTTTGATCGAGAACCGCATCCTTGAAACTAAGGTTCTTTGCACTTCAACTCCGGAATGATGACTTGGTAACCCAAATCAACGATCTCCAAAAGATTATTGATTCGTGGCTCAAGTCTCAATCCACCAAGGATAAAATCATGGACTCCCAAGTTCCTCCTGGAATTAAGGAAGGCCTAGGTTTTGGATCCGAGGAAGAGGAGAAGTGTGCATCCTCGAGTGAAAAGGATGAGGAAATTTTGGAACTAACTAAAGAAATTCCTAAGGGAAGCATGCTAAAGGAAAGGGTGAAGGACGACAAATAAATTATTTCTACCCTAAAGGAAAGCAATATGGAAAGAATTACGTGTTGAAACCTAAGGATTCTCGTGGAAGCACTCAAGAGGAAATGGCTTATGGAATTGGTCGCATACCGCTCCAACCGCTCCTGGTGGAAAAGGTGGTGTCTTTGCCAAACTCCGTGTCCGACCGCGCATCTTCTTCGACCGCTCCTCACGCCCTCAAAAGCGTGGAATAGCGTTCCCTGTGAAATACGTGGTCAAACCAAAGCCTGTTCCCTTTATCTCACTAGAACTCTTAGGCGGAACCGCTTCCTCCCAAAACCGCTTCCTTGTCCCAAACCGCATGCAACTCCTAAGAAGAGTAAGGAGTTAGTAAAACCTCATGAAGCTTGTAGCTATTATAAATGTTACGTGTGTGATGGTTTAGGTCACAAGGTGCGCAGAATGCCTTTTGCGGTTCACATCCAATGCCAGAAGAGTAAACCTCCTTACTCAGCTGTGTGGGTCGTAAAGGGTTGCTAACTTCAGGAACCAAGGAATAAAGGGGGACCTCGTTCTTAATGTTTACATTTCAGGTCCTCTGCTTCATGGCTGGTCACTCTAAGGATAATGAATGGTATCTTGACAGTGGCTGCTCAAGACATATGACTGGAGATAGATCATTACTTGAAGATGTCATTGAAGCAAGTGGTCCGTCTGTAACCTTTGGTGACAACAACAAACGCAAGACCATTGGATATGGTGTGATAAGGAGAGGAAATCTAACTATTGAGAAGGTTTCTCTTGTCGATGGACTCAAGCACAACCTCCTTTCAATTTCTCAATTTTGCGACAAAGGAATGCTTTGCAACTTCACGTCATCAAATTGCTTCATCAAAGATAGCATTTCTGGCGTCACCCTACTCACAGGGATTCGTAAGAGTAATATTTACATTATTGATCTAAATTATGCATGTAGTATTACTAATCTCTGTTTTGTAGCTAAGAATGTGAGCGAAAATAGTTGGCTATGGCACAAGAGGTTGAGCCACTTGAACTTCAAGTATCTTGCAAAGATTGGTAGGGAAAACCTCGTTCGTGGTTTACCCAAAGTGGTGACCACCATCCCGAGAAATGCAAAGCTGCCGCATGCCACGGCTTAGTAAGCGATCCGCGTCGTCTTTCACCAAACAAGACCGCTCCTTCAACTTCAAGATGCTTACAATTGCTTCACATAGATTTGTTTGGACCCGTAACCACTGCCAGCATTGGAGGAAATAGATATACCTTAGTGGTGGTGGATGATTACTCAAGATATACGTGGGTTGAGATGATGATTTCCAAAGATGATTGTTATGAGATTCTCACCGCACTATTCAGACGGCTCCAAACTCAAAAAGAAGACGACATCGTTAGTGTTCGATCGATAATGGAACGGAATTTAAGAACAACGGTGTTGCTCGGTATTGTGATGACCATGGGATTGATCACAATTTTTCCATTGGTGTTCCACAACAAAATGGGGTTGTGGAAAGGAAGAATAGGACGTTGATTGAAGGCCGGAAAGACAATGATATCCGAAGCGTAGCTACCTCGGTATTTTTGGGTGAAGCAATCAATACCGCATGCTTCACTCAGGAACCGCTCACTCATCAACAAAACCTATAACAAGACTCCCTATGAGCTTTGGCGAGGAAGAACCCCCAACATTGCATTCTTCAAGATCTTTGGCGCAAATGTTTTGTCCTCTACAACGGAAGAGAAAATAGAGGTAAATTCGGAGCCAAAGCCGACGAAGGTATTTTTGTTGGGTATGCTAAACATTCAAAAGCTTTTCGTGTTTTCAATAAAACTAGTTTAAAAATAGTTGAGTCTGTCCATGTTACTTTTGATGAGCATTCTCTCCTTGAGCCACATTTGGCTCCAAATGTTGCTGATGGTTTTGTTGAGCATAATGAAACAGGTGAACCATCTCAAACCGCACCTGAACCTCAACCGCAAAATCCAGCACCTTCAACTGAAATTCCCTCAAACCGCACCTTTGAAACCGCACCTGAAGTTCCTACTCCAGATGCAACTCCTAGGGAAGAAGAAGTTGAGAATTTCCCTATCCAGCTTATAGAACCTCTTCGTCAACTTACATTCCATGACTTCACTGAAGGATCTAACGATGTTCCAATTGAAGATCTTCAGCAAACCTCAGTCCAACCAGACTTACCCCTAGAGGTTCGTGAAGTCAGCAGTCACCCCCTCACAAATGTGATTGGTGATCTGTTTTTCGGTGTTCAAACAAGGAGATCAAACTATGACGAGCATACTTCGCTTTTATCTCAAGTTGAACCCAAGAAGATTGATGAAGCACTCCAAGATTCCAGTTGGGTCGTTGCTATGCAAGAAGAACTCAACCAGTTTGAAAGATGCAAGGTCTGGACTTTGGTGCCTAGACCTCAGGATCGAGGAGTGATAGGAACTAAGTGGGTCTTTAGGAATAAGATGGACGAGAATGGAAGCATCACTAGAAATAAAGCAAGGTTGGTTGCACAAGGATATAGGCAAGAAGAAGGAATTGATTATGATGAAACTTTTGCTCCAGTTGCAAGATTGGAAGCTATCAGAATCTTCTTAGCCTACGCCTCTTTCAAGCATTTCAAGTTATATCAAATGGACGTAAAGAGTGCATTCCTCAACTGAACCGCAAGAGACCGTGTATGTTGCCCAACCGCCTGGATTTGAAGACTCCAAATTTCCAAATCATGTCTACAAACTCCAGAAAGCTTTGTATGGACTTAAGCAAGCTCCAAGGGCATGGTATGAGACTCTTTCTAAATTTTTACTAGAAAAGGATTTAAACGAGGTAAAATTGATACAACTCTTTTTATTGCCAAATATAATGAGCATACTTTACTTGTTCAAATTTATGTTGATGATATTATTTTTGGTTCCACTAATGAGTTGCTTTGTAAGCGTTTCGAGAAGCTAATGAAAAGCAAGTTTGAGATGAGCATGATGGGAGAATTAACATTCTTCCTCGGGCTTCAAATCAAGCAATGTGAAGAAGGTATTTTCCTCAGCCAAGCCAAATACACTAAGGAGTTGATAAAGAAGTTTGGATTAGAAAATGCTAAAGCATATGATACGCCTATGGCCACCGGCAATAAGCTAGATAAGGATCTCAAAGGTAAGAAAGTTGATCAAACTTTATATCGAGGTATGATCGGCTCATTACTTTACTTAACTGCTAGTAGGCCCGATATCATGTTTAGTGTCTGTGTATGTGCTCGCTACAGCGTATCCTAGAGAAGCACATCTTATTGCGATCAAGCGTATAATCCGCTATTTATCCGGAACCACTAACCTTGGACTTTGGTATTCCAAAGATTCGAACTTCGATCTAGTAGGTTATTCGGATGCGGATTATGCAGGCTTGCACTATTGACAGGAAAAGCACTAGTGGTACTTGTCATTTCCTTGGAAATAGACTAGTTGCTTGGGCCGCCAAAGAAGCAAGCTTCGGTTTCGGTGTCTACCACGGAGTGAGTATATTCTTCTTTGGTAGTTGTTCTTTGTCAAATCCTTTGGATGAAGCAGCAGTTGGTGGACTATGGAATTGAAGAAGGAAATTGCCCGATCATGTGCGACAACACTTCAACAATTTCAGTCTCCAATAACCCTGTCATGCACTCCAAGACCAAGCATATTGATATCAAGTATCATTTCCTCAAAGACCATGTGGAGAAGAGGAATATCCATTTAGAGTACGTGGGGACAGACAACCAGATTGCTGATATCCTCACCAAAGCTCTTGACTCCAAGAGGTTTTCATTCCTTAGAGGAGAAATGGGTATGCTTGAACTTAAATAAATTTCATACTTTTTATTAACTAACTTGTGTGTTAAGTATAGTTTCAATTCCACTGTTGAACCGCGTGCATCAAACCGCAAGTATATCCAACCGCATACTGCAGCCAACCGCTTCACTCAAACCGCATGCTGCAGCTCAACCGCTTGGATCTCAACCGCATTTCAACCTGGAGTATTTTCTATCTTTACTTTTACTTATAGTTATTAAAAAAAAAAAACCGTTCAAATTCCTTTTATTTATTTTTCAGTCCTTATTTTTTCTTTAAGGGTTTATTTGCAAATGTTTTCCCACGAAAATTTAAATTTTAAAGAGCATTCAATGCAAAGGGAACATTAGCATTAAATGGCCTTCATGTCAGCCGTCATTGGTTGATGTGTTGAAGCTAAAAGGGTGCATGGTTTGCAATGATTCACTGAGTTGGTGAAACTAAACTGTCCTTTCAACTGCCAAACCCTAAACCTTTCCTATATATAGAAGACATATCTCACCTTTTCAAACTTTTACGAACTGTCTTCTCTGACCTTGTACCTTCAAGTGTCAGTGCTTCACCAAACCCTTCTTCTCTTTTCGTAATCTGCATTTAAAAGCTTTAAATCTCTTCAAGTCAATGGCACCCAAACAACCTATCTTCGATATGGTATGATTTCTAACCCTAAATCTTCTTAATATTCTGCAAATCATCCCTTAGAACTGCCATTGATGAACTTTGAAGGTTTCGAACCCATAATCTGATTTTTGCTTATTAACACTTCATTTCTTGATTATGTTGGATGAAAATTTTTGGGTTATGCTCGGATTATGCTTATGATTCAGATTATCAACTTTATTTCATGATCAATGATCATCTAGGACACTGATTTGGAATTTTTGAAAATTTTTGTTTCGAAAACCCACTTTATGATTTCTTCATTTTCTGGGAGATTCTGAGTAAAGTAATGATTTTTATTGTTATATTGTTAATCTACTGCTCAATGTGATCGTTTTGACATGTTATTTGTTCATTTTGGTTAACATTCTTCAAATATCTGTTCTTGATGTTCTTCGTGTTCTTCATGCACTCATGTAACTGTTCATCTTCGTTTTCAGAAATTTGATATGTTTTGGTTTAACCTAATTCTCAATCTTGTTTTCCATACTTAGAAAATTTTTGAAATCTTGATTCTGTTTTTGCATGTTTGAACCGCATCATTAGAACCGCATGCTATGTTTTGAAACCGCACTTATAAGTGAATTAATTCTTGTTTCAAAACCGCATCATATGAACCGCATATTCTTTTGAACCGCATGCTTAGAAATTACTTAAGTATTACTAAGTATATAAATTTGGACACCATAACCTTCCTCTCTAAGCACCGCTTGCGGTGTGGGATAACCTTGGATTACAATGCCACGTACTAAGTAAACATACTTTTGTGTTTTTCTTATTTGTTTTCCTACTTGTATTCACAGTTTCCTTGAGGTTGGAAATTCTCATTTACAAAACCGCACTATTGCCAACCGCATATGTGCACCAACCGCTTGAGAACTGTTATTTTCCTAAAATGTTCTAACTTGTGCGTTTTCTTTGTAGAATACCAAGTATTTCCTACCGAGGTTGGGAGATAAACGAACTGAGTTACGGAGATGCTCTTGGAAGGGAGATGATTAAGAAGTTGCGAGATTCGGGAATCCTTCCCCTCTTCAACAAACGGCAAGCCTATACCATCCCTTTGTTCATTGATCAATTCTACCGGACCGCGATCGAGGAGAGACTGTCCTTTCGGATGGAGCGAAGATTCCCAACTTAGTGGGAATTGTAGAAGGATTCAAAGTCTCAATTGACTACCTGGATATCAGAGGCACCTTTGACTTCCACGTATCTAATGCTCCAGTTGAAGTATCCCAGGAGATCCAAGATGCTACTTGCTCCACTCTCACTGGAAGGCTAGATTCCTTGTCTGGCTCCTACAAGAAGATAGCAAGGAGAGAGTTTGGAGAACTGATGAGCCATTTGTGCTACATAGTTGGAAAGTACGTATTTGGGAAAACAGGAAACCACAACAACTTTACTTCTCATCGGTGGCGGTATTCTTTGTGCCATCTTCATTGGCATGAAGCTCCATTGGCCCAAGATCTTGATGAGAGAACTGGCCAGCAGCATTGATGCCTACCAGCTAAAGACCAAAGATGTGCATACCAGGTGGAGACCCTTTGGTAGATTGCTGACCGCCATCTTTGGGAATTATCAACACTTGGAAGATATGAGGACTACTACCCCTGACATTTGCTATCATTGGGGAGTTGAAGAATCCTTAGGCCTCAAGACTTTACACTCCTTCAGATTCTCTTTCGCAATGATGACTACGCAGCTCTCTATGATGTCGATACCTTCCAACACAAAGAACCTTTTGTTGAGATGACTTCGCAAACCGCAGCCAAGGGCCTCGACTAAAGCCGTAGTGCCGGTTACAAAGAAGAGAAAAGCCCCCGCGTAACCGCTCCCGAAGAAAACCAAACCGCACCTACCCAACCGCGCTGGTGCATCTCGGTGCAGCCCCCAAACTGTAAGAAGCCAAGGAAAAAAAAGGAAAAGATGACACTTCTGGATGAAGTGGTTGAAGAAGAAGAAGAAGAGGAGGATGCAACTATTCCTCCATTGATTGCCAAGGCCAAGAAGGCAAAAGAAACTCAGGCTGAGCTAGCCAAGATGACTGATGAGGAGTTAGGCGCTTACTATGAAGCCGAGATTGAGAGGATAAAGAAGAAGCAAGGCGAGAAGGGTGCTGCCTCAGGAAAAACCAAGGATCCTATTCCCCAACCGCCACCTTCTCAACCACCCCAAACCCAAACTCTTATCCCAACACCACCTCAATCTCCTAACCGCTCCCATCATTCCTCACCAGCCAAAACTCTTTCACCAAAGCCGCTTTCTCCTCCTCAACCGCAAAGAGTTGCAACCGCTCAGGGGGAGAAACCAAAGAGGGTTAAGCAGATTGCTCAGAAAAGGACCCCAACCAAAGGCCCCAAGCGGTTTCTTCACCGAGTTCGCAACCAACCTTCTCCATCCCCACCTTCATCTCATTCTTCATCCTCTCATTCAACTTCCCATACACCATCCAAATCCCTTTCAAAATCTTACTCTTCTTCTAGCCAAAACAAATCCCAAAATCCCTCACCTGAGAAAACAAACCGCTCCCCATCTATCCAAAATTCCAACCGCGCCCAATCACCACCTTATTCCCATCACACTCCAGCCATCTCTATTTCCAATCTAAACCGCAATAGATCTCCATCCCCTAACCGCGTTAATACTCCTCCACCTCCTGAATATTCCCCCCAACATAAATCTCCTACTCCTGACCGCCTTCCAACCCCACCTCCTCAAACCTCTCCCATTCCAGAAACTTCACCTCCTCAACAGAAATCCCCTTCTGTTGAAGTTCACACCACCAGTTCATCCTCAAATTCCAATCCTATCACTTCTGGAATTCCAACCTCAAACATTCCACCTCCTCCAACCGCACCTATTTCAACCGCACCAATTCCTGCCATCCCAACCGCACCTTCCACTTTACCCCAACCACTATCCATACCTCACTCAACCGCTTCTGAATTCACTGTCCCTGCCAATCGTATATTTCAAACCCTCCTAAACCCTTTACCTCAAACTGCCCCTCCAACTCAATCTCAACCTCCTCCCTCAATTACCCAAATTCCAACCCTTCAAACCGCTCCTTCTGACTACCTCTAAATTCTTTCCACCCTCCAACTGATTCAATCACAGTTGGTTGTAAACCAAGGGCATATCTTTGAAGCTCACGAGAATCTAACCTTGCCTGTTTGCCGCTCCAATCAATCTCTGGAAGCCTCCAACCGCATCCTTCTTTCCAAAGTGGACTCTCAAACCACTGAATTGGCAATCATGAAAGCCCAATTGATTGATGCCATTAAGGGGGAGAGAATTTCCACAGTTCAAACTGCCTCAACTACCCAGACCGCTGAAGCTGTCAAAACCGCAGCTACAGCGTGCTTTCAAGGCTTCAAAGAAGACTTAGCCAGAGGAGTGCTTAGTGCCATGGGTGATGCTGTTTCGAAATCACAACTTCATGAAATGCTCACCAATCTTTCCAGTGAGTTTGTCACCGCCACCAACTCTGCACTGATTTCTTTCATGAAGACCCTCCAAGAAACCCAACCGCAACAAGCCTCAACCTCAGCCGCTCCTTCCCAAACCGCTCTGGATGACTTGCAGCTGAAAATCTTTAGTGAACTGAACTCCCTAAAAGACGTAATAAATGTTGACCTCAACATAATGGGAGACAGTATCAAAGAGCAAGTAAAAACCTTTGATGATGATATCTCCTTCAGATTTGAGAACCTCAAGGCAGGCTTCAACCTCAAACTAGACAACTCCATCAAGGAATTGAAGTCCAACCTGAATGTGACTGTTGATCTGGAACCGCTTAGAGATGCTCTATCTACTCAAACAGTAGCCATTCAGGATGAGATCTTCACATTCTACAATTCCTTGAAGGCCTGCATTGAAGGATTCACCTCTCAGATTAAAGACAGTGTTGATGCCAACTCAAGATCAGTTAATGCTGTTGTTAACCGTCGCCGCTCGACCAGAACCGCACTTCGAACTGTTGAAACCACTCTTGCTAGGCAGGCTGAAGACCTCAGAGCTTTAAGAAGAAATATCAGAGGTGAAAGCTCAGCCTTCAGACCATCATCAGGACCGCAGTTGCCCAACCAGGAAGTGAATCAACCAAGAGAGCAACCGCGTCATCATCATCAACCGCCTCATCATCGACCGCGTCAGCATTAGGACAGCTCTTTACTTGTAATTTCTTTTTCCTTTGCTGAACTCATTTTGTTTTGTTGGACCGCACTTCATGTATTTTCTTTGTCCAACTTCTTTTTGTTTTTGTAACCTTGTAATTTTTATTCATTCCTGTACTTGTAATCATCTTGGGAATTAATGGAAATTGCATCATGGTTCCAAAACTTTGTTCATAACAAACCGCTTGTTTGTAGAACAATGAAACCGCTTATGGTCTATAACCTCATTCAAATATTTTCTAACTTAAAATCATATTTTTGAAATGAAGGTTAAACATTCAGTTTAAACCGCACTTTAAACTTAAACTCACAATTTTTAAGTGCACTGAATGCATTTCTATAACTTTCCATATTGTAAGTTTTTATCTTTTAGAAAGTATAGAAATCTATAGCTTAAGCTAAGTGTGTGCATTGACTTGGGACATGAATTACCATGTTAATTCTTATGGACATGTTTTTACCAAGTACAATGTTTGCTTTAGTTATAGTAGGTAATGGCATCAATCAAATAGGGGGAGATTGTTGGGTATGCATGTTTTAACCCTTCTATTTTGTATTAGATTTGATTGATACCATAACCTCCTGTCTATTTTAAGGACTTTAGGACCCTATGTAATGAAGCTTAGACTTCAATTTTTAGCTAAGTCCATTTTATAGAATAGGTTAAATTTAGGCTTGAAGATTGGCACAAGACTCATTGGATCTAAGGATATGCAGTTCAGAAGTTCAAAACCGCCTAGTGGAATTCTTAGTTAAGAACCGCTCCGAACTCCAGTGCAGTAAACCGCCTTGTTGAACCGCACATGCAACCGCATTGCAGCCCAAATCTCAACCGCACCGAAGGATCCTCAAACGCTGGTGAAACCGCTCTTGTCAAACCGCTCCTCACCAACCGCATCCAATAATTGGCTACTTGAAGTGAACCACTTTTTATCCGTTGGTATCCACGTCAGCAATATCAAAAGTCAACCACCAAATCTTGTCACGTGATTCAATGTTAGAGAAGATCTGCAAGGATCTTGAAAAGGTGACAGGTGTCCTAACCTCATTGCTTGCACTGGAGCACGATCGGCTTTATCTGCAAAGCACTGTACCAAAGGACAAAAGTGGTTCTTTGTGGACCAATAGGATTGCATCAAGTATCTTGTCCTTACAACATTTGTATCCAACGGCTAGTTTCTTGATGCTTGGGTATAAATACCCCTAATCTTCACCATTTGAAGATTGCTTGAAAAATTGAGAAGTCTTTGTGTTCATAGAAGCCGAAGCTACGCCTGCAAATTATTCAATCCTTTGAATCTTCATCTTCTTCCTTCAAGAAATATTCCTAGCCCAGAAATCAAGCCTTAACACATTCCAGAATCATTGAGCTCTACATCTCACAGATTTAAAGAGCCTTGATCTTGTTCTCACACACACACCTCACTTGTTTAATCACATAGATTATACATTTGAGATACACTGGTTATAGTCTAGGATTTGTTCTTCATAGAAAAGATTTTATTGTACTTTGTAATCTCTCAAATACTTAATATAAAATCTCTCTTAGAAATCCAAGACTAACCATCTTGGTAGTGGACGTAGATCGTTTATCGATTGAACCACTCCAAATATTGTGTTCTTATTTTCTGCATTTATATTTACTTGTGCTTACTAATTACCTTTCTGTTTCTCTATTTGATCTTTATATAGTTATCCATTATTGTGAAATAGTGTTTGGAGTTAACAAAGTCAAAACCACACGTGTTTGTAAAACTGCACCTATCAAAACCGCTAGCAAAACCGCATTTTGCAAACCGCCTCTAAAACCGCTTTACACTCTATAATTCCGCTGTGCATTTTACACCATCACTTGCAGTCTGTTATCAACTGCAGGAGGATTTTGTAAGCAAGAGGTTTAGTTTTTAAAAGAGGGCGAAAAATTTAATACAGCTATTCACCCCCCCTCTAGCTGTATTTTCACCCTTGTTGCCACCTTTGGGACCAACATAGCTAGTGTGAGTTGACTCGAGGGGATTCCAAATTTTGGGTTCTATAGTCTTAAACTCGGATGTACCATGGATCTTATGAGGATTTAGTCTGTGATCTTTGGGCTGGTAAGTGCTACCGAAGGAATTTTTAAGGAATTCTGGAGAATTATAAAATCATTGATTTAGTTAACTCTAAAGAATATATAAATGGTGTAGGTTGTAATAAGGATGAATCATATTGACAAAGATGGAGAATAGATTGGCTATAGATCCGATCCTTACCTTACCTAATGGATGTGAGGACTTTGTGAATTTTAAGTGCGTATTAAAGGAAAATTAGGTTGTGATATTATGAGAAATGGGAAAGTAATAGCGTATGCTTCGAGGAAGTTAACTTAGATAAAGCGGAATTTCTTACACCCCAACCCGAGAGTGGTTGTAATTGTTTTTCGTTATTTAAAGGGAACCTTATCTTTTGAAGCTTCCTTTTGGGGATTTGTTACCGATCCTAAGAGTTGGAGGATTTAGTTAGTCGAAAGGAAGAGATTAGAATACTATTCAGATTTTTTATAGAATAGGCTGTGTGTGTGATGGATCTCCTCTCAAACTCGGGAATTTTAATTAACCTTAGCGAGTTGTGGATAATAGCAGTTTTTAGTTTAGCATTGAATGGGTACTGCATAAAGCTTGGTATGGAAAATTTATTTGGGATGATCCTTTGTAAGTAGGGAGTTTCCCAATTAATGATAATTAGGCGAACTTGACTTATGTGGGGAAAACGTTGAGAGTTACTAGAATCGCAATTCCGGGATTAAATTCTAGAATAATTGGGTTGAGAGAATGTATAGAAGAATCATGGCATTAAGGAAACTGTTTGATGGATTGTAATTCAAAATGCTTGGGGAAATAACTTTTTGTTTTGATCATTAAGGTAATCAAGTTTAAAATTCGGGACGAATTTTCTTTAAGGGGGAGTGAATGTAACGACCCTAACCCTAGGCACCTATTTTAGTATCATATTATATACCTTTTATATTAATTGTTGACTTTATGTGCTTTTAAAATTATTGTTAAAATTATGTGTTCATTTTATATTCTTGATTTCTTATATTAGGATGAAATGATTTGGAAATAAAATAATGTTCTTGGGGGAAGTATAATAATAGAAATGGATAAATAAATAATATGTGGGTATTTAGGCTTCTTTGTGTAGGAGAAAGGAAGTAAGGGGTTCATTTCATTTCTTGAGCATTTAGGAGCTTTATTTTAAAATGTGGAAAGCCTTTAATTAAATGGCATGGGGGGCCATGTTTTCTCTCCTTATTTCCCTCACCTCCTACCCTCCTTAGTCAACAAAAGCCCCATACTTCTCTATCTTCCCCATACTCCTCCATATTCCCCTCATCATTTCCTCTTCCTTCCTTCTTCCTAAAATCCCATGGAAACTCTTCCATGGAAGCTTTCCTTTCCAAGTTCCTAGAGCAAGCAATTCCTCTCCATTTGGAAATCCAATTGTACTTCCGTGTTCGGGGTGAAGAGGGGAGCACATCAAGCTAAGAAAATCTTCATTCCATCCCATATTTGCTAAGTAAGTTATTATGACTTCTTTCTAAATATTGCACATTTTATGTGTTAATGAATGTTTTGTGAAAAGAAAAAGAATGTTGTATTTTTAAATAAGGTTATTTGAGTAAAATGGGTTAATTAAGGATGAATTGATTTTAGTATGAAATGGGGGTTTATGTTGGAAGAATGAGGGTATAATGAGTGTAGGATGTTTATGACCTTAATAGAGTTAGTGTATGTGATTATATACATCTTACTTTGATTTGGGAAAGATTATGATTTTATTTAATTTGGGTAGAAAGAAGTAGAAAAGGACTTGGTATACTTTTAATGATGTGAGTTATTATGACTTCCTTTCCTTTGAATGTTCATGAACTATCTAATGTGGTTATGTGGTTATAATGGTATTTGATGCTTTGGAAACCTTTTTGAAGTTGAAGAATTTGGTTAATGTCATAGAATGATATTGTTGTTCCTAGAAGATGATCAAGAGTGTAAGAAAATGTGTTTGGTTAGATTAAGAGAGTTCAACTTGAATTGTGGTAGTGAATGGGGTGGAAAATCAAATTGTAAATGACTTAGGTTTATGTCATCTTGGGGTTTAAAATGATTTGGTATGAAAAGTATGGAGTTTAGTAAGCCTTTTAGATTCATAAATCAAGGGAAATTTAGTTTGGAACAATTTGATTTGGGTGGCTGAAGGATTTTAGGCCTGTTCTGAATTCTGGGTTCAGGGCACGAGTCGTGCCCTGTGGCACGAGTCGTGCCTGGGTTGGGGACGAGTCGTGACCAAGATTAAAGGGAAGTCGTGCTTAGTTGGGGACGCTGGAATCTGGGGAAGGTCAAATGGGCACGAGTCGTGCCCTGGGGCACGAGTCGTGCCCTGGCCTGGTGACACTGAACTGTCTTTGGAGCTATTTAAACCTAATCAAACTAGAACCAAAATGAAAACTCTTTAACCTAGATTAAAGTAGAATACTTTGGCTACACGATGACATCTTAATTGATCAAAATGGAATTGTGGAAGTAGTTTAAATATTGTTCGGAAAACGGATGATAAGCTTGATTCGTAAATTCTTCGAAGGGGTTCAAACTTGGGAATTTGATCTTAAACTTTTATTAAGATATTTCAAGGTTGTATAATGACTTAGTAGAAATGGTTTAGGGTACTTGGTGACCTTACTTGCTTCCATACCTTTGGTGATTAGTTGAAATAGTGTAGAACTATAGGTTTCACTATTGAGCTAATTGGAAATGTGTATGTATCACATTGTGGCATTGTATCCCAAGTGGGGATTATTTGGTATTGTTATATTGTATCCCAAGTGGGGATTATTTGGTATCGATATGTTGTATCCCAAGTATGGATTAATTGGTATATGGTTGTATTGTATTCCAATTGTGGATTATCTGGCACGTTGATTATAATGTATCCCGGTGTGGATTATGTGGTGATATTGTTGCCTTAATTGAATTCATATTTATTGATGGTATTATGCTTAGTGTAGTAAATGAATGTTGCACTACAATATTGATTTAACATGAGTATATTTTACCATGTTGTTATATTATTATCCCCTTTGTGGATGTTATTTCAAGTATCTATGATGTGCTTGAACGTGTTGATATTCGAGGGTATAATGGAATTCAATCAATTATTTATTTGTTCTATAAGTGATTGAAGGTTCATTATACCTGTGACCGGCCCCTCTGTGGCCACAGAGTGGAATGTGCTAGTGATTGTATTGAGCCAGAAGCCTTACAGACCACTGCGATTTGGTGATTAGGTGGAATGCTCTGTATGAAGCCAAAAGCTTTACAGTAGCGCTGATATTATATGATACTCTGAAAAAGGGTCATATAAGTATCCTATTTTCTTATATGGATCTCTGGGGTATGAGACCTATAAGCGGTGAAGGTGCATGGGGGCAATTCACCAAAGAGCGGAGTTTTACTCCCACTTTGTACGACTTATTGTTCAGACGGGAAAGGTAAAATGAGGTAACGTAAGGTGTTTACCGCTTTCATAATGTGTTACGTGATACCATGCTATGTGTTGCATCTTGTTTGGCATCTTGCTGCATTCATAATAGCTTATTGAGATTTATTCTCACCCCTTCCCTTTCTTGTTTTAGATTGTGCTGAGACAGGTGACCTGAACCAGTGAGGCCGGGGAAAGAGTTTGGACTCTTGCTTTTGGGACTTATCAGGATAGGTATATGAGTGGGTTGTCGGGAGTCCTATTTAAGTATTAATCTTTTATAAGTTGTATGGAAAACTCTTTTGTTGAACAATGTTAATTAGAGTTTTCAATGTAATTGATTTAGTATGGTTATTGAAGTATTAGTTTAAATTCCTCCGGGTGGAGATATCATTAGTTGATTTTGTTTATGGGAAATTGAGAATTGATTTTCTTTTAAAGAGAAATAAACGTTTTAAAAATTTAGATGAGTTTTCTTAGTTTGAGCCTCTCCAGCTCGGGACACGCGTTAGGTTCCGGGTTGGGGTGCTCACATATAAGGTATATGATAAATGGTTTATGGTATATGGTATAAGGTATATGACATATAGTTTAAGGTATGAGTTAGGATATGAGATATATAGGGTTTAGGGTTTAGGGTTTAGTGAGTGGTATATATTACAAGATTTAGAGTAAAGAGGTATATATTTTAGGGTATGGGATATAAATATGATTTAAGGTATAGGGATTAGGGTATGGGTATATAGGGTTTAGGGTTTATAATATAGGGTTTAGGGTTCAGGGTTTAGAATTCAAACAGGTCCGTACGTACCTCTTTAATAACGGGCCAAACGGGACACAGACCAAATGGATCTTCTGATCCGTGGGCCAAAGTCCGGTCTGTGCAGATTTCTTTGATCCAAGCCTGTCCCGTATGAAAACGGGTTGGACGGGTTACGGGCCACGGGCTGGACGGGCCCAGGCCAAACTGGCCACGGGCAACAGTCCGTGCGGACCTCCCACGGATTTGAGCCATTTTGGCCATCTCCAATCCTAGTTGGATTATAACAGCCCACAATCCCTGTTTGAGTAGGATTAGATAATAGCATTATGCATGTGTGCCTAGGAGGCAAGCTCCTCGGCATATAAAGCTTGGTCGACATAATGAATGCCGAGGAAGAGAGGAGTAAGGAAAGGGAAGCCCATTTCCTTGTCCTGGATGGATGGTGACCGAGGAAGGTCTCCTCGTCTTTTGACGAAGCCTTCGTCGGCTTTGATGGATGCCTTACTCGGCATATGAGAGGGTGCCCTGTCGACATACATGAATTCCATGTCTTAGTCACTATTCACTCTGATATGTCTACGTCGACATAGTGGGAATGACAGTAGGCACGATAAGCAAAGGTAGGGAAGACACACTCCCTTAATTTGTTGTAATTGAAACTTGTTTGGATTTATATTTTGGGCCCAATCCATTAGGCCTTGCTCGTTTGATGACCCACGTTCGTAACTCGGTTTATACCGTTCAATTCAGATTGTCAATTATTAGTTTGTCATTTCAGGAGCATGTAGTGGTCTTGGAATGGAGACGACTAGGGTTCTTGCTATGCGCGGTGTTCACGTTGTTATGGCAGTGTTAGATTTAGAAGTTGGGAAAAAAGTCAAAGATAATATACTTGAGGAAGTTGCTGCAGCAAAAATTGATGTTCTGGCGATTGATCTCAGCTCATTGGATTCAGTGAGGAAATTTGCTTTGGAGTTCATGTCCTTGAAGCTTCCTCTAAACATCCTCATGTAAGTTCAAATATGTTGTCTTTGAATCGATAAATTTCATTAATTTCTTATAAAGGCTAACCCGTTACGGTGTGTTTAATTTGGAAATTAAAAGTAACAATGCAGGGGTCCTGCTTTCTCAATTTAAGCTTTCCAAAGATGGCATAGAACTGCATTTTGCTATAAACTATTTAGGTATATATGCCTCACTTTATTTTCCCAAATATTTCTTATTACTATCATTTCCAAGCTATGCTCTTGATTACAATATGATAACCTTGCAGGCCATTTCCTTTTGACAAATCTTTTGTTGGAGAACATGAAAACTACAGCCTCTCAGAGCCTAGTTGAAGGAAGGATCATAAACGTTTCTTCCATGGGTCATCAATATGTATATCATGAAGGAATACGTTTTGACAAAATTAATGATGATACCGGGTAAACATATATATATATATATATATATATATATATATATACACATATATATAGCGTTTTACACTACTGTCGTACTGTAGATTCCTTTAGTTGCATGTTTATTTTATGTGTTCAAGGGAGTTTCAGCTCTTTTAAGTGTGAGTTTGCTCGTCAGATTCAAGTACGGACAGTCAAAACTTGCCATTATATTGCACACTAATGAACTTGCTAGGCGCTTGAAGGTAATCTTTATATGCTTTCTCCTTTTCAAGTCCTTCTGGATCAAATATTTTATTACTACTACTTATTTTGTGTGGATCCTTGCAGGAAGAAGGGGCGAATGTGATTGCTAACTCATTGCATCCCGGATCAGTCGCTGGAACCAATATTCATCTTCAGCATAGCCTTCTTAAACGTATTACCGTACCCTCATAGTAATTTTTCTCTAAATACGTGCTTTACTTCTAGTAATTTGACATTTGGGTTGTTGATATAGGGATTAGCATAATTGGTCCAATCTTCAAATATCTGGTTAAGAATGTAGCGCAGGTGAGTAACAAAGTATCCGATCCATCATCTCTAAAAGCTACAATTATCAATTCGAATCTAGCAACATATGTTTTGCTACTAGTCCAATATTTATTTTTTTCACATAAAAAAGAACAAGACATTTATTTATTTGCTTCCGTTTAAATGTTGTGGTTGAAGGGAGCGGCCACGACATGCTACGTAGCACTGCATCCGCGTGTGAATGGTGTGAGTGGGGAGTACTTTGCAGACAGTAATATATCAAAAGCTAGCTCTTTGGCTGGAAATAGAGAACTGGGAAAGAAACTATGGGATTTCAGCTTCAGCTTAATTAATTCATCACAAGTAGAAGGAGGAGTTGACTTTAGTGAAGACTAACTGCTTGAGCATTTTAAGGGCATCATATTCACATGGTTTCATGTGTTCTACTGTCCATGATATGAAGCCTGAGCACAGGCTACTATTTATTGTTTTTGTATCAGGATTCCACACATCTCAATGTATTTTGTTTTTAAATTATACTCTCGAGTTGACCAAGCACCGTATCCCATACCAGCAGCTGGTATTCCAATTATTATATTCGATGCTAACACAATTTTTTTGTAAATTATATATGCTAAAAACCAAACTAGTAATCCACAATTTATAAGTGGAAGAGGATTTGGGGAGTTTGAGAAAAGATGTGGTTTCTTAGAGGAAAAGGGTCGTCTGAGTTTTCCTCTAATTCAACAGCTGAGCAAGTTACTCAAGGAATCGATGGAACTGGCCTTACTGCAATCATCACAGGTTCTTATTTTTATATGTAACCCTAGTTTGATTTCCCAAGAAATTTTAACCTTCAACTCAATAAAGTTTCTTTTCTGCATCTATTTTTGGCTGATATTGATCCTTGTATGATCCTGATTTGGATGTAATTTGTAAATTAGGCTAAACTAACTATGAAAAAAAAGGGTTTGAGTTTTAGCTAATGGAAGTCAAACTTAATATTAGAATTGGGTCCTCATCCCCTTAAAAGGCCTTGTTAAGGGGTGAGGTTTAGCCAATCTATATAGTTGATTAATTTTATTCTCCAAGTTGATGTGGGATACATGGGACTTTAACACGCCCCCTCACTTGTAGGCCGGTAACTTGGCTCTACAAGTGGACCATTTATACGCCGGCATGATCAATTTAAACCCAACACGGGTTAACTCAATTCCAACATCAACTTGGGCCGGCTCTGATACCATATTAGAATTGGGTCCTCATCCCCTTAAAAGGCCTTGTTAAGGGGTGAGGTTTAGCCAATCTATATAGTTGATTAATTTTATTCTCCAAGTTGATGTGGGATACATGGGACTTTAACACTTAAGCAATAATGTATCGCAGTGGCGAAACTAGGATTTAAGGTCGGGGGTCAAATTTTTTCGTAACGAAAAAATATTAAAATTTCGCTATTAAATACAAATAATTATTGAAACAAAAAAGTCAAATTGCATGGTCCTGAATAATAAGAAGAGTGTTTACAATGTAAACTTTACATTGATGATCTCCTATTCTTCATCTTTTTATTGCATCTTTGCTTGTACTAAAATGACGAACATATGCAAACCAAACAACAAGACCACCGGCACAAACAAACACATCAACGAGGCCAACAGCCATAAACAAATGTATTAAATAAGACTATAGCTCAAAGTTTCTAACCTCCAGGACGGGGAGCCTCGTTGAATTTAAAGCCTGAAGTAGTCGGTCCACGCGATCTCTTCCTATTTGGGAACTAATCCGAAATCCCAAACTGATTTTAAAATTAAACAGAATGTTAAAAATACAAACAGTCTCATGTTCCTGATTCACATATTGGCTCTCTACGGTCACAAAACGATGACTCTACTACCAGAGGTCAGCATCAAGATACAGAGAAACAAGCTTAAGCAAGATTAGACACCCCATGCCCCTTCATTCACAGCAGTTTGCTTAATGATATGAGGACAATCTAGTAAGCAAAATCCAATATTTTGCTAATCCGCTATCTTTTGTCATCAAACAGCCAATCCAAAGATTACATAATTTTCCTAACCACAACATAAATGGAGAAGGGCCAATACCTTTTTAACAAACGCAATCTAAAGAAAAGAGAGATATCACCCTCTGATGTATCCCAAGACAAGAGGAAGCTGCGGCAAACCTGGGAGGAGGGCCATGTAAGTCGCACGACAAAACTGGAAGAGGGGCACGACTCGTGATACCTAGCACGAGTCGTGCTGAATTGCTGCACGAATGAATTACTCCTCACGATTCGTTTCACGAATGAACAAGGCTTGGAACGAGTCGTGAGGAATTGCACGACTCGTGAAGGACGCGGATTCAGAGATTGTGGTTGATTTGGTTTCCCGTTTTTAAAGAGTTTTAATTAGGATTTATTTCTTTTCCTTTTCCAAGTTGTTTAGGGTTTTGTTTAGAGTATAAATAATCTCTCTCATTCTTTGTTTTAGGTTACGTTTTGATTTATTAAATTATTGAATTTTGATTGCTTTGCAATTGTGGGTTTTTCCCTTTGGGTCTTAATTGACTTGCAGAAGATTCTCGCAAGAGATTCTTGTTGGAGTTCTTTGAATTCCTTGTGAAGGTTCTCATCTTTTGGTGTTTACCTCTTCAAACCCTAATTCAATTGTTGATTCAATTCGAATTGGGTCAAATAGTTGTTGATTCAATTATTTGCCTATCCTTTTATTATTTCGCTGCAACCCGTTTACATCAGTTGGTATCAGACGAAGGACGATCCAAGGAACAAGATGGCCAACAACGAAGGAAACCACAACACCCAAGATATCCTAGCACAACTAGCCAACAGCTTGATAGCGATGCAAACACAAATGCAAGAAGATAGACGCAGATCTGAGGCGGAAGCTGCTACTCGTCATACAGAACTGTTACAGGCTTTGCGAGGTTTGAATATGGGTGGTGGTGGCAACCGTGGCAATCCAGGTGGTGATCGGGCTGAGTTCATCCACAACAATCGGGGTGGTGGTGACGAGGCCATTGGTTTGAATCCAGTAGAACAACGACCAAAGATAAGGGCCGATATTCCTACTTTTAATGGTGAGTTGTCTATCGAAGAATTTTTAGATTGGATTAATGAAGTTGATAAATTTTTCAATTTAATGCAAGTTGAGAATGTTAGGAAAGTTCCTCATGTTGCATATAAATTGTGGGGTGGTGCTGCTGCTTGGTGGGATCAACTTTGTAAGAAAAGGTTACGTGATAGGTTGTCTCAGATTCGTACTTGGGATGAGATGAAAGAGGCATTAAAAGATAGATTTTTACCTATTGATTATGTGCAAAGCTTATTTTCTAAATTTCAGAATTGCACCCAAGGTAATCGTAACGTCAAAGAATATGTGCATGATTTCTATGCTCAATCGGCTCGTAACGACTTGAGTGAGTCCGAGTCTCAAGAAATCTCTAGGTTTGTTGATGGTCTTCGGGTTGATATTAAGAACAAGGTGGAGTTATTTACCAATTACTCTTTGAATGATGCTATTTCAAGGGCGGAAAAGGTTGAGAAACAATTGGTTTCGGCTTCTCTTCCTCACACTACATTCAAGAAGGTGGGTAATTCGTCTTTTTCTAGTAGCCCTATTCACTCTGCAGTTTCTTCATCCACAGTTGCGCAGCCTACAACACAAGCCTCGGGTTCTAAGGCGGTTGAGGCAGAAACAACGCCTGCTCCTGTTACTAAAGCTACAAAACCTGCAAATCCCTATGCTAAGTCATTTGGGAACAAATGCTTTAGGTGTCTACAGCCGGGTCATAACTCAGCTAGATGTCCTAACAAACAAGTGGCTAATGTGGTAACCAATGTTGATAATGATGATGATGTATTTGTAGAGTACACTCATGACCCCAATAATGATGAGGATGATGATGACACTCATGAGTCACTCGTTGTTCGTCGGCTTTTGTTTTCAGCCCCTACTACTCTTGAGAGGCACAATATTTTTCGTACCAAGGGGACCGTCAATGGGGAGATGGCTAATATTATCATTGATAGCGGAAGTAGTGAAAACTTGGTGGCAAGGGGTTTGGTTAATACTCTAAAGCTTGAGGTGAAGAAACATCCGACTCCTTATGTTATTGGGTGGATTAATGCAAATGGCACTCTTAATGTAACACAACAATGTATCGTTCCTATTTCAATTGGTAACTATAAGGATGCTATTACTTGCGATATTGTGGATATGAGTGCTTGTCAAATATTACTTGGGAGGCCTTGGCACTTTGATGTGGGTTCTATGCATTGTGGCCGAAGTAATGTGGTTAGTTTTGTGAAGGATGGTGCTCGGTATACTCTATGCCCTTTGAAAGATACTAAGAAGCTTGCTCGAGATGGCATGGGTAGAGGGATCATATACTTTTGTGCCCCACACTTTATTTTTCCAGGTACATGGTGCAATCCTATTGGGCATTTAAGTGCGTTCAAGTCTAAGAAGTTGATCAAGGGGAGGTCGGGGCGGAAGGTCAACAAAGGAGGGTCAAAAATTTCAAAATCTTGTTCTTTTTATAAAGGCCAGAATTCAGGGACGAATTCTTTTGAAGTGGGGGTGTATGATGTATCCCAAGACAAGAGGAAGCTGCGGCAAACCTGGGAGGAGGGCCATGTAAGTCGCACGACAAAACTGGAAGAGGGGCACGACTCGTGATACCTAGCACGAGTCGTGCTGAATTGCTGCACGAATGAATTACTCCTCACGATTCACAGTTCCAATTTTAACCATTATTTAGGGATTTAGAAACCCTAATTTGTTAGGGATTTAGAAATTTGGAGGATTTGAGATGAGAGAGAGAGAGAGAGGAAATTAAAGTCGATGAAGGGAGAGAATCGAAATACCTTGGCAAAAATGGTGCGGCGGACGGCGGTGGTGGGTGGTGGCTTCGATCACAATTCCGAGCGCAATTCCGTCTTCTTTCTTCGTCTCTTCTTCGTGAGAACTGTGAGAAGTGAAAAATTACCTTGTCTTGTGTATGGATTGAGTTTACATAGTGAGTTACTAATGTAAATATCGAGGGGGGTTACTTGTATTTTTTCAGGGGGTTAAGTTCCGCCCCTGATGTATCGTACACTCGTACCCGATTACGAGCATCAATGCATGCAAAGGAAGCCTAGTAATTGGAACTAAGAGTTGGTTAATGGACATTTTCAACCCAATTGCTTGAGCTAGTACTCCCTCTGTCCCTAAATGAATGTCATTTTTTTTTCTTTCAAATTTGCTCTTCATCGATAGCAAATTTTGAAAGAAAAAGAAAATCGAGAACGACAATGGGGTTACAAAAAAGAATGGCATCAGTCATTTATATCATTCATTATATTGTCGTTTTCAGGAGCATCAAGTGGTCTTGGTATGGAGACTGCAAGGGTTCTTGCTCTGCGCGGTGTTCATGTTTTTATGGCAGTCAGAAATGTTGATGCTGGGAGGAAAGTTAAAGATGATATACTTGAGGAAGCTGCAACAGCAAAAATTGATGTTATGGAGTTGGATCTCAGCTCAATGGCTTCAGTCAGGAAATTTGCTCTCAACTACAATTCCTTGTGCATTCCGCTAAACATCCTCATGTAAGTTAAACATGCTTGAGATATCTTAAAAACTAAACTGCCGGTAATTGGTTCCCCTTGATCAAGCGAAAATTTGAAATCCATTTTTGGGACGGAGGGAATAGTTTCTTCTAATTTATCATAAGTTTGATGATGTCTTTGTTTCTGAAGTAATAATGCAGGTGTTTTTCTTTCTGAACATAAGCTTTCGGAAGACAGCATAGAACTGCATTTTGCCACTAATCATATAGGTATGCACATTTCATTTCGTTTGCGTATTTTGATAAGTTGTACTTCCTCCGTCCCAAAATGAATGACCAAAAAGCTTTGTATGTATTTATAGCTTTGCTTTTGCAACTTTTTGTCTCTCTATAAATGAAAGGGTCTGTATGTATATGAGAATGCATTACCTTGCAGGTCATTTTCTTTTGACAAACCTCTTGCTTGAGACTATGAAGACTACAGCTTCCGAAAGCCGAGTGGAAGGAAGGATCATAAATGTTTCGTCACTTGGTCATCGGTTGGTGCACCCCAAAATCCAGTTTGACAAGATTAACGATGATTATTTCATGTACGTAAATAGCTCGTGTATTTCCTTAAACCTTGTTACTCATCAGTGTTTCATGTTGTGTTGAAGATTTATCTCAATTTCTAGAGTTTGTATCGGTCCTCACTGTTCATACACTTCTCAGATTTGGGTACGGATCGTCAAAGCTTGCAAATATATTGCACGCAAATGAACTTGCTAGACTCTTCAAGGTAATACTCCCTCCGTCCCATTTGGCTATTCAAACATTTAACAGCCTACTTTCAGTTGCATCACTAACCTCAATTTGACAATCGTTATGTACATGTAATCTGTTCCATTTTGTACAGGAAGAAGGAGTGGACATAACTGCCAACTCCCTTCACCCTGGACTAATTGTCACCAATCTTGCCCGGGAGTGGCGGTTTCTTGATGGTAAACGACCGAGTCACTTGAGTGGTAAACCTCTGATCACCATTCTTTTCTACGCTTTAAGTTAGTAGTGTTCTGATTGTTGAACTTGAAACAGGACTTTTAAACTCTATCCAGAAATACTTGTTCAAGAATGTTGAGCAGGTATGCGTTATATAGACTTTTAAACTCTATCGAGAAATATTTGATTGTTTGTTTTCATTGAATTGAAGGGAGCGGCAACCACATGCTACGTAGCATTGCATCCACAAGTAAAGGGCGTGACGGGGGAGTATTTTTCAAACTGTAGTATAACAAAACCAAGCTCTTTGGCCAGAGATTCAGAACTGGGAAAGAAACTATGGGCTATCAGCTTGTCTTTGACTCGTACCAACTAGTAGCTGATTCAGTGAGCATCATTTCGGAAACTCAAATATTGGAGCCATAATTTGTACCAACAGTTGGATGAATAACATTTGGGCAAATTGATTAAGTTTTCTATTTATATCGGACTATTACACTTTTGCTTTTGCCACATTTCCCCCCTTTTTTCGATTAATGGTTGATAAGTTCACTTCACGAGTTCCACATATGCCAAATTAATTATAATCACGCATACACAAGTAAAAGTGTACAAATGAGGAGTGATTCGCAAGCGTTATCACTGTCTTTTACGTAATCTTATGATACAACTATTTTACAGAAAGGACTAATTATTGAAGACCTGTCATGGTCAAGCTGAGATCCCACAATTTCTTGGCCAAGTCTGTTGGGATAGAGGACCAACCATGCAGTTTTTCGGAGCAAGCTTGAGGCAGGCGCCCCATCTGGCTGAGGCGGGCGCACGGATGGCCGAATGGGTGGCCGAATGGGATAGAGAACTTACCTTTAGAAGGGGAGGAGGCGTGCGGTGGAAGATCTTGGCCAGCGGACCGAGTCACTGAGGTGGGAGGAGGCGACGGCGTCGAACGGTGGGATCTCAAATCGCCAATCGAATCACCAGAGAAGGAGAGAAAGAAGAAAGGTCACGGCTGTTCACTTTAATTTGAAAATAGATTTTACTTTTTAGGTTTAGATTTATTTTTTTTATGTTATATACTTATATTATTATATATATAATTATTTTTAATAAATAAATTCGGTACAACCGGTATACCAATCGACTTCGTTTTTGCGTACCATGTACCAACCAATTAGACACAATCGGTAGGTAGTACCGTACCAAGAGAGTTCGGTATACCGACTTTTTGTACCAATTATAGTTGGTACGGGTTGGTTTTCGAGTTGGTTGGTACCAGTAAATACTTGCCCCCCTAGTTGATTGTTCGCAATTAATTTTAATAAAAGACCCTTCACTTCACTTGATTGGTTTTTCAACCCATCCATAATTACATTATTAATTCCGCCCCTATCAAATCCTAAAGCTTGCCTCATCAACTCTTTTGTTATTGCTTTTTTAATATCACAAAAGTCAAACTACTTAATTGCAAAACTAATTACCATGTTCCTCTATTTATAAATACTAGTAAGTAACCCGTCGGTCCCCGACGGGGATAAAATACTGAGGTAAAAGTTAAATATAAATATAATTCAAAAAATTAATAAGATAATTTTATGTAATATATTACAGTTTGTCAAAAACTTCTTTGTACACAACATTTGTAGTCGTGTCATCTGACTGTTCATGACTATTACATATAAGCACTTTAAGTCATTTCCTTGTGGTTACTCTAGAAAAAGCAACATATAATTGTCCATGACTAAATACTGGTCTTGGAAGAAAAAGGCCAACATGAGCAAGCGACTGACCCTGACTTTTATTTATCGTCATTGCAAAAGAAACGGTCAGTGGGAATTGTCTCCGTTGAAACCTAACTGGGAATTTTGTTGTATCAGAAGGTGACATAATAATTCTCGGTATCAACACCTTCTTACCAACATTCTTTCCGGACAACATTATCGCCTCGACAACGTGCTTACCTATATGTATATATATATATATATATATATATATATATATATATATATATATATTAAAATAACAGTATGTTTTATGTCAAATAATCAAATAATTAATTGTATAAATGTATAATTATATACTAACAAAATTGATTTGCGTACCTAGATTTGTAACCATCAATCTTGTACCGTTACACAATTTTGAAGCTTGATCTATATTTCGTAACAACATGACGATACATCCAATCTTTAGCTTCAGTATGTGATTAGGTATTCCAGAGCATTTGACGGTGTTTAGGAATTCGCTTGAAAATATATCTTCGGTGATTGGTTAAATTCCTCGTCTTTACATATGGCGTCGTAACTCATGTATTCCACTTCTTTTCCAGGAAAGAGCGACATAACATACTCATTAATACTGTCAACAATCTCATTTGTTGGTGCAAGTATAGCCCGATTCTGAAAAAATCCATCAACATCTTTATTCTGCATTAAGTTTGGGTATATGCAATCCACGATAGATGAGATGGTATTGACAGAATCTCTTATCAATATGTCATCTGGTATTTTGATTTCAACTTCACCATGGTTCTTATCACCTGCAGTAATAACCAACATATAATAAATAAATATTAGTAAAAATATGAACTTAAAAGGAAGTAAAAAATCAATATTAAAATTGAGAGAAGACCGAAAAATTATGAAGCAGTTTTTATTAATATTAAGACGGATATAGTACATAAATTGCAACAAAGGTAGTAAGACTTTTGAGACAGAGGTAGTTATAACCAACGGATAAAATACGTATTTATATCTTTAAAGCAATTATTACTTATCACCTGCAAATCCCATCACCAACGGATAATAACCAATCTGCAAACGACCTGATATCCTCAACATCCGAAGAAGACGAACCGCCCTACATAAATTTTTATATTTTAGTCTTATTATAACTTTTAAAATATTGATACGTATACATAATGTTAAACAAAATGTATTTGAAAATCACCTGTAATCTCATATTTTGTGTTAACCTTAGTACTTTGCATTCATTCCATAGTGTCGATGAACATAGTGAAGCATGCACAATATCATTTTTGCTACCCATAGGTACGATCGGAAGAATTTGTCTGAAATCTCCTCCAAATACCACAACCTTACCACCAAACGGCTTATCACATAACCGTCCATCAGGGCCACGAATAATATCTCTCAAGCTACGATCAAGTGCCTCAAAGCAGTGTTTATGTGCCATTGGAGATTCATCCCAAATAATAAGCGATGTTTTTTGAAGTAACTCTGCCTCATCAGAACCTGGCTTAAGTTTTCTACACATGAAAGTCTCATCAAGCTGTAAAGGTATACCAAATTTAGAATGGGCAGTCCTACCTCCGGGAAGTAATAATGAAGAAATACCACTTGATGCAACTACAACTACAATCTTCCTCTGCATCCGTAATGCAGCACATAATGTCTTCCACATAAACGTCTTTCCCGTACCTCCATAACCATACAGGAAGAATACTCCACCATTTCCACTATCGACAGCTGACATGATTTCTTCATATACTCCCTTCTGCTCAGCCGTGAGTTGTTTATACAACCTGTCGTGCTCAGCCTTCATCTCTTCTATATCATATGATGTTTCATCTAAAATAAGTCTATTATGTGCATCCTCAATAGCAGAGTCTATCGGCTTAGGCATATTTGTAAACTTATGCAAGCTACTTCCATTTTGAACCAATATTTTTTCAATTTCTGCTAAAGCAAGATTCTTCTTCTGTTCTTTGCTTAGTTTCAATCCTGGCACATTTATGAAAAAAAGCAATTAAATATATATCCAAACACCAAAATATATAAATATATGTAATATTAAATGAAAACCTATATTAAATAAAGATGTTAAACTTACCCGGATTATTGTGCAGTTTCCTATAATTGTATTCCATGTCATCGGAAAGTTCCTCCCAAGTCTTATCCCATACCTCGTGCGACATAGTCATGGAATTAGACAGTAATAGGACAGCAAATAGTCTTTTTAAGGCTTTAAGGCTACATGCATTTTCCAACCAGCTGCTTCTTTTATTGCATCGACATATTCCTTGTCGTCATCTAACAAACCCAAGGCATAGCAAGCTGATTTAAAGTCCTTATAGACAACATTATCAACGGTTTTCAAATCTTCAAAATTTTTGCAACCGGCTTTATGATTCAACATAATCCTCAAGTAGTACAATTCCCCACAGCCGACCGGCACATGATATATCCTTCCAATTGCAAATCGACTATCTTTCCTGCGGCGCCATTCACGTTTATTTTTTACCCACACAAAATACCTCGGGAATTCACAGTATTTCAAATGTCGACCATCTTCATTATCACGATTATAATCCATCCACTTAACAAACTGAGATTCTTTAACAGTCTCTGTTTTTTCAAGAACATCTTCAATGTAATCCCCTTCGTGAAAAGGTATAGTCTGGTCACCCTTCATGTGAAAAGCTAACCGCTCAACTGGTGGAGTTCTATAATGCAAATCAAACCCATATATCCTCCAAATCGCCTCACATGCGGAGACATGTCTGCAATCAATGAACCTCTCAACCTCATCCTATTTTTGTAATCTAAGAGTTATCCTATCGCTACCCTTGTTAATGTACTTGAACAAATATTTGATAGCCATGCTCTGATTACAGTACTCGACATTGATATGTGCTCTGTACTTCAAAAGCAGATAGGCATTAAACGGAACAACATACCCATTGTGGAGATTACATTCACCCTTCTCAATAGTTGCCCCGGTGTCTCTCCGCCTATACACATGGTACCCATTTTCATCTACAATAGTTCGCTCATTAAAAGACTTGGGAAATTGCTTTGAACACCTATTATTTTGCATACATGGAGATTTTGGATTTGAAGGACCACATGGACCATGCAGCATAAAATCTCTTACTGTCTCATACAATTCCGGTTCGGCTTCCTTGTCGTATCTCAAATTTGAAATAAATTTGTCTACATCTTCAGCAATCTTAGCTTGATCCTGTGGATTGAGAAAAAGAAGAATATGTGCATGAGGAAGACCTCTCTTCTGCCACTCAATCGTGTACACAACTGCGTAGAAACAAAAATAAAATATTTATATAAAATATAACTTTTTAAAAATTTTCAGAAATAAATTCAAAATATTTGATACTTACTTGCAGCAGGGCTACCGAACACTTTCCCGTCCTTAAAATCGCTGATCATTTCATCAAGTTTCATTTTGAAAACCCTCGATATTATGTCGGGCCTGTCCTCTGGTCTACATCCCTTTTCTTCAACATATCTTTTTATTTCTGGCCACTTAGGGTTACATGTAAAAGTAATAAACAATGATGGATAACCTATCCATTTACATATTGCAAGGGAGTCCTGATAATTTTGGATGGTCCACCTTTTCCCCCAGTGTACGATGAAGGCAGTATGATTCTTCTCCCCGCATCTGAACCGCTAACTCCGCTGTTGGCTGCAATGTAATTAGTCTCGTGTATGATTCAGCTCGTAGTTTAGGTTGGTGGTGACGAATCCAATGAAGCCTCTGTGTATCCATCATAACATAAGAATCAACCATAAACTGCTGGAGCAAACGCCCACTCCTCATAAGCTGGGATCCTTCTTTGCTCCTTGCCTGAAGACGGAATGATATGAATTCTTTCAGTGATAGCGTTGGCCGAGACTTGGTTGGATCATCTCTTGAAATCTCCGTATAAAATCCATCCTCACCATATGGAAACAATAAAGGGTATTGTAGGGGAAGGTAACATTCTGTTTTTTTTTTAATAAAATTTTAAAAGTTAAATTGATGGATGATTTTGATTGATGGTTAATCCTGGTCTTCTGCCATTGTTGTATTTCATTCTTTATTACAACAAAATTGGTAATCTTAACAATTCCACCTTCGGTAAACATATCCTTGAAGTTTTCAGCAAATTTTTTGTGGACAAACACTTGAATCTTAGATCCCTATTTTTTGGATCATATATTCAAAAAATGTATTAGTAATAAAATAAATCTCATTATAAATCTATTATTTCATCAAATTAAAAAAATGATAACAAATATTTTAATTTAAAGCGTATTTGATAACTAACCTCAGAGTCAAGGCATATCATATCAAAAGAAGTCGTTCCTTCTTTATCAGTGTGCTTTACTAATCTCAAGATCCGCACAACAATGCTACGTTGTTTAGTAGCTCCCTCAATATCGCGAATAACTATCTTTTGTCCACGTTTTGCCATATTGCCTTGTTTTTTTTTTTTTTTTTTTTGTAAAATACGTGAGTTAGTTTATATAAGGTGTTAATTTCATATTTAGTTTATATAATACACATATAATACATGAGTTAGCGTTAATTTGAAAGAAACCCACGTACGCCATAATTCGAAAGAAACTCGCAACAAAAATTTATTTTTTATTTCCTACTCCACTACTCTTTTTCTTACTTTAGTTTTCATATTCATAATATCTATCCCACTATCAATATTATACATATATATTAGTCAAACTTATGAAATCTTATAAGTAAAAAGGATAAGTAAAAAGGAGGTACTCTTAGTTCATAGGAGAAGAAAGAACCTCCCAAAATCAATAGTACAATTTTAAAATGTCTCACATATACTCTAATATAATACACTACTTTTTTGAAGCATTACATATTTTATGCTAAACAGGTAGGGATAAGGGACACGCTTACCTCAAGCTTAACGTTCGCTGGCTCTTCTTTTCTCTCCCTAGTGCCTCAGTGCTCGTGAAACAAAATAAATTGACTGCCTCTCTAGGTTTAGGTATGAAAGATTTATACTTAAGTCTCTGGGGTTGAAATCCTCGTAAAATGGTCCAACCCATTTCATTAATTATTTTCTTCTTAAATTGAATTTGAATAATTATGTAATAGAACAAATCTATCCGATTGTGACATGTTATACCATTATTTCTATTATATTATCAGCTCATAGTATATTGAGATTCAACTTAACATATTGTATTTTGTATAATACAACTAATTCAAAATTTTGATATTTTCTTTGTCTCATTTAAAAATACAAAATGAATTTTGCATGAGAATTAAAGAATGTGTATAATGAATAAAGAAATATTAAAAATTTCTATTTTGAGATTCAATTTTTTCAAATAAAACAGCAAAATGAGATTTTTGTAAAGTCAGATAGCTTTATAATGCATAATGCATGAATGAAGTTTAGATTTCGATTCTTTTTATATAGGAGTGTATTATTATTATTATTATTATTATTATTATTATTATTATTATTATTATTATTATTATTATTATTATTATTATTATTATTATTATTATTATTATTATTATTATTATTATTATTATTATTATTATTATTATTATTATTATTATTATTATTATTATTATTATTATTATTATTATTATTATTATTATTATTATTATTATTATTATTATAAGAGGGTAAGTTGAGCCGTTGACCATTGAACAAATATATGGAAGCCAAGCCATCCATATTTGTCAAAGTCGTTATCAAAGAGGCATATTATTTTTAATTTTTAATTTTTTTTTAAAAAAAAAAGTACAAATAAGGCCCAGAGAATCAGACAAAGAAAAACCATCGACTCATTTTAGGACGGCGGTAGTATTATACGTACTCCATCCGTCGCATTAATAACTTCACTTTTTGTCAAAACGGGTGTCCCAAAATAAAAAGTGTGAAATATGTAAGTGGAGGAGGGAGTATACTCTAATATAATACACTACTTTATTGAAGCATTACATATTCTATGCTAAACAGGAAGGGGTAAGGAAAGATTTATACTCAAGTCTCTAGGGTTGAAATCCTCGTAAAATGGTCCGACCCATTTCATTAATTATCTACTTCTTGAACTCTTTGGCCCACATTTGTTTAACTACTTAGCAGCCCAAAATAAATTATTTAAATAATTAATATAGAAACTACCATAAATTAATTTTAGAATTATTAAAATTCTCCCAATTTATCTTCCCAAATTATTCGTTTCTATCTTTCCTTATTTCATTTCCTATTATCAAGGCTATAAATCCTCCCTAGATTATCTCCTAACATTAATAAAATTTTAAAAGTTAAATTGATGGATGATTTTGATTGGTGGAAGAGGAAAAGATTGGCCAATGTTGTTTTGACACTTGGAGTTTTCTATGAGCTCCAAAAAGTTTTGCTATTATATATTATAGATTATCCAAATATTATAAAATAATTAAAATATAGATTTTCCCCGTCTAGAAAAGTTTGATTCACTTTAGCTTTTATGGTAAATTGAATCGAATTTTTACCATAATTTTTTGAAAATTTTAGATATTTCTATACAATTATAAACATTGTTATTGATATTATTTTTAATAGTGAAACATTGACTATTTCTAAAATTGCATAGAGTTATCTAGTTTTTTATATAATTATAATCAAAATTTGATTTAAATAACCGTAAAAGTTAAGACGAGACATATTTTTTCGAGACGAGGGAGTACTATACTTAAAAATAAAGAGAAGATTTGTTTTCTTTTTCACGCAAGAATATATAATTCTTATAAAAACATGTTTTTAAGGAACATTATGAAGAAAAAAAAATCAATTATTATGACATGAAAATTAGACACATATGGATATTGTAAAAGTTAGTTTTTTCATATTGTTTTGGTTTTTTACTTTTTATTTTTTATTTTTCTTATTTAAGACTTTGTGCTAACGCAACGTCATGGTATGTGCATGTTCACCAGTAGTCTAGTAGGCTCCATTAACAATGTCCAAAATAATGGCTCATGATTTCTAGCTTCGCGTCACTAGACCAAAGAGTCCACGCTATAAGCCCAAGAGATTGGCTATGCGTGAGGAGGCGTGTTAAATCACTTATCCTATATCGGAAATAAACATTGCTTGTAATTAATGTGTATCAATTGATTTTAAGGTGAAACCTCGTTCTATACTTTAAGAATTTTTTACACATATTATATTAGGATAAGTGTAATTGTAATAATGATATTCCTACGTTCCTAAATTTTTAGCTTCCAAATTAATATTGTTAAACTTTTTAATTTAGTTGTGACTAATGAGTTATCATTTTTGTTTTATCTTTTACCGGATATTAAATAGATTAATGTGGAAGAAATTAATAATTAATTATATGCGCCAAAAACTTGTAAAAAACGCATTTTTTTGAAGCTTAACAAAAAACGTGTTTTTAGACTACGTCGTCGACTCTTCCACTTTCTTCATACCGTCTCTCCCGCTCCGTCACTGTCAACAATCGCCATTGAAGAAATCGCAATTGTGAATTCAGATCATAAATTCGATCTCAATTAGTGTTATCTCAAGGTTCGAATTTGCTTATTGGGAGTTAATTAGGGTTTTTGTTTGTTGATTTTTACGAATTTATGAACGTTGGGAAGGATTTGCTGTTGACTTTGATTGGATGGATTCATTGTGAATTTGTCAAGAATGGTAATCGATTGATTGATTGATTTTGTTGGAGAGGGAGAGAGTGAAGAAGGGGTGTATTGCTGCTTGCTGTTGTGAATTTATGAATGTTGGGAAGGATTTGCTGTTTGCTGTTGGTGGGGATTTGATGTGCCAGTGTATGTGTTTTTGAGTGCCAGTACATGTGTTTTGAGTGTCAGTGCATGTGAGAATTTGAGTGCCAGTGTATGTGTTTTTGAGTGCCAGTGTATGTGTTTTCAAATGCCAGTCCATGTGTTTTTGAATGCCAATGCTTGTGTTTTTGAGAGCCAACAAAAATTATTACCAGTGTTTTTGAGTGTTAGTGTATGTGTTTTTGAGTGCCAGTGCATGTGTTTTTGAATGCCAGTGCATGCGTTTTTGAATGCCAGTGCTTGTGTTTTTGAGAGCCAGCAAAAATGTTAGTGTAACAAAGTGCCTGTTGTAGTATCAATAAGTGCCAGTGTAAAAAAAGTGCTAGTGCATGTATATTAAGTGACTTTATAAACTAACACTGGCACTTGGTTACACTAACACCGGCACTTTGTTACACTAACACTGGCACTTTGTTAAACTAACACTGACACTTATTTTACACTAACACCAGCACTTTGATACACTAACACTGTCACTTTATTACACTAACACTGGCACTTTTTTACACTGGCATTGGCACTTTGTTACACATACACTGGCACTAAGTTTCTGGACAAAGAGAGCATTTAACTGGCACTTTTTTAGACGTGCACTGGTACATTTTTACCACAACCCTGGCAATTATTTATACAACTACTGGCAATTATTTAGAACAAATTCACATAATTCCCAATTGAATTGACCCAAACTTCAGCAAATTAAACCCTTTATCCACACCATTGAAGGACATTCCGTTTATCCAACGAAAAAACGAAGAGCTATGGAATCAAATCACACAGTTATCTCTAATTAATTATGTACCAATCAATAAAGTACCAATCAATTATGTAACGAAGCATAGTTGACAATGGACATTAATGGCAGAACTAGGGCACGAATTGTAGGTTACAAAATACTCAAACTGAGTGAACGCCGGAGAACGATCGGAGCTTGGGATGGCCAGAGAAGATGATCGGAGCTTGGGATGGCACGAATTTGTAATATTAACACTGGCATTTATCATGATTGCCAGTAATTACAAAAATGCCACCGTTTGTTTTGAAAACACGTTTTTCCTTATCTTAAGAAAAAACTAGTTTTTTATAAGACCAACTCTTAATGTGCAGTTAATATTTTTAGAGAAAAGAGAAAAACAACTGAAATGACTTATATTTTTGAACAAAACGAAAGATCTAAAATAACTTATAATTTGAGTGTGATCCTCTGTACCACAATAATGTGTCGCTCTCTATCCACTAATTTGTTAGAAATTTGGAATTTGGCCAAACTAATTTGTTAGAAATTGGGAATTTGGCCAAACTTTGAGTGGGTTTCATTGGTGGGTTCCATGGAATTTAATCATGGTCAATGTTGATATACATTGTATGATATACCAAGAGGTAAATTGGTGTTACGGTGAAAGCCAAATGATGGATTAAATTCATAGTTTTAATATCTTAAACTTTGGCATTTAAAGCTCTTTAAAGGCTAATGATGAAACGAATTTGGTTGTTATTTCACATGGGTGAGAGAAGGTCGTATGTATAAAAGACTTTAGTGTTTCATCTCACATGGGAATAAGAAAGAAAGTTGAAATGCCTTAACTTAAAGGGCACTTTATGAGCCCTTGTTCACGTATCAGGTTAGGTGACTTGAATCACAATACCACACACGCGCTTGCTCGGCTCGGCTTCGTCTTAGGCTTCGGTGAATTGGTTTGGTTATGGCCGGCAACCTCTTCTTTTTAGTCAAAGTTTATTTGAAGTTTTCTTTTTGCTAACATAAATTAGTTAAGTTCGTCAGTTTTCAGGACTTTAATTGTGCAATTTCTTTCTCAACAAGAATAAGGAACTGGGAAGTCGGTCAGGTTTAAGAGTCCTTCCTAAACTATAAACCGACTTTATACAAGTATAAATAACAACCCGATTCTATATTTTGACATAGACAAAAATTCTTTCTAGTTTTTTTGCAACTCAAAATCTGTCTTTTTCATATTGTTTATGTGGTCCAGATCTGAGCGAAGGATTCAGGCGAATGGAAGGCGAAGTGAGACATCAGGCGCAAGTGGATTTGTCCCTGTTCGTGCGAGATTTCTTGGTACGTTTCCTGAGGTCGTTTTATCCTCCGAGAAGTTTGCCGAACCCTGTGCCGTACCAGTAATGGGGCAATAATTTCTTTTAGGAGAGTGTTACGCTGACCGACCGATCTGATAAGTTTTCTGACTCCCTTTTGTTTTTCTATTTGCTGTTGTTTCCTTGTATGCGTTCTTTGCTATTTTGTTCTGCTTTTTACCATAATTGTTTTTACTATTATTCTAATTGGAAACGTGATTGTCCCTTTAATTAAATCTGTTTAATCTGAATTTGTACGAATATTTTATTCCAACATAATTAGATCATGACTTGTGGTAAAAGTGAGGTTAATTAATTAACTCCCGTTAGATAACCTAGTTGTGGAGAAATAAAGAAAGTTGTTTATTTTGATTTAGCAAAAGATCAATTTTCCGTCATTTACGGTAGTTTCAAATCCCAAAAATATTGAATCAACAGTTTTTAACCCTAATTTTAAATTTTAGTTTTTTTTTTTAAAAAACCCATACTTATAAATTTCAAATCATGGGTTAAAAAAAATCTTTCAACTTGCAGCCGAATTGTCCCTCTCTCCTGGTTCATTTCATATAATTGTGATTTTGATATTTATTTTATATTTCTTTAAAAATAATAAGTTTCTTTGTTGATAGCTGCCGTTCTGTTCGTTATTAAAGCGGTCGTTTTCTCTCATTTGTTGAGAGTGTAGGTTTTTTTGATTGCTTGTCGTTTTCCATGTTTTGCAATTACGATTAATAGCTCATTAGTTCACAATGAAGTGAATGTCATTTTCTTCTTGCTCAACAATTTTTCGTTGATTTTGAGATATTCTCGAGTATATCAAGTGTTCAACGCAAAATCTTATCCGAGGAAAAATCATATATAATATATATAGCAAAACTATTTAGAGGCTCCAGAAAAGGCCACGTCAGCAATTCAATTTCCAACTCATTTTTATTCCAAGTAAGACTTGATTAAGGGCATTATTGTAATATTATTAGTTAAAGTTAATTTGCAATTTAAAATAAAAATTCCCTCTTAATTAGAAGTTGATTGATTTAATCAGTTTTGAAATTTTGAAAACTAATGGTTACCTAAATTTAAGCACAATTTTTGAATAATTCAAACTCTTTAGGTGATAATTGTGGAGATATAATTATTAGTAATTTTCGAAATTTAAAATAATTAGTAATTTTTGAAATTAAAAATAGATACCATACTAAATTTCAATTTAACCATAAATTTCAATTTAAAATAATTAGTAATTTTCGAAATTTAAAAGACATGCCAGAATAAATTTCAATTTAACCATAAATTTCGTATACAGTTTTTAGAAATCAATAGAAATTCGAAATTTAAAATAATTAGTAATTTTCAAAAATTTAAAATAATTAGTAATTTTCGAAATTTAAAAGAGATGCCAGAATAAATTACAATTTAAACATAAATTTCGTATACAGTTTCTAAAAATCAATAGAAAATCGAATTATTTGAAAATAAAAAGTATTATTCATTTAACTTCTATCTAAAATTCAAACTTGTATGGATAAGTGATGATTTTAAATTCATCTATCTTAAAAAGTGATAAGAGATGATTTGACAATGTATTATCGGTTAAGGATACAATTCATATCCTACTAAATATACATAAATATTCGAAATTATCCACTGTGACATTATTGTGGGTAGATTGAGTGAAACTGATTGACAAAATTATATATATATATATATATATATATATATATATATATATATATATATATATATATATATATATATATATATATATATATATATATACTCCTCCGTCCCAGAACAATCTTCACACTTTCCCTTTTGGGCGTCCCAAAACTTACTTCACACATTTAAAACTTATCTAAAATGAAAAGGAATCTTTACTATTCCCTCCACTCATTCTCTCTCCTACATTATTTTAATACTCACAACACCATTATAATTTACTATTCTCTCCACTCATTCTCTCTCCTATTTTATTTTCACACTCACAACACTTTCAATATAATACTCCCTCCTTAAAACATGTGCAAACAGTGTATGTGAACATTGTTCTGGGACGGAGGGAGTATATATATATATATATATATATATATATATATATATATATAGTATTAAGTCCAACCATAATTAATGTTATTTTAACAAAAATACTCTTAATTAAATACTCCCTTCGTCCCAAGTGAGTGTGGACCAAATATTTGGGCACACAAATTAAGAAAAAGTAAGAGAGATAAATAGTGGAAGGAGGTGTTTGTGAGTATGAAAAATTAAATAGGAGAGAGAATGAGTGGGAGGAATAGTAAATTGATTGGTGTTGTGAGTGTAAAAGTAAAGTAGGAGAGAGAATGAGTAAGTAAAGTAGGAGAGAGAATGAGTGGGTAGAATAGTAAAGATTTTTTGCCATTTTGGGCAGTCTACACTCACCTGGGACGGACGAAAAAGGAAATAAGTCCACACTCACCTGGGACGGAGGGAGTATTCATTTTCAATGACAAGCAAACATTTATTACACATTGAATATCGAGATATGTTAGCAATTTTACACATTTTTATTATAAAAATAAAACAATTAACTAATTTAACTCCATGAATCAAAATAATTCAGACTTGATCCACATAAGCCCATAACAAAAAAATAACCCAATTCAATTCATGCTTGATCAACCTAGGCCCAAAAGAAGTGGGTGATCTAACAAAAATGTGGTCCAAAACATTTCTGATCTCCCAAACGCCCCTTAGCGCGGAATTGGATTACCGGCCCTCCTTAGCGCGGAATTGTATTACGAATCCTAAGTTAATAAACCTATCTTCTCTCTCGCCGTCGTCGAACCTCCATCGCCGCCGGCAGTAGCCCCCCAGGTAACTCCCCCTTTCCATTTATAATCATGTCACATTATATATCTACACATCAAAATATCCACCTCAATAGCTGTTAATTCTAACTATGGAATTAGATTGGCAGCTCTCAATTGGATGATATGTATATAGGGAGGGAGGGAGGGATGGAGGGAAACAGTGTAGCTTGACTGATAGGTTGGCAAATAAGGCACATATTCATAAAGGGAAAGTGACTTACTGTGGTACTCAAAGGCTAGCCTTTCAAATTTGTAATGTTAGTTGGAGGTTAAGGCTCCATTTCACTCTTGTAAAAATTTACCTATTATTTTGTTAATAAAAAGCCCTCAAGGCACCTTTTTCTAAAAAAAAATTAGTTTTTTTTTAATATTTAAAGATTTTTTTTTTTGTAATATCTAAATTGTCCGGGTATTTTTTATGTGATATTCATATTTCAAAAGTAGTTTTTGGTAAATGCCCCTTCAATATTTCACATCACCTCAAAAGGTCATTAATGATATTTCACATCAAATATTTACTGATATGTTACATGGTAGTGTATATATATATATATAAATATATATATATATATATATATATATATATATACTCCCTCCGTCCCATCAAAACTGATACTTATTTCCTTTTTGGTTCGTCCCACCAAAACTGATACTGCCCAAAATAGCAAAGGAATCTTCACTATTTACCCCACTCATTCTCTCTCATATTTCACTTTTACACTCACAACATTCTCTCTCCTAACTATTTCTCCCACTCATTCTCTCTCCTATTTAATTCTTCATACTCACAACATTTTCTTTCACTTTTTCTCTCACTTACTTTTCCTTAATTCCCGTGCCCAGAAATTTGATATCAATGTTGGTGGGACGGAGGGAGTATATATATATATATATTAAAGTTGGTGAAAAGAGATATAGTGATTTCATGTGGATATTTTTTTGTTAAAACTCTCATTTGTAAAACCACATCACTATAGACATAAAATATGTACATACAACCTCTATATAGATAGATACATCATACATAGTATTATCTTTAATACATTAGTACATTTTAATACTCTGTGTATTATTTTTAGATTAAATGGAGTGTTAGCAAATATCCCATTTCACTATTTCATTTTTATGTTTTATATTTTTATTTTAATTTTTTACAAAAGTTATATTTATACAATGTAAAATTTCGTCTTAAATTTTTTTAATAAATAAAATTTATAACTTATTTTTCTATATATTATACTCCATCCGTTCCAACTCAGTGGAGACCAAAAATTTGGGCATACCGATTAAGGAATAATGAAAGTGTTGTGAGTAGGATATACTCCCTCCGTCCACTTTGTTGCTTCACAGTTACTGTTCACGCGTGGATTAAGGAAAAAAATAATGATATAAATGTTGTGAGTGTAAAAGTAAAATAGGAGAGAGAATGAGTGGAGTGAATAGTAAATTATAATGGTGTTGTGAGTATTAAAATAATGTAGGAGAGAGAATGAGTGGGGTAGGGTTAATATTTTAATAATAAAAACATTCCATTTTAGGTAAAAAAACAAAGTGTGAAGTATGTATTTGGACGCCCAAAATAGAAAGTGTGAAGTAATTAAGTGGACGGAGGGAGTATTAAATAAGAGAGATGATGAGTGGGAGGAATAGTGATTTGATTGGTGTTGTGAGTGTAAAAATTGAGTACTCCCTCCGTCCCATAACAAGCGACGCAGTTACTGTTCAGCACGGAAATTAAGGAAAAAGTGAAAAGGTTGATGTGTTGTGAGTGTAGATAATTGAGTAGGAGAGAGAATGAGTGGAGAGAATAGTAAATTATAATGGTGTTGTGAGTATTATAATAATGTAGGAGAGAGAATGAGTGGAAAAAATAGTAAAGATTCTTTTCCATTTTAGGAAGTGTGACTTATCAGTGGGACGCCCAAAATGGCAAAGTGTGTCGCTTGTTATGGGACGGAGGGAGTAGATGGAGTTGGAGAGAGGCTGAGTGGGGGGGGAATAGTGAAGATTCCTTTTCATTTTGGGTAGTCTCCACTGAGCTGGGAAAATCAAAAAGGAAATAAGTCTCCACTGAGCTAGGACGGAGGGAGTATATGATTTGTTATTTTATTTTTAGATTGTTGTTAAATTATTAACATTATCTAAATATATGTTCATTAATATTTGAGTTTTTTTAGATTATACAAATGTATAGATCATCTATGAAAAGAAAAACGTATCTTACTTATGTGGACAACGATTCCATTAATTTATCGCAACGATCTTCTCAACGATTACCATTGGCGGATATTTCTAATGGTAATTTTATTATTTACTTTATTATAATTTTAGCATATCCATAATATCATGTGTATAAAATTAAATTATAAGAATGCATGATTTTATATTTATTTTTTTACTATCATTTTAAATGAATTTATTTTTATTTTTAGTGGACTTATCATCGGGTAGTCATTTGATTTCACCGAGTAATCATCAAAGTTGTATTACGGCTCAAGGTAATATGTTATTGACTTTTGTCAATTTTGAAGTATTTTTATTATAAAGATAAATTCTAAAAAAAAAATTGTTTATATATATATATATAGTATATAATGTGATTTTTTTATATAAATTTGTTAATTAATTTAGATCTAAGATAATAATACTTGATATACAGGTATTGGTGTGAATCATACAAATGAAAATCTTACTCCTAATTCAAGTCACGACCGTGGATCTATATGTATGATTTTCTTTGTTAATTTACAATATTTTTCCTATTTTATTTTTAATTTCTTAATAATCTTTTATTAAAGAATAATTATTTTTCTTATTCAGCTAAATTTACGAGCATAGCATCAAGTGTACATAACACTTTCCACGACACGTTCCTTGAGCCAAAAAAAATTGGACGACCGAGAAAAACTATTTCTTCTTCTTTGAATTCTATTACGACAAATTTGTTAAAAGACGGTGAGAAAAGAAAAATAGGAAGACCAAGAAAGGTAGCTGCTTCTATTTTGGAATCTTCAAAGATAAATTTGGATGTTGATGGATTCAGTTCTGCAATTGAAGTTGAATTAATGAAAAACAGTCCTATATTTGGTAAGTTATATGTTTGATTTATTAGTCAACTATATATTTTAAAGGGCTAAAATAAATATATTAATCGTTTTCAACATTCTTTTGACATTTTAGGAACAGATAATGTAACAGTAGCAAATAATACAACATTATTATCTCCTACTGTGAATTTAGGTAATGATTTTTTTTAATTGTTCAACATTCGATATTTTTAAATAAAACTATTTATTATTACAAATTATTATTCAATAGTTTATGATAAAATATTTCATTAATACTAAGTCATATATTCCATTTGTATACAGAATCCGCGTGAATAAATAATTCTCGCATGCATGCGACAAAAAGTGAGTCGTTAATAAATCAGAAGGAAAAATCCAAGAAAGCGCGCGTCGGTAGAAAGCAAAAATATTTGGACGAACAATATAATACAGGTGTTTATTATTATTTTTCTCTCAAGTATATATTATATTATTATTTTCTCTGTATAGCCAATGAATTACTAACATAATTTAAATATTTATCAATATATTGAAGTTTATGTGGATATAGGCGATTCGGAATACGAATGTGCGAAATGTGGTGCGATGTTCTGGTATGATGAAAGGTTAAAAAGTACGCAAGCATCAACACAGCCTAAATTTTCATTATGCTGCATGAATGGAAAAGTTCAGATTGACCCATTAGTGCAGCCACCTAAGTTATTGAGTGATCTCTTAGAGAACAAGCATGAAAAGAGTAAAAATTATAAAGACAATATTCGAGCGTACAATTCAATGTTTGCATTCACTTCAATGATCGGTGCAGTTGACCATGGCATAAACAATGGTCGTGGTCCTTATTCGTTTAAATTGAAAGGAAAGAATGATCATATGATAGGTTCTTTATTGCCTAATGACGGCCCCCGTTTTTCTCAGCTTTATATCTATGACACGAATAATGAAGTTAAAAATAGAATTAATGCTTTCAGGTACGTTTTTATTTAATTATTCAAGAATTATAATGTATATTACATATATTGTATGACTATCTTCTATTTATATGTCTGATTCTTTCACACAAGCAGGAAAGATAAAGATAAGTCTTCTCCATTCGATGAGTCAAAAATTGCTGATTTGAAAAATATGATAGATGTGCATAACCCTTATGCACAGACGTACAGAATGGCCAGAGCACATATTGGAATGAAGAAAGATATTAAATTGAGGCTTATAGAAAAGCGGGGTAGAGATGGAAAACCGTTTAATATGCCGAAAGCCTCAGAGGTCGCTGCTATAATTGAAGGTGATATTGATGATTCGGGTGGTGTCAGGGACATTGTTATTGAAAAGCAGAATGGGGCTCTGAAACATATTCATGAATTTGATAAATCTTACATTCCTCTACATTATCCTCTGTTATTTTATACGGTGAAGATGGATATTTCACAGACATTCCGAGAAATAAACCTCTCGGGGCAAAGAGATCAAGTTTGTCAATAAAAGAGTTTTTATCTTTTCGTCTTCAGGAGAGGATAAGAGAAGGATCACACCTTATGAGAAGCAGTCGGTTGCTGCAGCAATTTATGGCTGATGCATATGTTATGATGGATACACAGAGGCTTCAATGGATATGTTATAATCATCATACTCTTCGGATTGAAACTTATAAAAAAAATTCGGATGCATCGGTAAGGGGAGATACCGGCGAAGCATCTGGGAGACGAGTTATATTGTCATCCTCTTATACCGACGGGCAGCGGTGGATGACTCAAAATTATCAGGATTCTCTCGCTATATGTAAATGGACTGGGTATCCGTCACTTTTCATAACATTTACGTGTAATCCTAAATGGCCGGAGATTACGAGATTCTGTAAAAAATATGGCATTAGGCCTGAGGATAGGCCTGATGTATTAAACAGGGTATTTAGAATGAAGCTTAATCAGATGATTACATATTTCCAGGAAGGCAAAGTATTTGGCACCCCAAAAGCAAGTAAGTAAATCTTTAAATATTATTTGTTTTCCTCTTATTATTTTGTCATTTATATTTTTTTTATTAGCATGTTCCTCTTATTTTGTTAATTGATTCATGCAGTTATATACACGGTGGAGTTTCAGAAGAGGGGCCTTCCGCATGCTCATATTCTTCTCTTTCTTAACCGCCAGGATCAGGGTCATAATCCTGAAGATATTGACAAGTGGATTATTGCTGAGATTCCTGACAAGGAGAAATATCCTAGATTATACGAGGCAGTTGCTGAATATATGTTGCATGGACCATGTGGTGCTGCTAATCCTAAATCTCCGTGTATGGATCACAACAGGTGCTCAAAGAAATTCCCTAAATCATTCAATGATCGCACTCGTGTAGACGAGAATGGGTATCATGTATATAGGCGAAGAGACACGGGTTTCATAATTGATAAGGGTGGAGTTGCTCTCGACAATTGTTCAGTTGTCCCATTCAATCCATATCTTTTGCTAAAGTACGAAGCTCATATAAATGTCGAGTACTGCAATCAAAGCAAGGCAATCAAGTATTTGTTCAAGTATATAAACAAGGGAACCGACAGGATATGCCTTGCAATCGAAAATGATGAGGTGAAAAGTCAAATTGATTGTCGATATGTCTCTACGTGTGAAGCTATGTGGAGGATTTTCGGATTCGACATACATTATCGGACCCCTCCTATTGAGCGCTTGGTTTTTCACTTGGAGGGTGACCATAGTATCCCCTTCAAGGACGAAGACTTTCTTCCTGATGTTTTGGATAAAGCGACAGTTAAAGAATCTCAATTTATGAAGTGGATGGAGTATAACAATATTCATTCAGAGGCTCGGAAATATAAATACTGTGAATTTCCTCATCATTTCGTATGGGATAAAACTAAACGTGAATGGCGTCCGAGGAAAGATAAACGTTTTGCAGTGGGGCGTATTTATCATGTTCCAATGAATTATGGAGAATTGTATTACCTCAGGATAATGTTGAATCATGTAACAGGTCCCATGGAATTCAAGGATTTGAGAACTGTAAATCGCGTTGTTCATCCCGATTTCTAATCTGCATGTTACTCTCTGGGATTATTAGATGCTGACAAGGAATATGTTGATGGAATTATAGAAGCGAGTCATTGGAGGTTGCCCGATAGTATGAGAAGACTATTTTCTATGTTGCTACTATCTAATAGTATGTCGAATCCGGGAGAGGTATGGGAGAAGACTTGGCGCTTATTATCTGATGATATAGAGTACAAGTATCGGAGGATGCACGATAATCCGGGTATTCCGTCCCATGTTTACATATTTGTTTTACAATAAATATCAATTATGATTTTATTTCTACTTTACAGTTATACAATATGATTCTATATATTTATCTATATTAATATATTTATTTTGTTTTTTATAATTTCATGTTTGAAATTAATTAATGAACAGGTCCAGAATCTTGTTTTGGCGGAAATTGAGAAGTTACTAATCGAGAATTGCAGCAGTCTTCATAAATTTAAAGACATGCCTAAACCGGTGGGCAATGTCATTGGTGATGCGATAAATAAGCTCATTCTAGATGAGATATCTTATGACATTTATGAGATGAAAGGTGAGCACTTCAGATTACATACTCAGTTAACAGCCGAGCAAAAGAGTGTTTATGATAAGACTATGTCGGCTGTTGATCGAGGAAACGGTAGTGTGTTTTCCCTCTATGGTTATGGTGGTACGGGAAAGACCTTCTTATGGAAAACACTATGTTCTGCATTAAGGAGCAGGAGAGATATTGTTTTTCCTGTTGCTTCCAGTGGCATAGCTTCATTGCTCCTTCCGAAAGGTAGAACCGCGCATTCTAGGTTTGGTATCCTGATACAGGTAAACGAGAGCTCAACTTGCAGTAAACTAAAGTCGGGTACGGATGAGGCAACACTTCTACAGAAAACCAAACTAATTATATGGCACGAAGCTCTAATGGCTCATAAACATTGTTTTGAGGCTCTCGATCGTAGCCTCCGAGATATTATTTGTACACCCGAGGGGAGATATTCCAATAAACCATTTGGTGGTTTAGTTATTGTATTCGGTGGTGACTTCAGACAGATTTTACCTGTTGTTCCTAAAGGGAGTAGGCATGATATTGTGCATGCTGCACTATGTTCATCCAAAATATGGAATGACTGTGAGATTCTCAGATTGACGCATAATATGAGATTGCAGGTAATTCTTAAATAGCCTTTATTCGTCTACTTAAATATTTTTATTTCAATTTAAGTAATTTGTATATATTTAACTTAATGTAGGGTGATTCTACTTGTCATAATTCCGAAGAGATAAGAGATTTCGCTCAGTGGCTCTTGAGTGTCGGAGATGGAATTGCCGGTGGAGATAATGACGAGGAAATTGACATTAACCTTCCTGATGATATATTGATTCGTGAGGCTTCAGATCCTATTGCAAAAATAGTCGAATCTATATATCCTGACTTATTGCAAAATAAGGATGTCGAAGAATTCTTCCAGACTAGAGCTGTGCTTGCTCCAACAAATGAGATTGTCGATAACATAAATGATTATGTCATGTCACTCTTTCCGGGAGACGAAATTGAATATATGAGTTCTGATGCCTTTTGTAAGGATGAGGATGATGAAAATGGTGATGAAGATATATTCTCACCTGAATTTCTAAACACTCTCAAGTGTTCTGGATTGGCAAATCACATTATTAAGCTGAAGGTTGGGTGCATAGTAATGCTTTTGAAAAATCTTGATCAAGCTGCTGAATTGTGTAACGGCACCAGAATGATTGTCACTCAATTAGGTAAATACAGTAATTTTTTATTTTTTATATACATATAATTTAATACTTAATTTTGTTACATATATGTAGGTAAGCACGTAGTCGAAGCCAAGATGCTTTCGGGAAAGAATGCTGGCATGAAGGTGCTTATTCCTAGAATGATAATGTCTCCGTCATATGTGACAAAATTTTCGGTTAGATTCCAAAGAAGGCAATTTCCACTTGCCGTTTCTTTTGCTATGAAAATCAACAAGAGTCAGGGACAATCTCTTTCCCATGTAGGACTATATCTTTCACAACCTGTTTTCAGTCACGGACAACTTTATGTAGCATTTTTCAGAGTAACCAGCAAGAGAGGACTTAAAGTTATTATTTGTGATTGAGATGCTCAAACATATGACAAGACGCTGAATGTAGTCTACAAGGAAGTTTTCGACAGACTCTGAGAATTTATGTCGCACAATTTGTGGTTAAACAAAAGTATTGCAATTTCTCATTATTTTCTTTGTTTTTATTTTGTTTTTCTTTAAATATATAGGAGATGGAAGAGATTATGTTGACACTTAGGCTCCGTTTGTTTCACCGTAAAACATTTTTCGGAAAATGTTTTCCGGAAAATAACCTGTTTTACGGTGTTTGGTTAGCCCCTAAAAATGTTTTCCCGGAAAATAACTCAAGCTTTCATTGTTTGGTTGCCTAAGTAAAACGTTTTCCGGAAAACATTTTACGCCCTTCCTAATTAAAACGACCTACCGACTTGTCCCAAGTAAAACATTTTCCTAGGAAAATGGGAGGCCTTAATGTACAACTCATATTACGCCCTGCACAATTCACCCCACCGCCTATCCCACCCCCCCCCCCCCAAAAATTTTTTTTTTTAATTTTTTTGTAATCGCCCCCACCCCCACTACCCCACCCCCCACCCCCCCCACCCACCCCCCAAAAAAATTTTTTTTTTTTTTTTTTTTTTTGTAATCGCCCCCCTACCCCACGCCTACCCCCCACCCCCCACTCCACCCAAAAAAAATTTTTTTTTTTTTTTTGTAATCGCCCCCTACCCTCGCCTACCCCCCCCCACCCCCCAAAAATTTTTTTTTTTTTTTTTGTAATCGCCCCTACCCCCACCCCCCACCCCCCAAAAATTTTTTTTTTTTGTAATCGCCCCCTACCCCCCGCTTGCTACCCACCCACCCACCCCCCAAAAAAATTTTTTTTTTTTTTTTTTTTGTAACGCCCCCTACCTTCACCCCCAAAATTTTTTTTTTTTTGTAATCGCCTTTCTACCCCCTACCTTCACCCCACTTTTCCCCAAAAAATTTTTTTTTTTTTGTAGTCGCTCCCTGCCCTCGCTTGCCCACTTCACCCACCACTTTCCCCCCCCCAAAAAATTTTTTTGGGGGGTAGTGGGTGAAAGGGGGTAGGGGGCGATTACAAAAAAAAAAAAAATTGAGGGGGTGGAAGGTGGGGGGGGTGGGGGGTGGGGTGGGGGGGTAGGCGGTGGGGGTGGTGGGGCGATTACAAAAAAAAAAAAAAATTTTTGGGGGGTGGGTGGGGGTGGGGGTAAGGTGGCGAGGGTAGTAGACAAAAAAAAAAAAAAAAAAATTTTTGGGTGAGGTGGGGGGGTGAAGTGGGGTAGGCTCAAAGGGGGGGGCGATTACAAAAAAAAAATTTGGGGGGTGGGGGTGGGGGGTGGGGGGTAGGCGAGGGGGTAGGGGCGATTACAAAAAAAAAAAAAAAAAATTTTGGGGGGTGGGTGGGGGGTGGGGGGTGGGGGTAGGCAGGGGGTAGGGGGCGATTACAAAAAAAAAAAAAAAAAAAAAAATTTTGGGGGGGTGGGGGGTGGGGGTAGGCAGTGGTAGGGGGCGATTACAAAAAAAAAAAAAAAAAAAAAAAAATTTGGGGGTGGGTGGGGGGGGGTGGGGTAGGTCACCTTGTGAAATATGAGTCGTTTTACCAAACACCCGAAAACATTTTACACCCTTCCTCCGTAAAATATTTTCCTCCGTAAAATATTTTACGCTCTACCTCCGTAAAACATTTTACAGGAAAACATTTTACAGGAAAACATTTTCCAGAAAACGTTTTCCGGAAAACATTTTACGTCGAAACAAACGGAGCCTTAGGCACACACTATTAAACTCACGCTATTGTAACCATATCTCTTCATCTTCCAAAGTTGTAACACTAAAATCTTAATAATGTTTTTTGGTTAGGCATGGATCTAACCTCCCGTGGTTTTGTGCCGGCAAGATAGTTGTCTCAAGGGCTTTCCATGTTACATCATGTGTCAACATCTTTTTTCTGTATTAATTATACTCCTAATATCCGCTACATTGATTATCAATTTCGATTTATATTGTTACTTAAAAATCAATTAAAACACATAAATAATTATTTACTTAATCAAAAAAAAAATTATTCATCGTCGGGTACCGATGGGTTACTGACTAGTTTCTTAAATGCCATATTACGGCAGTCTCCAAATTATCGAACGTATCAAAATTTATATTAGAATGATTATTGTTGTAGGTTGAGAAATATAATTACCATTGAAATTTGGAATAAGTCTTCGTTATTTGTGAAGTGCCATCAATTTTCTGATTGTAAATGAAATACTCTCTCCGTTTCAAAATATTTGTCTCATTTGATTTTTTTGTTGAACTTTGATCACAAATTTATGAGAGATTAATCATGTACATGAAATTCTAAAAGTTGTTGTTGATAATATTATTAATGGTGAATCAATAGGAATTTTTAGAATTTCATGAACATAATTAAATTGTCATATATTTGTGGTCAAAGTTCAATAAAAAAATCAAATGAAACAAACATTTTGGGACAAAGAGAATACGAGTATATTTTATCGTTTTGCTTAAAAAATAAAAAATTGCAGCGGAATTCTTCGAGCCGCCCAAAATTGATTTTTGGCGTTTGCTAAATCCAAAAACAGAAACTCCATTGGCTGCCCAAACAAGCACTCACAATATTGGTGGTCTGTGTTGGGTAATCGAGTAGTAATATGAAATATCTATTATCACTTTCCTCACTTAACTTAATGGGTTTTATTTATTATCTTCTAGACTATCTCCATCGTTTTGATGCAAAATTTTCAGTATTTTTTATGATGATACAATTTTTACAACAAATTTTTTCAACAATTTATTTTAAATTTTATGTCAAATAAAAATATTCTTCAATTATTCATTATTATTTCATTTATATATTACATTATTTATATTTTATATTATAAAATCTTTTCATGCTATCGATTTTTTTTTAAATGATTTTTTAAAAAATAGAGAGAAAAACGGGATATCGCAGCTCTATCTCTTTCACTAAATTTGGTGTAAGAAATAGAATTGCTTCATAATATAGCAATGTTTAGAGTTCCATTGAAGCCAAATAATATATAAAGATCACGGGTCTTTCTCCTTAGCAACAATTGATTTTAAGGTATAAACTGAGCAGAAAATTTTGGGGGAAACTAGTTTCTCCAAATATTATAAAAAGTCTTATTTTTTATTTTAAAAAAATTGTACGCGCCTTTGTTTCGATTTTTAAAACAAGACTTTTTATAATGTTAGGAAGAAACTAGTTTTCCCCAAAACCTACTCTAAACTGAGACATTAAAATTATCTTAAAATTTTATAGTACCGTTGGAGATGCTTTTACCCTCTTTTGAATCTAAATTGAAACGTATGCATTATTGCAGCGCAACAGTTTTTTAGATTAGGGGCAGTACATTCTACAGGAAACCAAAAAATTACCAAAATATTTATTTATATAATTTTTTATTTTTTTTTTCATTTCATATTCAAACACTCTCCCTCTTCCTTTCCCTCGCTCTCTCTCTCAGTACGTACGACGACCAAATACACCATTCGCCATGGCTCGAGTAAAAATTTCGATAGTCCCTGCCGCCGCGGCCGATCTGAGCACACATCGAAAGAAGAATAACTAAGGAATTCGGCGATTGGCTTGTGGAGATTCGTACAGTGAGCCGCAACTTAGAGCAACTAGCCATCGGACAGGCGTTCGCCGCGAGGCAGCGTGAAGAAGAGCCGAGGATCAAGCAAAGGCAAGCCGAGGAACAGAGCCGACTCAGTTTGAGGGACTGCGTTTACGAACTCGAGGAAGAAGACGATGACGGTTATAACGAAAATGAAGTTACTGGTGGCTACAGTAATGGTGGTGCTGGTATCTTAGGGTTTGATTTGACTCCGTTGTATAGATCTTATCACATTCATCAAACACTAGGGCTCGAGGATCGGTTCAAGCAGTATTACACGAGACATCTCGTGTGCATATAGACGACATTTATTTCGTGTATATGTACACGAGACATCTCATGTAGATTCACACGGGATAAGTGAGAACATCTCGTGTATACACACACGAGACGGGCAAGGACAGAATTGAAATTTTCCGTTTCCTGTATTTTTAGTTTCCTGTATTTAGTATTTACCATAAGTTAGGTTGCATCAAAGGTTAAAATTGCAAGCGAACTGGATAGAATATCTAAAATAATCTCTAAAAACTCTAAAAGTGAAACGATGAGATATTGAAATAAATGAACGATATAAAGTGCGAGACGGGTTGTTGTAAATTGTCGTATTTCAAATTTCTCACCTAAGAGAGCACCTGATTTCTCGTCTTGTTTTATCCGGATGATTGCCTGCAACAGTTTTTTAGATTTAGGGACAGTACATTCTAATTTTATATAAGTTAGGTTGCATCAAAGGTTAAAATTGCAGGCGAACTGAATAGAATATCTAAAATAATTTCTAAAAACTTTAAAAGTGAAATGATGAGATTGAAATAAATGAACTATATAAAGTGCGAGGCGGATGGTTGTAAATTGCAGTATTTCAAATTTCTCACCTAAGAGAGCACCTGGTTTCTCTTCTTGTCTTATCAGGATGATTGCCTGCATTTCCATTAAATAAGGACTTCAGCTCAATCAATTAGCCATCCACTATTTGATTTCTCTGTCACAGAGAATTGTAGACTGAGCAAACGAAGGCCAATCTCCGGTTTGTAGCCGCCCCCTTCTTTTTTTTTTTTTTCCTCTTTTTTGTTTTTGTTTTTTTTAAGGGGATCAACACATTTCACCGCTTTCCCTTTGATGCACTTCATGAGTGTGGCCATGCTTTAGGGAGTGGCAATGTCATTCCTCTAACCACTCCAATCGAACCTACGACCTCCTGCGTGGAAGGGCTCACGAACTCTAACCATCAGGCTAAGACCCCGCGTGCGTAGCCGCCCCCTTTTATTAGAGGCAGGGATGGCAATTTTATCGGGCCCGACCCAAACCCGAAGATACCTGACCCGTTCGAGTCGAATTCGGTAGTCACATTTTAAAACCCGCGGGTTCGAGTTTGATATTTCAATGGTGCCCGAATCCCGAACTACCACTTAATCATTCATTTATGCCTATTTTACAACGTCTTCTTTCTTTTCTACTAGATTATTCATTTATTTATTTACGCTTCACATTTTGGTTTTACTCTAAAACTTGTCCTACAATTAACTACCTAGAACTTAATTATGTCGATGTAGGCGCCATTTTTTAATTTCTTGAAATAATTTAGTATGTTTCAAATTTAATTAATTAATTAATTTATTTATGAACGATATAAACTGAGATACGCACATGGGCTTGCTCGAGCTGGGCCTAATTGGATTGGGCCATGAATATTATCTAAATAGCCAAGTATCAGGGCCGAGTAAGGTCTTCCACGTATGCCGAGGAACGCTTACCTCGGCCTTATGACACCATGCTTGGGCCGTTATGTCGTAAGTGACGAGGGGAGAAAAGTTCTTACCCCGGCATTTCATCACTGTGACGAGGAAACAAAATCATTTACCCCGGCATATATATACTTGTCGGCCAATCACCAAATGACGAGGAAACAGAATCATTCACCTCGACCTATTTGCCAAGGCCGAGGTAAAACATTTAAGTTCCTCGGCGTTCCGGCTAGCAGATTATACAGTCCTTATACAACAAGGATTATACATTCATGATTCAATCAGGATTGTAACCAACTACACCACTTCAAGTCAAGCAAGGACTCCTTAACAGATATAATTCTCATAGGATTACATCTTATCTCTTTACAAGTTTACTTCAACATGGATTCTATCAATCCATCCCTATAAATACAAGCCTCATGGCTCATAATTAGGTACGTTACTTTTTACCTTGGGAAAACTCTGTCCATTTGTTTTCTCATATACAAACCGTGAACTTACTCTCACGCCGGAGGGCCTTTAGCCGGATCCGCCCCGGCTTAGTTTACGTATTTTCTCTTATTTTCAGGCCTTGCAATCACCGGAGCAATCATCACTTGGATTTGGGCTGTTTTGACGATTTTTGGCATCATCAATTGGTTCCATTGCCGGGAAATCGATTCAAACACCCTTTGTTTGGCCTGAAAAGTGCTCGCTAAAAGCCAATTTTCTTGCCGAAATTTTTCTCTCATTGAACGGAATTTCTGGAAAACGTTTGGGCTCTGTTCTTGAAACCGCCGAAATCTGCAAATTTCAACCTGAATTTGCCCAGATTCCGTTGGAGACGTTTTTGGCGTAAAATTCCACCCCAATTTGGCTTGAATTCTTTGGTGTTGAAAAAATCACAATTAGCTGTTTGTTGGTGGTCAAAATTTGCCCTAATTTTGGCCATAAATTTGATTCTATTGAAATTGTGGTTTCTGGAAAATTTATACTTGGTAATTTGCTGTTGACTCACAATGGAAGGACAGTTTACGAGCGTTACGGCTGAGGACCCAACCCAGGTGAACGGTAGGGGTGTAAGTGGTTCGGTTCAAACCGCGGTTCGGAACCGAACCAAACCAAACCATGCGGTTTAGTTCGGTTTTCAAGCAATAGTGGTTTGGTTCGGTTCCAAAAATTGTCAAACCGTGTGGTTCGGTTTGGTTTGCGGTTCGGACCCCCAAACCACGGTTCGAGACCGCGAGATCGAACCATCAAACCAAACCAATAAACCAAACCACCAAACCGTTCAATATTAACCTTAGATATGTATATCTTTCATTTTCACCTTAAATTTAGATTTGAAAACTCCTAATTCTATTCATGAATTTTAGCCCATAATCCTTTTTTCTTTTGGTTAATCTTCTTGTAATAATATTAATTTACTCTTTAGCACATACCATTACAAGTACTCAAATTGTTGTTATTATAAACATTGAAGCACAATTTCAAGTTGTGTTTAAATGCTTAATATCTTATTTATGTTATGTTTGGAAAATTAAAACAAACATGACAATGAATTGTGTAGTTTTAAACCATGTTCTAATTAATGGTTTAAGCAATGTTCTATTTAATGGTTTGAACCGTGGTTTGAATTGTGGTTTAAACCGCGGTTCGGACCGTAAAATCAAACCGCGGTTCGAACCAAACCGAACCAAACCATGGCGGTTTGGTTTGGTTCGGTTTGAATTTTTTCATGGTTCGGTTCGGTTTGAGATTTTCCCAAACCGATGACTAGTGGTTCGGTCCTTAAATTGTCCCAAACCGAACCAAACCGAACCATTTACACCCCTAGTGAACGGGGCAAACACCGGAGCCGAGGAGCTGCCTCCTCCTCCTCCTCTACCTCAGCCAGATGCCCCTCCTCCCCTCTTCATGACCCTTCGTTCCAAGGGTCAGGTGAATGCCGAGGGAGAAGGTGCTGAGCTTCCTCGTCCTACTCGTGCCCGTGGAAAGCAAGTAGGAAGGAAGAAAACAAAGAATGCCGACGCCGGTCAAGCAGGAGGAAGTCAACCCATTGACCGACGCTCTTTGTTACATAGGCAAATGGAGACATTACAAAAGAATGTATGAAACACAGTCGCTCTCTTGCAATTGGACCCGTGAGCATTCCATGGCTGAATTTATTAGGCCATCTACGTGGGCAACCCTCGAAAGGGACAGGATGAGCAATGAGCTCCTCTCCTCAAAACCAGAGAACTACCAAGGCAAGCTCCCCGAGAACATACTCGTCCCCTGCATGGACAAAGAAGAAGAAGGACCAGGTGGTAGACTCCGAGAAGCCACTTAACTCCCGTGGACGAGGAAGTAAATTCCGAGGACCTAAGAATGAGACTCACCCCGAACAGCGCCCGTCCCTCGCTCGTCTCGTCATGGCCCCCCTCTGGCCCCACATCACCACGAGCTCGTCGACCGGATTCTCCTCGTCCTCGGCATAGAGAGTTTGCTAGGCCAAGGACCCCGGAACCGTACATGATGATACTTGGTGGCCAAGACCTGGAACTGAAGCGTGATAAGGCCCCTTCCAAACGGGACAGCCACCGACATGACGCGGAGCACAGTAGGGTAAATGATCGCCCCAAGGACAAATCCGTCAGAAGCTCCCAACGAAGCACCCGCTCAAGCAGTGACAAGGGAGTGGAAACCAAACAATGGGAGCTGTTGAAGCAAAGACTGGATGACATGGAGAGGGGGAAGAAGTTCAATGACGATGATTATGACTGGGCAACACGTCCATTCTCATTGAGAATAACTGCAGCTCCACCTAATCCCCACCTCAAACTCCCTAATTTCGAAAAATACAATGGCACTACTGATGCAAAAGACCACGTGCAGAGTTTTGAACAAACTATGAATCTCCTCACCACCGCCGATGACTCCTTTCTGTAAAGCTTTCGCGAGCACCTTCTCCGAATAGCTTTGACCTGGTTCCGAGAGCTTAAAAGAGGTAGCATCGATTCTTTGGAGAGGCATGAGGAGAATGTTCTTGACCACTTTGCTACCGCCGGTAAGAGGAAGATAAGGCCGGGCCGACTTGGCCAACATTGAAAGGTGGAAAGGGAGAAACCACCCTCGCCTATTATAATCGGTTCCGAAAAATGGCGGACCTGTGTTGAAGAGAGCCTCACCGATAGGGAAGTCATTGTTTGTTTCAACTCTGGCCTAAAATCTGATCCCCTCGTTTATGAACTCTCAGCCAGGGAACCTCAAACAAAGTCCGAACTATACAAGGTAGCTTATGCAATTTCCATGGCCGAGGACAAAACAAAGAAAAGGGGAGCTGACAAGACAGAAACAGAGGCAACATGCACTCGCCAGAATGATAATAGGAACGGCAAGGGTTCCAAGGGGAAAAATAAGACAAGGAGCACGGAGAAGCTTGAATTCACTCCTCTTACAAAACCCATCTCTGAAATCATGCAGCTGGTCAACCTTCCTCCACCTCATCCAATGACTGACAAGCCAAAATTCCCTCGTAACATGAACAAATACTGTGATTTTCACAAAGACCACTGATACACCACTGATGGCTGTTGGGCCCTCAAGAAAATAATTCAAAAATGGGTCGATGAGGGAAAGTTAGATCGTTATGTCATGAAAAAAGACAACAAGCGGAAGCGGAAGGAAGAGGAAAGTGAAGATGACGACAAAAGCGAGGATGAAGACCGCAGGCCTCCTAGGGCCAAGTTGCATGTGATACGGGAAGAGGCAACTTCTACCGTAAAACTAAGGGACCGTATCCACGAGCCGAGTAAAGTATACCATGTTCTCGCTTGGATCCATAAAGCGTAAGAGGTCATTAGTTTCTCTCCTAATGAGTTGGCTGGAAGCCGAGCAGCTCGTGAACAACCCTTGGTGATAAAGGGCCGAATAGACAATGTTGAATCCGAAAGACTTCTCGTTGACACGGGGGCCTCCCGTGACATCCTATATTATTCAGCCTTCCAACAGATGAGCTTGAAAGACACCATGTTGGAACCTTATCATGGAAGGCTAGAAGGATTCACCAATCACAAGGTGGGAGCCAAGGGAACTGTGGAGCTGGAACTTAAAGTCGGTGATCATCCCTTCCTAGCCAAAGCCACAGTCAATTTCGTAGTCATGGATTTGACTAGTGATTACCATGCGATCATAGGCATTCCAAGTCAAGCTAAACTGGGAATGGTGGCCTCACTTCCCCACCAACGAGTTAAATTCCCCACTCGGGCAGGAATTGGATGTGTGAGGGCCACCCCCAAAGACTTCTTGGAACATGTCGTGAAGAGCAGAAAGAAATCCAAAAGTGTGGAGATAGATACCCCCGAGGAAAACATCAAGATCTCAAAGTCTCAGAAGACCACCGAAACTAGCTCCAGAATGAGCTATATTCGTGAGGTGCTTGCAGATGAGGACGAATCTGTGGTCCTAGAAATTGCAGATGACCAAGGCATAGTCCTACCTGTACATGTGGAAGAGCCTATGGTCCAAGAAATTGCAGATGACCTAGGCATAGTTCCGCCCGTATCCAAGGAAAACCCTGCTCTCTTCAACGGCCAGAACTCGGGGGCCAACCACGACCTAGGGAAGGTCAATCTCCCCGATGTTGATAAACTTATGGAGGAAGAAGGCCTCAACGTGAACGACAACGAAGGAAGAAGAATTAGAGAGATCATTATTGAGTCTCTAGAATTCCGTGACGGTCCTGAAATGAAGCCTGTGGATGAACTGGAAGAGGTAGTCATCAATCCTGACTATCCTGAACAAAAAATCAAGCTCGGGGGCCAATTATCTCCAGAAGAGAAAGAAAAAATCATCTCCCTCTTGAAAAGCAGTCTTGACGTCTTTGCTTGGAGAGTCGAAGATATGAGGGGGATCAATGAAGAAGTAGCCCTCCACCGCCTGGAAGTTGATCCTTTGGCAAAGACTATCTCCCAGACAAGGAGAAATTTTGCAAGGGACAAGGAGGAAGCTATAAAAGAAGAGGTGCAGAAATTACTTAGCGCCAGAATAATTCGTGAAGTCAAGTACCCCGTTTGGTTGGCCAACGTAGTTATGGTGAAAAAGCAAAATGGGAAGTGGCGTATGTGCATAGACTTTACTAATCTAAACAAAGCCTGCCCCAAGGACAGCTATCCTCTCCCTAGAATTGACAAGTTGGTTGATTCCATTGCCGGACACCAAACTCTCAGCTTTCTAGATGCCTATTCAGGCTATCATCAGATAAAAATGGCGGAAGAGGACATTGAGAAGACGGCCTTCCAAACACCTGGGGGAAATTACTGTTACATCATGATGCCTTTTGGGCTCAAGAATGCGGGTGCTACATACCAACGGATGGTGAATCGAGTTTTTGCAAGCCAAATAGGTCGTAACATGGAAGCTTATATTGATGACATGGTCATAAAGACCAAGGAAGGCAGTCACGTTCCCGACCTGGAAGAGACAATTCACAACCTCCGAGCTAATAACATGAAGCTAAACCCAAGCAAGTGCGTGTTTGGGGTAACAGCTGGAAAGTTCTTAGGCTTCATGGTATCTCAAAGAGGGATTGAAGCAAACCCCGAAAAAATAAAAGCGCTCGTTGACATGAAGGAACCTGCCACCATCAAGGAGGTTCAAAGACTTAATGGAAGAATCGCGGCCCTTGGAAGATTCATCGCCAAATCCGCTGAAAAGTCACTGCCTTTCTTCAAGTTCGGAATGACGAAGGAGTTCAAAAGCCTGTCTACTATGTCTCTAAGGCACTGTCCGACGTGGAAAGCAGATACTTCAATGTGGAGAAGATAGCATACGCACTAGTCATCGCCTCAAGAAAATTACGTGCCTATTTTTCTGCACATCCTATCACCGTATACACAAATGAACCATTGAAGAAGATACTACACAAGTTGGACGGCTCCGGACGTCTCCTTAATTGGTCCATCGCTCTCACTGAGTTTGATATCACTTACCAACCAAGGAAGACCCTCCTGGCACAGCCTTTGGTTGACTTCATGGTCGAGACTGCCTTTATGGGTGAGCATCTCCCCACCTCTCGGAAGCAAAACGCACCAGAGGATAAAGACTCTCCCATTGAACTCCCACCCAACTGTTGGATCGTGTATACGGACGGATCAGCCACAAAGGAAAGAAGCGGAGCTAGAATTGTACTAGCAAGCCCAGAAGGAGAGTTTACTACTCAAGACGCCATCCGTTTCAAGTTCCCTGCCTCCAATAATCAAGCGGAATATGAAGCTCTAATATTTGGCATTGAATTAGCCTCCTTCTATGGAGCAACTAAGGTGGCGACTTTCTGCGACTCCCAACTCGTTGTCAAACAAGTAAAGGGAGAGTATAATGCCCAAGACCCCACCCTTGCCAAGTATAGAGACCTGGTCCTAGATATGACGAAGAAGATGGAATTTTTCGAGCTCAAACAAATTGGCAGGGAAGATAACCAAGTCGCAGACGTTCTCTCCAAACTGGCAACCATGGATGTGTCTAAGACTAGTCCATATGTAGTTTATGCCGAGGAACCTGCATACGAAAGACTACAAGTCATGCTCGTAGATGGAGAAGATAGATGCTGGATCGATGACTACATTGAATACATTGAGAAGGAGAAACTCCCTGAAGATGAAGCTCAAGCTAAACTCATCAAGAAGAGGTCTCCAAGGTTCGTGGTAATAAGCGGAGTCCTCTACCGAAGATCTTTCACGAAGCCCCTGCTAAGGTGTGTCTATCCCAAGGAAATTCAGAACCTCTTGGCAGAAGTACATGAAGGCGTATGCGGCGGACACCCGGGGGCCAGAACCTTAGCTGACAAGATCATATCGCTAGGTTACTACTGGCCAAACCTAAGGGAAGACGCACACGCCTATGTTAGAAAATGCGACAAGTGCCAAAGATTCTCTGACATTCCTAGACTACTGTCAGTTGAGCAAACACTGGTAATACCTACGTGGCCATTTGATATGTGGGGGATCGACATCATCGGACCCTTCCCTCCCGCCCGTGGTAATTGCAAGTACGTGATAGTAGCTGTTAATTACTTCTCCAAGTGGATAGAAGCCAAGGCATTAGCCAAGATAACTGAAGAGAACGCGATCAACTTTGTCCATGACAACATCTGGTGCAGATTCGGCCTTCCACATACAATCGTCTCTGATCATGGATCGCAATTCTCCACAAAGATTCACCGCACTGGGAAGGGTAAAAGTCCGCCATGCAAAATCTTCGCCAGCGTACCACAAGGCAACGGCCAAGCTGTAAGAAAGAAACAAACTGGTCCTAACCGCCCTTACCAAGAACCTTGAGGGACGCGAGGGTAGATGGTTGGACGAACTTCCCCTAGCCTTATGGGTTGTTCGCACAACCACCCGGGGGCCAACCGGGGAAACCCCATTCGCACTAACCTTCGGTTCCGAGGCTATGGCACCAGCAGAGATGGCCATCCCTACTGTGAGAAATTCCCATTATGATGAGCAAGTCAACAAGGTCAATAGGCTCCTAGACCTGGACCTGATAGATGAGAAACGACTAGCTGCGCAGATGAGGATGGTGAATTACAAGCAAAGGACCAAGGCGTATCACGACAAGAGGGTCATCAGAAGAGTATTCCAAGTAGGCGATTGGGTACTTAGAAAAATTGAAGCTACTGGTCGGAAGGCAGAACAGAACAAGCTCTCCCCAAATTGGGAAGGTCCATATATCATCACTCAAGTCATTCGAGAAGGGACCTACAGATTGAAGACCAAGGAGGGGAAGGACCTCAAGCATCCGTGGCACTCCGACAACCTTAGAAAATATTATCACTAGTTTAGTTTATTTTACAGTAGATTAGTTTCTTATTTTCTGTCTTTTATTAGTTGATAGGATTGCAGTTCGATGTAATCGCATTTCAGTTTTACGAAAGCAGTTTCTTTCAGCATGCAAAGCAACTATCAAATCTTCATATAGACACCAGGAGACGAGGACTTTATCCCCGACTCTTCTAAACACACATCCTGTCAAGGGTCCACCTTGATTCAGGATACCAACAGCCAAGACCAAGGGTCCTCCTTGGCCTGATGGCTTACCACACATCCTGTCAAGGGTCCACCTTGATTCAGGATACCAATGCCCAAGACCAAGGGTCCTCCTTGGCCCGATGGCTTACCACACATCCCGTCAAGGGTCCACCTTGATTCAGATACCAATGCCCAAGACCAAGGGTCCTCCTTAGCCTGATGGCTTACCACACATCCTGTCAAGGGTCCACCTTGATTAAGGATACCAACAGCCAAGACCAAGGGTCCTCCTTGGCCTGATGGCTTACCACACATCCTGTCAAGGGTCCACCTTGATTAAGGATACCAACAGCCAAGACCAAGGGTCCTCCTTGGCCTGATGGCTTACCACACATCCTGTCAAGGGTCCACCTTGATTAAGGATACCAATACCAAGACCAAAGGTCCTCCTTCGCCTAATGACTTACCACACATCCTATCAAGGGTCCACCTTGATTCAGATTACAAACATTACAAACATAATGCCCAAGACCGAGGATTTTCCTCACTCGATGGCTTAACAAACGTCCTACCAAGGGTCCGCCTTGATTCAGGATTACAACGCATTTAAAGCCAAGGAAACCTTCCTCGGCCTAAATAACTTAAGAGTATAGTTAAAGCCGAGGAGTCCTTCCTCGGCCTAACCACTTGCTCAACAATTAGGGAGCAAGGAACCCTCCTTGGATCCCACCTTCTTAAGTCTAGTGCTCCTGCCTAGCATACAAAAATATAAGCAAGTCATTAAAATAACACAAATCATGACAAAAGGATTTTTTCATTGATATTCAAAGAAAATTACAAACCCTACCGTCTATTACAAAAAGCATAGAAAGGAAAATATATCCTAAGTTTGCTGCTCGTCATCAAATGACTTCTCAAGCCACTCCTCAGTAATGGAGCCAGGGGGAGGAAGGACCGTTTGTTCAGTAAGGGCATTAGTTTCCTCGGCCCCTCCTTCCACCTCAGCTTCCATGGCCTCAGGCTCTTCCGCATCTTGGATCGCCTCCACCAAGTCTTTTATATTACCGGGGACGACAGAGGCCGGCCTCCACACTTCCCTGAATGCTTGAGCATCCTTGGCTGCCATTATTTCCAAGTTGCTTTCAGAAAAAGGGACCAGGTGGTGGAGAGCCCTGACTTCCTCGGCATATTGGTCCCGACAAATTAGCTGAGCAACCTTGTTGATGTCTAAGCCGGTGGAGGGGTCAGCCAAGATGCTTCGGGCCAAGTGAAGATAACCATCTTCAAACATGGTGGCCGTCTGCTCGTCCACGGCATCCTTAAAAGCCGAGCTGGCCATCATCAAATCCTTGAAGGCCGAGCTCTCCTTGAACCGAGCAACAGCCTCTTCCTCCCTGGCAGGAAGGGTAGCTTCTAATCCTCGGCACTTGGCCTCAGCTTCATCGGCCTTTGTTTGAAGCTCGGCCTTATCAGTCATTGCCTTGGCAAGCTCTTCTTCTTTAAGCCGGAGATGCTCCTCGGCCTTGGCCTTTACTTCCTCGGCCCTCTTCACTTCGGCCTCTACTTTGGCCTTAGCTGCCACGAGCTCAGCATCCTTGGCCTTCAAAAGTTTGACCAAGGAGGCCTTATCAGATGCACTCTTCGCTTGGGCGTCCTTGGCCTCATTCAGGCGCCTGGCTTTGGTCTTGGCCAAGACGTTTTCGTACGCCGTGACGGAAGCCAACTGAAAGAGAAATCAATGTTAGAAATTCAAGCAACTTTCAGACTTAAAATAATCGGGGAAAAAGAGACATTTACCTCGGAGATTAGGAGCCCTTTGCGGCAGAGCAAGACATCCTCACTTGGAGCCTCTTTGACAAGGGCTTCATAAGTCTCCTCATCCATAGCCCTCAGACGGGAGCTCGGCCTAATCTCACCAAGGGACCCTCCCTGATCTGCAGAGGAAGGCCCCTAAGACGGGGAACATAGATGGACATGCTCTTAGCGAGCTCGTCGGCCTCTTCATCAGTCTTGATATTTTGGATGATTAAGGAAGGAGGAGCCTCAACATTGGGAGCCCCACTGACACTTGCTCGTTTAGCTGCAGGCTCCTCGGCACTAACAACTTGGGCTCTTTTGGAGCCAGATCTCCTTTGGACGAGGTCGGTTTCCTCGGCTCCCACCTCCTCGGCCTCAACATGAGGGTTAAGCCCATCTCCAGTTGTTGGCTCAACCCGTTCCTCGGATGCTGCACCCTCGGCATTAGCATCATCGTGCAGTAAGAGGGGAAGGGGTTTGTCACCTTGAATGTTCAGAACCAGGTTACGAGCATTGGTTTCCTCTCTCCTCTCCACCAAAGCAGACTTCTTGCTTTGCTTCCTCTTCCTCTTTACCAACTCCTGGGGACTAAGTCTCTCCATGGCTATGGCTGCTTCTTCCTCGGCGGTTAAATCTGTAAGGACAAGGAAGAAATGGTCAAGTACGAGCAGAGGGAATTAGCATGCAAAAATTATGAGTAACAAAGACAAAAGTTTACATCCAACAATGTCAATTGCTTTCAGACATTGATCACGGGGACGCTTGATCTTGCACCGAGTACAATCTTCATGGAATACTAAACCGAGGTGTATTGTCCAATCGTTGAAACGCCGTCCTCTTTTGACAGTGACGAGGGGAGCCACCCCGTCCTTTGGCCCCTGCATCAATCCCGCTTGGATATAGTAATGATCCGAGGATTCAACTGCCTTCCAGTCGAGCAGCCCTACCTCGGCAAACTCCTCTAGTCGCTTGATTAATTTGACATTCGTCATAGCCCAAACTCGATTCCCACTCATATTGTTGGACAGCAAAGGAGGAAGTGGGATCCTTGCAAGGAGACTGGAACTCCCAACCTTGACGGCTCTCAACCCGGATAACGTGATTGTCCCAGCCTGCAACTTTGCTAGACATGGGGAGGAGCAACTTTGGTTTTTTGGGGGCACTCCTGATGACGACTAGGTAATTTTCCTTGATAACTTGGACTATGTAAAAATGACGGAAAGCACCCATGGTCGGCTCAAAACCTAGGCTACGGCAGAGCACAATGAAGCTCACAAGAACCCTAGTACCACTGGCTCCGAGCATGGCCGGCACTGCCCTAACGTCATCCAGAAATTCATTGATGAATGGGTCCAAGGGAAGACGAAGCCCCTGTTGAAACTGTTTGAAATAAAGATGGATATAATCTTGGTTGTAGTAAAAATTCTGCTCTTCCTTATCAGTCTTGAGGTCAAGCTTGCCCATATAAGTTAGCTTGTACTCGGTCCTATCCACCCCGTACTTGGAATATAACTTTTCTACATGGGATCCCCAGGCTTTGGAGCCCTCTCCCTTTGTTTTCCTCGGATCTCCCTTCTTCGTACCAAGCGGCCATCAGCTTGGGCACCTTCCACGAAGGCGTCGACTATTTGAGTAGACGAGGAGGGTACTCCTTCTCTTCCCGTCATATCTGCATAAAGACGAGGGGACAAAGTTAGTTACCTCGTCAATGGCTGATTTTAGGACGGGGAAGGGAGTTTCCCCTCCTCGTCATGTCATAAGGCCGAGGAGGGAGCTGTACCTCTCAGACGCTCACGCATTTTGCGATTGGAGGCCGGGTAGAACAGTTCGATGTGCTCCATCATCTCAGCCCTATCCTCAAAAACTATAACGTTGGGTGAACCGGACTCAATCCTATCTATTATTGTGGAATCTGGGTATTGAAGGAATAACCGAGTCCGGCCATAACCTTTTAATTGCTTGCTTATTTCATCCAAGGTCAGCATCATCCAAGGTCCCCTCTCTCTACGATATACCCTTAGATTGCCAGTGTGATATCCATAACGGAATCGGGGGGAATGATCCCAAGAACGAGCCATCTAAGGGGAATCAAAGATTAAAAGGGGGAGTTCGTTCAATATTCAAAGGTGTTCAACAAGACCCAAAAGAAAAGCAAAGTTTGAAAGTTTTGAAAGTTTAAAACTTGAATTCATGAAGAAAAGCTCTATTCTTCAACAATGGCGGTTCGTGTTTCTTGACACATTCAAAATTCTTTCCAAAACACCTAGAAAACTTGAAATCAAAAGCGAAATGCAGAAAGGGGAAAGAATTTCATACCTGAGTGTGAAGGAATGAATGGAATCGCAACAAAAAGCAACGTCGCCGGAAAGATAGTGTTCGCCGGAATCTTGAAAGGATGAACGCTGTGTTCGCCGGAGATCTCTCTTGCCTTTGCTCTCGAATAACTGGGGTTTGTAAAGAATGAAATGAAAGGGTTTTAGCTTTTTATAACCCCTTAATCGGGTCAAACCCATGGGTAAAGAGGAAAAACGGGTAAGGCGCCCCAAGAATTAAATGCACAAAACAGTTTTCGAGGCGTGACAAGACTGGGGGGCCCCAGGTAATCATCAGAATAGCAACCGTCAGTTACAGGAAACAACACCGAGGACACGTGGTAAACCCGTTCGTATCCCATATCCGAGGACGAGGAGACTTTCTACTCGACCTAAGCCGAGCTAGAAAGTCGGGGGCCACTGAACGGTATAAACTGAGATACGCACATGGGCTTGCTCGAGCTGGGCCTAATTGGATTGGGCCATGAATATTATCTAAATAGCCAAGTATCAGGGCCGAGTAAGGTCTTCCACGTATGCCGAGGAACGCTTACCTCGGCCTTATGACACCATGCTTGGGCCGTCATGTCGTAAGTGACGAGGGGAGAAAAGTTCTTACCCCGGCATTTCATCACTGTGACGAGGAAACAAAATCATTTACCCCGGCATATATACTTGTCGGCCAATCACCAAATGACGAGGAAACAGAATCATTCACCTCGGCCTATTTGCCAAGGCCGAGGTAAAACATTTAAGTTTCTCGGCGTTCCGGCTAGCAGATTATACAGTCCTTATACAACAAGGATTATACATTCATGATCCAATCAGGATTGTAACCAACTACACCACTTCAAGTCAAGCAAGGACTCCTTAACAGATATAATTCTCATAGGATTACAACTTATCTCTTTACAAGTTTACTTCAACATGGATTCTATCAATCCATCCCTATAAATACAAGCCCCATGGCTCATAATTAGGTACGTTACTTTTTACCTTGGGAAAACTCTGTCCATTTGTTTTCTCATATACAAACCGTGAACTTACTCTCACGCCGGAGGGCCTTTAGCCGGATCCGCCCCGGCTTAGTTTACGTGTTTTCTCTTATTTTCAGGTCTTGCAATCACCGGAGCAATCATCGCTTGGATTTGGACTGTTTTGACGATTTTGGCATCATCAATTTATATTATTGGTAAGTTGTCGGTTTATTAGGTTATTGTATATTGGCATGTTTAAGAGTAATGAGTAAAGACAATTTTTGCTGTTATTTAATCGGGCCCGACCCAAACACGAAAATATCTGACCACCCGTTTGAGTCGGGTTCGATAGTCACATTTTAAAATCCGTCGAGTTCGATATTTCAATGGTGTCCGACCCAAACTACCTCTTAATCATTCATTTATGCCTATTTTACAACGTCTTCTTTTTTTTCTAGATTATTCATTTATTTATTTATGTGTCACATTTTGGTTTTACTCTAAAACTTGTCCTACAATTAACTACCTAGAACTTAATTATGTTGATTAGTACAAATTTGAACCGATGAAGCGGCTAAGGTGAGGCAACACTTGATGTAGCCTGTAGGCGCCATTTTTTAATTTCTTGAAATAATTTAGTATGTTTCAAATTTAATTAATTAATTAATTAATTTATATTATTGGTAAGTTGTCAGTTTATTAGGTTATTGTATATTGGCATGTTTAAGAGTAATGAGTAAAGACAATTTTTGCTGTTATTTTATCGGGCCCGACCCAAACACGAAAATATCTGACCACCCGTTTGAGTCGGGTTCGATAGTCACATTTTAAAATCCGTCGAGTTCGATATTTCAATGGTGCCCGACCCAAACTACCTCTTAATCATTCATTTATGCCTATTTTACAACGTCTTCTTTTTTTTCTAGATTATTCATTTATTTATTTATGTATCACATTTTGGTTTTACTCTAAAACTTGTCCTACAATTAACTACCTAGAACTTAATTATGCTGTTAGTACAAATTTGAACCGATGAAGCGGCTAAGGTGATGCAACACTTGATGCAGGCGCCATTTTTTAATTTCTTGAATTAATTTAGTATGTTTCAAATTTAATTAATTAATTAATTAATTTATATTATTGGTAAGTTGTCAGTTTATTAGGTTATTGTATATTGGCATGTTTAAGAGTAATGAATAAAGACAATTTTTGCTGTTATTTTATCGGGTCTGACCCAAATTCAAAAATATCTGACCCGTTTGGGTCGGGTTCGATAGTCACATTTTAAAATCCGTCGGGTTCAGTATTTCAATGGTGCCCGACCCGAACTACCTCTTAATCATTCATTTATGCCTATTTTACAACGTCTTCTTTCTTTTCTAGATTATTCATTAATTTATTTATGTTTCACATTTTGGTTTTACTCTAAAACTTGTCCTACAATTAACTACCTAGAACTTAATTATGTTGATTAGTACAAATTTGAACCAATGAAGCGGCTAATGCGAGGCAACACTTGATGCATACGCCATTTTTTAATTTCTTGAATTAATTTAGTATGTTTCAAATTTAATTAACTTATTTATTTATTTATATTATTGGTAAGTTGTCAGATTATTAGGTTATTGTATATTGGCATGTTTAAGAGTAATGAGTAAATACAATTTTTGCTGTTATTGTATATTGGCATGTTTAAGGGTAACGGGTCGGATTCGATTAATATGCTTGAACAGCAGTTGGGTCGGGTTTGATTAGGTCAAATCCAATCCGAATTCGACCCGTTGTCATCCCTAATTAGAAGCTTCCCCTTTTTCAAAATGGTAAAATTATAGACCCTAGTTCTCAACCTCACTCACATTTTCTTTCATATACTTAAATTGTGGGCCAAATTTATCAATTTCACTCAATTTTCTTCTTATATATTTAAATTGTGAGACCCAATTGTCAATCTCACTCACTTTATCCTCCGCTTACAACCCATTTCCTATTCATCCTCTTTCACCCCCACCCCCCTTTGTAATATTTTTAAAAGGACTGTTACGTTGTAGTGTGCGAATGAAATTTAACCCATTTTTTTTTTTAAATAATGTGTGGTGACATTTTTGTAAATAATTGACGTTTTTCAAAAAATGTGCGCCATGATATTTTCGTAAATACTGAAAATTATCAACTGATGCTGCTGACAATCGTTAACTTTAGTGTTGGCACTACTAAAAGTAGCACTGACAATATTTAACACATGTACTGATACTCTTAAACTCATTTGTTGTCACTAATCAAAATACATGCTCTATCACTTAATAACAAGATTTACAAAAACTTCAAAGACCCAATAATACAATCAATGTTACTAGTAAAACATATACACTGATACTCCTTGTAACTAATGCTGGCTATATCGATTTAATTAATGCCAATATCATTGTTAGTGTTTTTGTTTATCAGTTACATGTGTTTGCACTCATTGTAACTAATATTGGTTATATCGTTGTGCCAGAATTAGTATTTTAGAGTGATAAGTACATGTGCTGTCACTCCTTATGCTTATGCAGTGCGAGCAAAGTGTGTTATTTACAAAAACGTCATCGCGTATTTTAAAAAAAGTGTCTGTTATTTACAAAAATGTCACATGTTCAATTCAGCCCGGTGCAAACCCGATTCAAAAACGCTACCCTCTCTTACTTTACTTTTTATATTTACAACATTTTTTTAATCTTCGTATCATAATTCACGTGCCTCGTCAAACTACTCACTACAAGTATACTCTCTCCGTCCCATTTCAAGCTTCACTTTTTGCCAAAATGGATGTCCCGTTAAAAGCTTCACCTTTCCTAAAATGGCAAAGAATCTTTACTATTTCACTCACTAATTCTCTCTCCTATTTCACTATTATACTCACAACACTTTTCAAATTTACTATTTTCTCCACTCATTCTCAATCCTATTTTACTTTTACACTCACAACATTTTTTCCACTTACCTTTTTTTTTAATTTGCGTGATTTGAAAAAAGTGTGAACCATGGAGTGGGACGGAGGGAGTATATTCTTCTTTGTTTCCATCCTGATTAAGTAAGTTTTTTAAGATCTCTTTCGTTCCTTTTCCTTTCATCAATGGACCCTCTCCCGTTGACCAACTAACAAGCAACCAAACATGACCATTTAGTTTCCAGCCAATCCTTACAATTAAAATCTCGTGTTTATAAAGACCACACTTAATAAACCAAGTGATCTACAAAAGCTTTTATAAACTGCAAGTTCAATTGTGGTGTAACAAATAGAAAAGGTAGAAAAAAAATGTGGTTTTTTGGAGGAAAAGAGCCATCTGCAGAGGAGGTTTCTCAAGAACTTGATAGATATGGTTTCACTGCCATTGTCATAAGTCTTCTTACTCTCATCTTCTTTCTTGTTTCATTCTTGTGGTATAACAAAAAGAAAAGGAGCAAAAAGATGCGATTTTTTGACGTAAAAGGGTCTTCTGGTTTCTCAACTTGGTCAACAGCTGAGGAGGTTACTCAAGGAATCGATGGATCCGGCCTCACGGCCATTGTCACAGGTTCTCTCATTCTCTTCTACGTTCTTGTTTCATTTACTTAAAAAGAAAAAAAAAATTCATGATGATGCCAAAAACGTTCGTATCAGCCCAAATTCAGCAGTAGGTTGTATTCTCTTTATGTTTGAATAGCCTGAAAAAAAAGAAGAACAAACACGTAAACTAAATCGAGGCTTCACCGATAAAGGCCTCCGGCGTGAGAGTAAGTATTTGTGTTTAGAGAGAGAAACCATTTGACAAAAAGTTTAGAGTCAAACGGGCCGGCACGGTCCGTACAGAAAGGTATATAAAAAAAAATATATGAAAAAAGATAGAAAAGAGGAACAAACTAAGTCGGAGCTTCACGGGTTGAAGCCCGTCAGCCCGTTTGATGAAACGTGCCTAAACCCGGCCCAGCCCGTCTCAAATTGGATGTCCAAGCTCGCCCGTTTGATCTGTACGGACCAACCCACGGGCCAAACGGGTTTTCCTATTTTTTATTTATTAAAAAAAATCAGAAAATATATAGAAAAAATCTGAAAAAATATGGAAAAAATAAAAAGAAATTTATTATTTAATAAGCTATTTTTTTTAAATATAAAATAACTTAGAAACAAGAAAATTAGTTGTTTTATATATAAAAAAAGATAGAAAAAAACTAAACAAATGAAAGTATATAAAAGAAAAGAGTGACAGACTACCCTATATTTATTTTTTATTTTCTTTTAATTTTTTATTGACTACGAAATAATATTTTAGACTTTATTTATTAGTGATTTTTTTTACAAAAAGGTATATGAAAAAAGATAGAAAAAAACTAAACAATTTAAAGTATATAAAAGAAAAGAGGAACAAACTATCCTTTATTTATTTTTATTTTTTTATTAATATTTTATTGACTAGAAAATAATATTTTAAACTTTGTTTATTAGTGATTTCTTTTACAGAAAGGTATATAAAAAAAGATAGAAAAAAGCTAAACAAATGAAAGTATATAGAAGAATAGAGGGACGGACTACCCTATATTTATTTTTTATTTTCTTTTAATTTTTTATTGACTAGGAAATAATATTTTAGACTTTGTTTATTAGTGATTTTTTTTTACAAAAAGGTATATAAAAAGATAGAAAAAAACTAAACAATTTAAAGTATATAAAAGAAAATAGAGACGGACTATCCTTCATTTATTTAATTTTTTATTGACTAGGAAATAATATTTTAGACTTTGTTTATTAGTTATTTTTTTTACAAAAAGGTATATAAAAAAAGATAGAAAAAGCTAAACAAATAAAAATATATAGAAGAAAAGAGGGACGGAATACCCTATATTTTTTTTAAATTTTTTATTGACCATGATATAATATTTTAGACATTTTTTATTAGTGATTTTTTATTGCAAAAAGGTATATAAAAAAAGATAGAAAAAAAAACTAAAGAAATGAAAGTATATAAAAGAAAAGAGGGATGGACTATCCTTTATTTATTTTTATTTTTTTATTAATTTTTTATTGACTAGAAAATAATATTTTAGACTTTTTTTACTCCCTACGTCCTAGAGTAAGATTTTTAGTTTTTTTGTTGTTTGTCAGTTTGAGCAATATGTAAATACTTTAGGGGTTAGGGTAAAGTAAAAGCATTATTAATATTTTCTCAGGTTAAATTATTATTATTATTATTAAATATTTTTCTCTTAATTATTACTATTATGTAATATTCAATTATCAATAATATTAGAAAACATTTATTTACATATATGGTAATGATTTAGGATATGCATGGAGTTTAGGATATGTAATATATGGTTTAGGGTATAAGATATATGATAAATGATTTAGGGTCTAAGGTATATGATAAATGGTTTATGGTATATGGTATAAGGTTTAAGGTATAAGGTATAAGGTATATGACATACTCCCTTCGTCCCGCTTGAAATCGCACAGTTACTGTTTGTGCGTGGATTAAGAAAAAAAATAATGATATAAATATTGTGAGTGTAAAAGTAAAATAGGAGAGAGAATGAGTGGAGGAAATAGTAAATTATAATGTTGTTGTGAGTATTAAAATAATGTAGGAGAGAGAATGAGTGGAGGGAATAGTAAAATTTTTTTGCCATTTTAGGAAGTGTGCAATTTGTAATAGGACGCCCAATGAGGAAAGTGTGCAATTTGTAGCAGTACGGAGGGAGTATAGTTTAAGGTATGGGTTATGATATGGGATATATAGGGTTTAGGGTTTAGTGTTTAGTGAGTGGTATATATTACAAGGTTTAGGGTATAGAGGTATACTCCCTCCGTCCCGCTAATATCCGCACTAACACTGTTTGCGCGGGAATTAAGGAATATGATATTTTAATAAAATGTTGTGAGTGTAAAAGTAAAGTAGGAGAGAGAATGAGTGGAGTGTGTAATAAATTATAATGGTGTTGTGAGTATTAAAATAATGTAGGAGAGAGAATGAGTGGGGTTGGATGAATATTTTATTAATATAAAGTTTCCTTTTTGGGAGTGTGCGGATATTAGCGGGACGCCCAAAAAGGAAAGTGTGCGGATATTAGCGGGACTGAGGGAGTATACTTTAGGGTATGGGGTATAAATACGATTTAAGATATAGGGTTTAGGGTATGGGGTATATAGGGTTTAGGGTTTGGAATATAGGGTTTAGGGTTTAGAATTCAAACAGGTCCGTGCGGACCTCTTTGATAACAGGCCAAACGGGACACGGACCAAACGGATTTTCTGATTCGCGGGTCAAAGCTCGGTCCGTGCTGATTTCTTTGATCCAAGCCCGTTTCGTATGAAAAATGGGCTGGACGGGCCCGGTCAAAACAGGTTGCGGGCAACGGTCCGTGCGGACCTCCCATGGATTTGAGCCCATTTTGGCCATCTCCAATCCTAGTTGAATTATAACAGCCCACAATCCTTGTTTGAGTAGGATTAGTGTGAAGCAACAGGCAAAGGGCACGACTCGTGCCCACTGGCACGAGTCGTGCCATGAAGCAGCACGAGAGAAATTAATAGCACAAGGCGTACCACGAGTGGAATAACAAGGGCACGACTCGTGCCCTCTAGCACGAGTCGTGCTTTCGGCGGATTTCTACGTCTGTTAGTCGTTTTTTATTAGGATTGTGTTTCCTTATTGTTTTCCTTTTCCTAAATCTGGTGTAACATATATATATCCTCCTTGAGAGAAGAATAAACAAGAACTTTTTCCCTAATTAAATTCCTACATGGTATAAGAGCCTACTATCCTAAAAATTGAATACAACTCTCCTTTCTATCGCCTCCTCCTATCCTAAAAATTGAATACAACTCTCCTTTCTACCTTGGTCCTCAAGATCGGCCTGGTGATTTCATAAACCCCTACTCGCTTCTGTGGTGATAACTATGACGATTGGGCCGGCGATGTGCAGACTGCCCTCAAAGCTCGATGCAAATTTGATTTCTTGGATGGCTCCATTCCTTGTGTCGTTCCTCCTTGCACCGAGTCAGATTGGAATACCATTCATGCCATGTTGGTTTCATGGCTCATGAATACTATCGATCCCGAGGTTAAAATCACTCTCTCCAAATATAGAGATGCTAGATGTTTGTGGGAGTCTCTTAAATCTCGATATGCGTTGGTGGACGGACCTCGCATTCAACAACTGAAGATGTCAATCGCACGATGTGAGCAGACCAAAACCATGCATGTGGCTGTATATTTCGGTAAGTTGACTGGATTGTGGGAATCACTGCATAATTATGAGCCGCTTATAGATTGTTCTTACTGCGACGATTGCACAGCCGGACAACAACACGCGGCACGGAGGGCAACTAGCAAACTCCATGAATTTCTCATGGGTTTAAATTCTGAGTACTATGCCTCTCTTCGTACCAACCTCTTGTCTCAAGATCCATTGCCCACTCTAGATCGAGCTTATCAGTTGGTATCCCAGGCTGAACGAGTGCGTCTTGCTAAACCGGTTCTTGATGACTCTTCGGATGTTGTCGGCTTCTCCCTCAAAACTGGCAGTTCTCGTGGTCCTGACAAACCCGACAAATCTCATCTTACATGTACTCACTGTCAGAAAAAGGGCCGTGATGTTTCTTCATGCTTTGAACTTGTCGGCTATCCAGAATGGTGGGGAGACAGTAGCAAAACGAGTTCTCGTGGTGGAAGCCGTCCCCAGCAAGGTCGAGGTAAAGGACCCACACGCAACAATTCGGCTGTCCAAGTTGGTGTTGTTGCTACTGGTGCACTCCCTTCTGCCTCTTCATCTCTATTTACTGCAGAACAGTGGAATGCTTTAGCCGGACTTGTTGGTAATGCTCGTATTCTGGATAATCGTCTTTACGGTACGTTTGATACATCTTCTTGGATCATAGATATGGGGGATTCAAATCATGTGACCGGAAACGCTGCTTGTCTCTTTGATTCTTACTCTATATAAGCTTGCCCTGTCAAGCTTCCTAATGGCGCTTCAGCTTTTGCTCATATAGAGGGATTTGTTCGCTTAACAGACACCCTTATTCTTCATCATGTTCTTTACATACCAAATTTAAACTGCAGTCTTCTTTCTGTTTCTCAACTATCTGATAATATTCATTGCATTGTCCATTTTAATGCCTCTCTGTGTGCTATACAAGACCAGTCGAGGAACCTGATTGGAACGGGTGTTAGGCGGGATGGACTCTACTACTTTGGGGGCGCACCTTCTGCTTGTCACGTCTCAGTCAATTATACATCTGCTTTGCTCGAGTTGTGGCATAACCGTATGGGGCATCCATCTGAAAAAGTAGTGAAACTTCTTCCTCCGGTGTATCATCTGTCTGGTAGTCTTGATCAACCTTGTGATGTTTGTTTTCGTGCGAAACATTCTAGAGATAGTTTTCCTATTAGTGAGTATAGGTCCACTAGAATTTTTGAGAAAGTTCACTGTGACTTGTGGGGTCCTTACACTCATGCTTCCTCTTGTGGGGCTCGTTATTTCTTGACTTTGGTAGATGATTACTCGCGTGCTGTTTGGATTTATTTATTAGTTGATAAAATGGAAGTTTTTCGTATGTTTATGGCCTTTGTTGCAATGGTGGAACGACAGTTTTCTCAACAAATAAAAATTGTTCAATCTGACAATGGCACTGAGTTTAAATGCTAGTTTGATTATTTTATTTTCTCTGGCATTCTATTTCAAACTTCTTGTGTCGGCACTCCTCAACAAAATGGACGTGTCGAACGAAAACACTGTCATATTTTAAATATAGCTAGAGCTTTACGGCTTCAAGCCCATCTTCCCATTTATTTTTGGGGCGAAGCGGTCCTTACCACTGCTCACTTGATTAATCGAACCCCTTCCCCTTGTTAGATAATAAAACTCCCTACGATATCTTGTTTGGCAAAGTGCCCTTCTATGATTTGCTTCGGGTTTTTGGTTCAATGTGTTATGCTCATAATCAGCATGCTAAGGGTGACAAATTTGCTAGTAGAAGTCGTAAATGCATCTTTGTGGGTTATCCTCTTGCTAAAAAAGGGGTGGAAGCTGTTTGATCTTGAGACCAAGAAATTCTTCGTCTCCCGTGATGTGAAATTCTTTGAGATTGTGTTTCCATACAGTGATTCTACCACAGTTCCTCAAGTTCCGGATTCGGTTGAAATTCTGGCCGAGCTAGGAAGCTGCGTTTGGCAGCATTGATCTTCCTGTTGAAGACTCCGTTGTACCTACAGTTGAATCTACTGCAGCCGAGCCCGTTACTTTACCTGATGCACAGGAGGAGGTTACCCCTATTGTTCCTTTTACATCGACCGATACTACAACTCCTTCTGCTTCAACCTCGGTACCTTCTGATGAATCTGGACCTAGCACTCTAGGGAGGGGTATGAAACAGAAAACTCCCTCGGATCGTCTTTGCGATTATGTTGCTCTCACTGCTACATCTCTGAGTCCATCCCCCCGTCTCTCCTCTTCCAATCGGTTCCTCAGGTACCCCTTATCCTATAGCTCACTATATAAATTGTGATCGTTTTTCTGCAAAATACCGTAACTTTCTTGCAGCGATTACTTTGACTAAAGAGCCGAATTCCTTTCGTAAGGCCATGGCTCATGATGGTTGGAAACAGTCAATGCAAGAGGAAATTCGTGCCTTGGAAGATAATGGCACATGGTCTATGGTTTCTTTACCTCCCGGCAAACGTGCCTTGGGTAGTCAATGGGTTTATAAAATCAAATATAATTCTGAAGGATTTGTTGAACGACTCAAGTCTCGGTTAGTCGTCCGTGGCAATCATCAGAAAGAAGGTGTTGATTATACAGAAACTTTTGCTCCTGTGGCAAAAATGGTCAATGTTCGGGCTTTTCTTGCTATTGCTGCTTCCAAGAATTGGGAGTTACATCAGATGGATGTTCACAATGCCTTCCTGCATGGTGATCTTGCGAAAGAAGTTTATATGAAACTCCCTCCGGGCTTTGAAGCACCGAATTCCAACACTGTGTGTCGTCTGCATAGGTCTCTTTATGGTCTAAAGTAGGCCCCCCGATGTTGGTTTGCTAAGTTACTGGCCTCTTTGAAGACATATGGATTCCTCCAGTCTTACTCCGACTACTCTCTCTTTACATTCACGAAAGGGACGATTCAGATGAACGTGCTTGTGTATGTTGACGATCTTATTGCCGAAAACGATTCCGATGCGTTACAGACCTTCAAACAGTACTTATGTAAGTGCTTCAAAATGAAAGATCTCGGCTCTCTCAAATACTTTCTTGGCATTAAGGTTGCCCACAATCCTTCTGGTTTGTTCTTGTGCCAACGAAAGTACACATTGGATATTATTTCTGAGGCAGGCTTGCTTGGTGCAAAGCCCTCTGACTTTCCTATTGAACCAAATCATAAGCTTGGTGTGGCTACCGGTGCTCTCTTGGAGGATCCAGAACGTTATCGATGTCTCGTGGGTCGACTCATCTATTTGGTTGTCACTCGGCCGGACCTGGCTTACTCGGTCCACATTCTGTCTCAATTCATGAAAGAACCTCGTTCATAACATTGGGAGGCTGCTTTACGGGTTGTTCGATATCTCAAGGGCACTCCCGGTCAAGGTATTCTTCTTCCCGCTAACAGCGAGCTCACGCTCCAAGGATGGTGTGATTTGGACTGGGCTGCATGTCCTATCACCCGTCGTTCCTTAACTGGGTGGCTTGTCTTTCTCGGCCATTCCCCTATCTCTTGGAAAACTAAGAAACAACCAACTGTGTCCCGATCTTCTACTGAGGCTGAATACCACGCCATGACATCTCTTACTTGTGAATTGAAATGGTTAAAGGGTTTGTTGTTGAGCTTGGGTGTTCATCATCCAAAAGCTATTCCCATCTTCTGTGACAGTCAATCGGCTCTTCACATTGCCAAGAACCCTGTTTATCATGAGCGGACGAAGCACATTGAGGCAGATTGCCATTTCGTTCGTGACGCCATCTCTGATGGTCTTATCTCTCCTTCTTATATTCCAACCAAGACACAGGTGGCTGATATGTTTACTAAAGCTCTCGGGAAGCAACCGTTTGATCACTTACTTAGCAAGTTGGGGCTCTTCAATCCTCACGCTCCAACTTGAGGGAGGGTGTGAAGCAACAGGCAAAGAGCACGACTCGTGCCCACAGGCATGAGTCGTTCTATGAAGCAGCACGAGAGAAATTAATAGCACGAGGCGTACCACGAGTGGAATAACAAGGGCACGACTCGTGCCCTCTAGCACGAGTCGTGCTTCCGGCGGATTTTTACGTCTGTTAGTCGTTTTTTATTAGGATTGTGTTTCCTTATTGTTTTCCTTTTCCTAAATCTGGTGTACCATATATATATCCTCCTTGAGAGAAGAATAAACAAGAACTTTTGCCCTAATTAAATTCCTACGATTAGATAATAGCATTATGTACGTGTGCCTAAGAGGCAAGCTCCTCGGCATATAAAGCTTGGTCGATATAATGAATGACGAGGAAGAGAGGAGTAAGGACAGGGAGGCCCATTTCCTTGTCCTGGATGGTGATCGAGGAAGGTCTCCTCGTCTTTTGACGAAGCCCTCGTCTGCTTTGATGGATTCTTTGATGGATGTCTTGCTCAGCATATGAGAGGGTACCCTGTCGGCATACATGAATTACATGCCTTAGTCACTATTCGCTCTTCTATATCTAGGTCGACATAGTGGGAATGAAGAGTAGGCACGATGAGCAAAGGTAGGGAAGGCCCACTCCCTTTGTCATAATTGAGACTTGTTTGGATTTATATTTTGGGCCCAATCCATTAGGCCTTGCTCGATTGGTTGATGACCAACGTTCGTACCTCGGTTTATACTATTCAATTCAGATTGTCAATAATTAGTTTGTCATTTCAGGAGCATGTAGTGGTCTTGGATTGGAGACGACTAGGGTTCTTGCTATGCGCGGTGTTCATGTTGTTATGGCAGTGTTAGATTTAGAAGTTGGGAAAAAAGTCAAAGATAATATACTTGAGGAAGTTGCTGCAGCAAAAATTGATGTTCTGGCGATTGATCTCAGCTCATTGGATTCAGTGAGGAAATTTGCTTTGGAGTTCATATCCTTGAAGCTTCCTCTAAACATCCTCATGTAAGTTCAAATATGCTGTCTTTGAATCTATAAATTTCATTAATTTCTTATAAAGGTTAACCCGCCCGTTACGGTGTGTTTAAAAGTAACAATGCAGGGGTCCTGCTTTCTCAATTTAAGCTTTCCAAAGATGGCATAGAACTGCATTTTGCTATAAACTATTTAGGTATATATGCCTCACTTTATTTTCCCAAATATTTCTTATTACTATCATTTCCAAGCAATGCTTTTGATTACAATATGGTAACCTTGCAGGCCATTTCCTTTTGACAAATCTTTTGCTGGAGAACATGAAAACTACAGCTTCTCAGAGCCTAGTCCAAGGAAGGATCATAAACGTTTCTTCCATGGGTCATCAATATGTACATCATGAAGGAATACGTTTTGACAAAATTAATGATGATACCGGGTAAATATATATATATATATATATATATATATATATATATATACATATATATATATAGCATTTTACACTACTGTAATATTGTAGATTCCTTTAGTTGCATGTTTATTTTATGTTTACACTACTGTAATATTGTAGATTCCTTTAGTTGCATGTTTATTTTACGTGTTCAAGGGTCAGATTCAAGTACGGACAGTCGAAACTTGCCATTATATTGCACACTAATGAACTTGCTAGGCGCTTGAAGGTAATCTTTATATGCTTTCTCCTTTTCAAGTCCTTCTGGATCAAATATTTTATTACTACTACTTATTTTGGGTGGATCCTTGCAGGAAGAAGGGGCGAATGTGATTGTTAACTCATTGCATCCCGGATCAGTCGCTGGAACCAATATTAGCCTTCAGCATAGCCTTCTAAAACGTATTACCGTGCCCTCAGAGTAATTTTTCTCTATATATGTGATTTACTTCTAGTAATTTGACATTTGGACTGTTGATATAGGGATTATGATAATTGCTCCAATCTTCAAATATCTGGTTAAGAATGTAGCGCAGGTGAGTAACAAAGTATCCGATCCATCATCTCTAAAAGCTACTATTATCAATTCGAATCTAGCAACATATTTTGCTACTGGTCCAATATTTTTTTTTTCACATAAAAAAGAACAAGACATTTATTTATTTGCTTCCGTTTAAATGTTGTGGTTGAAGGGAGCGGCCACGACATGCTACGTAGCACTGCATCCGCGTGTGAATGGCGTGAGTGGGGAGTACTTTGCAGACAGTAATATATCAAAAGCTAGCTCTTTGGCTGGAAATAGAGAACTGGGAAAAAAACTATGGGATTTCAGCTTCAGCTTAATTAATTCATCACAAGTAGAATGATTAAAACAGCTGAAATGAGTACGTATTTTCAGCAAAATGATTAAAACTGCTAAAAAAGTGTTGAGGAAACTGAGGCCACTGGTCATAATATAAGGGGCTAAGTTTAAATAAGTCAGTTAGACAAGTTTAGTTTGTTACAGTTTGTTACATCCACTACAAGAAATATGTCTTTTAGAGACACTTTGCTTGGGACATAAATTAACAATAGTCTCTGTTTATAAAAATTTGAGACAGCAATTCTATAATGCTCTCTCTTTTGAGACAGCAATTCACTAATAGTCCCTAATTTGGGACAGCATTTTCTAATGGTCCTTGTTTTAACATGTACTCCCTCCGTCCCATAGAACATTACACGTTTACTATTGAGAACGGAAAATAAGGAATAATGTTATTAAAGTAGGTGTTGTGAGTGGGAGGAGAGAGAATGAGTGGAGAGAATAGTAAATTATAATGGTGTTGTGAGTATTAAAATAATGTAGGAGAGAGAATGAGTGGAGAGAATAGTGATTTAAGGTTTCCTTTTTAGGAAAGTGGGACTTTAAAGAGGGACGTCCAAAATAGCAAAAGGGGTAATGTTCTATGGGACGGAGGGAGTAATATTTATGTCAGGGACGGTAATTGCCTTCTCTAAAATATTTGTGACACCCACTTATTGAGACCCCTATTTGTCCCTGTTTTATCATAATTCAAATAGGGACGGTACTAAATCATATTTTAGGCAACTTAATGAGACCCTTTCCCGTCTCAATAAATATGATTTTTAGTAGTGATCAATGTGTGGTTAGTTGTAACAGAGAGTGAATTGTTTGTGCTGAGCTACTATAAATAACATAGATCTCTCATTTGTAAATATACTTTGAATTATACATCTTGGAGTTTTTCTCTCTCATTACATAATTCTGTATTCTTGAATCATGCTTATTACATTTCAATTCTCAACATGATATCAGAGCAATTAGTGCTTTGATTTCCTGATTGCCTATCATCTTCCGCCGATTCCTAATTTCTGAATTCTTCTTCAAGAAATCAAATTGATTCGATTTGTTTCGGAATTTATTTGTTGAAATTATGTGCCCTAATTCAAATGGCGAGTGATTCTGATGCTGAAATGACGTAGATTACTACGATCAACCTGCAAATACTGTGCATTTGCATCCATCTCATCCTCTTTACCTAAACCAAAATGATCATCCAGGTTTAATTTTGGTAAGACAAGCTTTGACCGATGGACATTTTAGTCAATGGTGAAGGTCCTTCATCAATGCACTGACTGCGAATAATAAAATGGAAATGGTGACCGGAGAAAGCATGAAGCCAACTGCCAATTCCAAGTATGCTGCTCATTGGGTGAAATGTAACAACATGGTGATTGCATGGATTTTAAATGTTGTGAGTGCTGAAATTGCTTCAAGTCTTGTTTCTTTTTCATCTGCTAAAGAGTTTGGGATGACTTGATTACCAGATTTTCAAAAAGTGATGCTCCATTTTGATGCAGATCGAGACAGGAATGGAGGAATATATTTTCATCTATTTTATGACACTACAAGGAAAACCGAAAATAGAGACGGAAAATTAGAAACGGACGGAGTCTGTAGCTAATTTGGAGACAGATTAGAGACGAGTCCAAAAATTAGAGACGGATTCTGAATCCGTCTCTAATTTAGAGACGGATTCTGAATCCGTCTCTAATTCAGCGACGAGTTTTGTATCCGTCTCTAAATTAGAGACAGATTTAGAATCCGTCTCTAAATTAGAGACAGATACAAAAATCTGTCTCTAATTTAGAGACAAATTTTTGAATCCATCTCTAATTTAGCGACAGATTCAACATCTGTCTCTAAAATTTAGAGACAGATTTAGTATCTGTCTCTAAATTAGAGACGTGTTCAAAATCTGTTTCTAATTTAGAGACAGATTCAACATCTGTAGCTAAAATAGATTTATTTTTATTTTCTCAATTTTAGGGTTTATGAATTGTATATTTTCATTTCTTTTAAAAAAACTTTTTTTATATAACTTTGTATAAAAAAAATCACGACTGACCAACATCTCAAATAATTTTCTTAATCTAAAAAAAAACAATAAAAAACTCATATCATATTTTTTGGGCCATATTTCTGGGGCTGAGGCGCCGGCCTCATTTTGGCCCAGGCGGCCGCATCATGGCCGGGGGATGGGGTTTTTTTAGGCCATCTAAAAAAATAGGGTAGTCCGTTCCTCTTTTGACTTTTCTTCTATATATACTTTCATTAGTTTAGTTTTTTTCTATCTTTTTTTATATAATTTTTTCTAAAAAAACCACTAATTAACAAAGGCTAAAATATTATTTTCTAGTCAATAAAAAATTTAAGAAAAATAAAAAATAAAAATAGGGTAGTCCGTCCCTCTTTTGACTTTTCTTCTATATACTTTCATTTGTTTAGTTTTTTTTCTACCTTTTTTTATATAAATTTTTCTAAAAAAAACCATCAATTAAAAAAGGCTAAAATATTATTTTCTAGTCAATAAAAAATTTAAAAAAAATAAATAATAAATATAGGGTAGTCCGTCCCTCTTTTGACTTTTCTTCTATATACTTTCATTTGTTTAGTTTTTTTCTATCTTTTTTTATATAACTTTTTCTAAAAAAACCACTAATTAACAAAGGCTAAAATATTATTTTTTAGTCAATAAAAAATTTTAAAAAAAATAAAAAATAAATTTAGGGTAGTTCGTCCCTCTTTTGACTTTTCTTCCACTACTAGAATCAGGCCTCTTACCGACGGACATTTCCGTCGGTAACTCTCCATATCCGTCGGTAAATGAACATTACCGACGGAAATAGTCTGTCGAATTCCGTCGGAAATAATTCGTTGGTAATACCGACGGACCATTTCCGTCGGTGATACCGGCGGATAGTCCGTCGGAAAATAGAAAATTCCGCCGAAAATTGTCCGTCTGAAAGCAGGTACGCCGGCCGGTTTGCCGGAGCCTTTGCCGGAGGTTACCGACGGACATTTCCGTCGGTAAATATTAAAATAATAAAATATTAAAAACATTTTCCGTCGGTAACTCTCCATATCCGTCGGTAAATGAACATTACCGACGGAAATAGTCCGTCGAATTCCGTCGGAAATAATTCGTTGGTAATACCGACGGACCATTTCCGTCGGTGATACCGGCGGATAATCCGTCGGAAAATAGAAAATTCCGCCGGAAATTGTCCGTCTGAAAGCAGGTACGCCGGCCGGTTTGCCGGAGCCTTTGCCGGAGGTTACCGACGGACATTTCCGTCGGTAAATATTAAAATAATAAAATATTAAAAACACTTACCGACGATTAAATCCGTCGGAAAAATTCATATTTACTGGCGGATATGTCCGACGGTAATTTGAAACATTTCCGGCGGATATGTCCGTCTGTAAGCTGAAACTTTGCCGGCGGGAATTTCCGTCGGTAATTAATTTTATTTTTTGTGTTTTTAATTATTTACCGACGGAAATATCCGTCGGTAATTTGACCAGATTTTTTAAAAAAAAATCTATTTTATTATTAAACCACCTGTAAACCTGTCAAACCTGTTTTAAACAAATTTCAACTTAAAAAAAACACAAACAACCTACAAACAAAGGGAAAAGGGGTAATGGGAAAGGTATAAGGGGTAATGGGAAAGGGAAAAGGGGAAGGGAAAATGTTTTGTTTGAACATCAAATAAAATGAAAGTTTAATAACATCACATAGCGAAAGGGGAAAGGGGAAAGAGGAAAGGGAAAAGGGGAAAGGGGAAAAGGGGAAAGGGGAAAAGGGGAAAAGGAAGTTGTTTCGCTTGGGGAAAAGGGAAGGGAAAGGGAAAGGGAAACAAAATATATTTGTTTACATTACATGCCAGCCAAATAAAATGAATGTCAATCAACCACGACCCCGACCTCGAGCGCTGTCGCTACCGCTACCACCGCCACTACCACCGCCACTTCGCCTAAGGTATTGACCGACTGACTCATCAGAAGCGTTACCGCTATTACTTGGTTGTGGATGTGGCTGTGATTGCAAATTCATGGTAGCCAAGTATTGTTGCATGCGCTGCTCAAGCTATTGCTCCAATATACTCTGCACCTGGCCTCCACCTGGGTGTGCACTGGTCTCGCACCGGAGTGCCACCTGGGCCTCCACCTGGGCCTGCACCTGGCTCTGGATCAGCTCCACTCGCCTCTCAACCTCTCTGTTGACCCGATCATCAAATGCTTCTTGATCCACATGATGACTGCCGACGGAGGAAGAAGATGAAAAGTATTGCGTAGTAGGGCTGCGGAATGGCATGTTAAAATACCCCGCACCATGTCCTCCGAATCCAGGCAAGCGGTCTCCCTTTGGTTGCTTGTCTCGGAGGACAATGGCCGCCCAAAGCTTTTCACGAAAGGCGGGCCGCTCGGTGCTCTCAGGAGCCAAACTTCCTTCTTCAATAGCCTCCTCACGAGCCCGCCTATCATACTCTTCCTGAAAAAAAAATACATTATATACTATGGTAGAAAATAATATTTCTTTAACTAAATAATTTATAATTTACTAATAGAAAATACTATTAACACTTACATAAAGGGTCTGGTAATAAGGGTTGACCCATTGTGGCCCTGAGCCATCAGCAGCCTCCGCAGTATGTATAGCCAGAAACACAGTAGCCACTACCAGAAAAAGGTCGTTTAGCGACGGAAATTTCCGTCGCTAAAATTAAAATTCCGTCGCTAAAAATAATCAGCGACGGAAAAATTCCGTCGGTGGTCCGCCGCTACCAGCCCGTCGCAGTGCTCCGGCGGGTCAATTTCCGCCGCTATTTTTTTCTTTTACCGACGGAATTTAATTCCGCCGGTGAATTAATGGTTACAGCGACGGAAATTTCCGCCGCTATATTAATTTAATTTAATTAAATATTCATTTCAGCGGCGGAAATTTCCGTCATTTGTAATAAAATTAATTTAATTAAATTAATTTCGACGAAATTTCCGTCATTGTAATAAAATTTAAATTGAAATTAAATTATTTCAGCGGCGGAAAATACCGTCGCTGAAATTATTTAATTTTAATTTAAATTTTATTACAGCGACGGAATTTTCCGCTGAAATCAAAAATTAAATAAAAATTAAATGATTATAGCGTCGGAAATTCCGTCGCTGAAATTAATTTAATTAAATTAATTTTATTACAGCGACGGAAATTTCCGCCGCTGAAATTAATTTATTTAATTAATTTTTCTTTCAAGACATTAATTTGACGGAAAATTCCGTCGCCGATTCTCGAAATAAATTAAAAAATATTTTAAAATATCAAAAAACCAAAATTTTTGTACACGATATAACATTTCAATTTCTAAAACTAAAACTATAAAAACTAAAATTCAAATACCAAATAAGTACCAAATAAAAACTAAATACCACCGTACCAATTCGGGAGGGGAGAGGGGGAGGGGGATAGGGGGATAGGGGGAGAGGGGGAAGGGGGGGGAAGGGGGAGAGGGGGAGAGGGGTGGAGCGGGGGAGGGGGAGAGGCGGGGAGGGGCTCCCGCGGGTACCAAATGTCTCAAATGTTTACAAACAAGTATAAATTAATACAACAATGTCTAAAAAGTCCGCAATCAACGGGGACGCCGGGAATTATCCCGAGTCCGGGCCGAGACGAGCCATCAACGGCGCCAATTGTCTCTCGAGTCTCTCGCATGACGTCGATCGTTCTCCTCCCGCATCTGCGTCGAGCGCCCAAAGCATCCGCAAGCTTTGCCCGCTCGCGTCTCTCCTCCTCCAACGCAGCCTCCGGAGTGTCGACCCTCGGATCATGAAACATGGGCCGGTCAACATTTCTCCGACGGCCGGTCGACGTCGACGGGCATTGCCGCCCGTAATCCCCATCCCTAACACTCGGGCTCCTCTCCTTGGATGTCCCCGAGAGGTGACCTCCGCCAAACATCGAGCACGAAGGGGACGGGCTCGCCGGGAGGCGTTCCTTCGGGAACAACGGCGGCTTGATATGCAGCCTGAAAAATAAAACAAACAATTATAATCATATACACAATGTAAGGTACATAAATAAATTTACATATTCAAAATCAAGTCATTTAATGGTAGTTTACTTACAAAGGCAGTAGCAGATCGATCGTCAACCCATTGCGGAGGTTGATCGGGCGCTGTAGAATTCCGAATATGGGTGCTAGCGTAAACATCCACAAAAGTGATATTCGGACCATACTCCCTTTCCTATAAATAAACTTGTTGATAAGGTCATTAGTCTAGAAACGGACGTAATTTCTCAGACTTCTTTGGTAACGAGACTGAGATCTGAAACAAATGAGCTTTATTTCCACCTTCGAAATCTTGAAGAAGACAAGGAGATACTGATAGAGGGTTCAAACAAGAGCAGCAAGATAAGACAGCTGGAGGAAGAATTGAGAAGAGTCCAGAACTTCAATCAGAATGTCGAAGTTCAAAATCAGACTCTCCAAACTCATTTTCAGATAGCAAGTTCCAACATTGATCAGCTTTCTGAGAATCTCCTTAACGTGAAACCAGATGAGGAGGTTCAGAATACTGATTTTTTCGAAGAAGCGGGAGTTCGTCCAGGTGAGAATCTATTTCAACATACAACTGCAGCAGACAAGAATGGTGAAAACTATGTTCAGCTCAAGAAGCAGACGGGATTTTTTGATGTTGTTGTGGAGGTAAGTCAGCTGAAAGCTGCTTCAAAAGCTGAAGAAGAGAGCACTATACAGCCCTTCGAAAGAGCACTTGGTGAGGAACTTTCTAAAAAAAGTCCAGTGAAAGATGTTTCGGAAGATGGCCAAGAAGAGAACATTGTGAAGCCCTACCTAAGCACTTACCATGAGGATGCTCTGAAGGATGCTTCAGAAGATAATTCAGAAAAAGGGTTAAGAAAATGTGAAGATAAATTGACTCTTGACCGTGATTTAAATTCGATGATATCCAAAGAAGGGAGGACAGAAGAGGAAGTGAAGAAAGGTGATCTTCAGAATTGTAATCATCTTGGCAAAGCTGAAGAATGCAACTTTGTTGAGCCCTACCAAAGTATTCAACATGAGGATTTTTCAAATAAAGGCATAGTGAAAGATGTTTCTGAAGACAAGCCAGAAAAAGGGTTCACAAAACCTGAAGAAGATATGGCTCTTTACAATTCCATGATCTCAGATGGTAGGATGGAAGCAGAAGCCAAGAAGGATGATGTTTTGAGTTACAACCCTTTTGTTAGCGTTGAAGAAGACAACACTGCTGGGCCTTACCAAAGCATCCAACACGAGACTCTTTTGAAGAAAGGCCTAGTGAAAGATGTTTCACAAGACAAAAGAGAAGAAGGGTTAAAGTAGTAAAAGGGGTAATTTTTTGTGGGACGGAGGGAGTATAGGGTAGTCCGTCCCTCTTTTGACTTTTCTTCAATATACTTTCATTTGTTTAGTTTTTTTCTATCTTTTTTTTATATAACTTTTTCTAAAAAAAACACTAATTAACAAAGGCTAAAATATTATTTTCTAGTCAATAAAAAATTTAAAAAAAATAAAAACTAAATATAGAGTAGTCCGTCCCTCTTTTGACTTTTCTTCTATATACTTTCATTTGTTCAGTTTTTTTCTATCTTTTTTTATATAACTTTTTCTAAAAAAAACACTAATTAACAAAGGCTAAAATATTATTTTTTAGTCAATAAAAAATTAAAAAAAAACAAAAAATAAATATAGGGTAGTCCGTCTCTCTTTTGACTTTTTTTCTATAGGGTATAGGATTTAGGGTATAGGATTTAGGGTTTAGGGTTTAGGGTATAGGGTTTAGGGTTTAGGTTTAGAGTTTAGGGTATAGGGTATATGATTTAGGGTATAGGGTATAGGATTTAGGGTTTAGGGGTTAGGGTTTAGGGTTTAGGGTATAATATATAAGGGTTAGGGTATAGGGTTTATAGTTTAGGGTATAGGATTTAGGGTTTAGGGGTTAGGGTTTAGGGTATAGGATTTAGGGTATAGGGTAGGATTTAGGGTTTAGGGGTTAGGGTATAGGGTATAATGTATAAGGGTTAGGGTATAGGGTATAGGGTTTAGGGTTTAGGGTATAGGATTTAGGGGTTAGGGTTAGGGTATAGGATTTAGGGTATAGGATTTAGGGTTTAGGGGTTAGGGTTTAGGGTTTAGGATTTAGGGTTTAGGGTATAGGATTTAAGGTTTAGGGTTTAGGGATTAGGGTTTAGGGGTTAGGATTTAGGATTTAGGGGTTAGGGTTTAGGGTTTAGGGTATAGGATTTAGGGTATATGGTATAGGATTTAGGGTTTAGGGGTTAGGGTATAATGTATAAGGGTTAGGGTATAGGGTAAAGGTATAGGGTTTAGGATTTAGGGTTTAGAGTTTAGGGTTTAGGGGTTAGGATTTAGGATTTAGGATTTAGGGTATAGGGTTTAGGCTATAGGGTATAAGGTATATAATGTATAGGTATACGACTTAGGGTTTAGGGAATAGAGTTAGGGTATAGGATTTAGGGTATAAAGGATAAGGTATAGGTATATGATTAAGGTTTAGGGAATAGAGTTAGGGTATAGGATTTAGGGGTTAGGGTTTAGGGTTTAGGATTTAGGGTATAGGGTTTAGGGTATAAGGTATATAATGTATAGGTATACGACTTAGGGTTTAGGGAATAGAGTTAGGGTATAAGGGATAAGGTATAGGTATACGACTTAGGGTTTAGGGAATAGAGTTAGGTATATTAATATTTCTTAGAAGTTTAAATTATTAAATTGTTATTAATAAATTTAAAATAATTAAATTAATGAGTATTATTATTAATTAATAACATTATTATTTTTGATATTATGTATTATTACTAGTTATTATTAATATTATTATTAATTATATAATAATAATTATTAATATATTCACTTATATAATTGAATAATTAACAATAACATCATTATTAGTCTTATTATTAAGTATTGTTACTAATTATATGATAATGTTATTATTCTTGATATTAGGCATACTACTATAACTAAAATTTTGGGTAAATCAAATAAAAGCATATAAATATTTTAGATAAATTTTTGTAAATTTCAGTAATAAAAAAAATCTAAAATATTTTTTCCTATTCAATAAAAAATAATAAAAATTACTAGTTATTATTAATATTATTACTGTTTATATAATTAATATTAATATTAATTAATTAATCAATTATATAATTAATAATTTATTAATAAATACTCCCTCCGTCCCACGTCATTGTGAACCATTTTTTCGGGCACAATTATTAAGAAATATTATTAAGATAATGAAAATGTGTGGTAGGAAATGAAGAGAGAGAATGAGTGGAGTTAATAGTAGGTTGGTTTAATAAATTGTATGGTGGAAAATGAAGAGAGAGAATGAGTGGGTGGGGTAGGGTGAATATAAAATAATAAATTTGTTTCCATTTTGGGCAGTTTGCATTCACGTGGGACGGACCAAAATGGAAATAAGTTTGCATTCACGTGGGACGGAAGGAGTATTATTAATAATAAATATTATTATTCTTAATATTAGGCATACATATTTTAGTTAGCATATAATATAGTGTGAAATAAATATAAGTATGTAATGTGGCATTGTTTGATTGGATTTCAAAATTTCACACGGATTATGGGCCAAAGCAAAATCTGACCGTTCAATACCTTCGATCAAACGGACCATATTATTCCAAACAAAACCAATTACTCCCTCTCCCTATTTCTTTCCTCATTTCTCTCTCTCTCTCTCTCTCTCTCTCTCTCTCTCTCTCTCTCTCTCTCTCTCTCTCTCTCTCTCTCTTCATTTTGAAATTACAGAGCAGTGAGCACCGTTTTCTCTCTCTCTCATTTCCCTCAGCTCCCTCACCGTCTCCTTCAGCCTCCGCCGTCGCCGGCGCCATCACTGCTACATACACCTTCGCCCTCCCTCACTCTCTCTATTTCTCTCCCTTCAACAAACAAAAACAGCCTCCCCATTCTCTATTATCTCTTCACCTTACGCCGCCACCACTGCCGTCACCTCTCGCCGTCGTCACCCTCCTCCATCACTCTCTCTCTTTCTCCATACTTAGTCTCTGTCGGACCTCGATAGGAGCCAATCGAGGAGCAGGTGGAGAAGAGTGGCAGATCCGGCGACGAAAGCAAATTTTAACACAACAACGAAGTATGAAATTGGGTTTGGTTTTTTAGTCTCTATTTTTCGATTTTCGATTTTCGATTTGATTGATCTGTTTTTCGATTTGTTTCTTTGTTTGATCTGTTTTTCGATTTGTTTTCCATTGTTGGGTTTGGTTTTTTGGTGGTGTTTTTAGTGATGGTGGTGAATCTGGTGATGGTGGCGCCGGTGATTGAGACGGTGGTAGGGTGGTTGGTGGTGGTGGAAGTATGAAATTGGAAGTGGGGTTTATTGAACATTTCGTTAAATATTTAACTCTTGTTAGTTTATTTAATGGTGGAAGTTTGTGAGGACTAATTTGAGTATAAAAGAAGTTTAGGGGATCAAAGTGTAAATATGAAATATCAAGGACTGATTTGAGATTAATAAAAATTAAGGGACTGAATGAGAATAAGAAAAGTTAAGGGACTGATTTAATATATATTTAAAAATATATATATTAATATATTTTAATATATATATATATATATATATATATATATATATATATATATATATATATATATATATATATATATATATATATATATATATATATATATATATATATATATATATATATATTTAAAATATATTTTTAAATATATATATAATTTTTTTTAAAAAAAATATCAATTTAGCGACGGAAATATCCGTCGCTAAAATGGTTCGAAAATAAAATGACAAATTAAATAGAGACAGAAAATATGTCGCTAATCCGTCGACGTACATATCTGTAGCTAATTTAGAGACAGACATATCTGTCTCTAATTTAGAGACGGCCATATCTGTCTCTAAATTAGAGACAGACATATCCGTCTCTAAAATAGCTACAAAACAGCGACGGACAATTTAGCGACGAACCTGCACCCACGGAATAGCTACGGAATAAATCCATCTCTAAACACGATTTAGCTACGGAATCTTCATTTTAGCTACGGAATTTGCCATAGCTAAAATCGATTTTCCTTGTAGTGTGATTTTATTATTATTTTCGGAATTAATTTTTGTAGAATAATTATAGGAGGTTTTAGAGTAGATTTAGACTTGATTTATTAGTTTTAGACTCCTAATAGGTTACTTAGGTTAGGCATTATTTTAGGACTTTATTTCTTGTTTTCCAAGTTTTATGGGTGCTATAAAATAGCCCTAAAGTTGTAATTCGAAAATTAGACTTGTTGATTATTGAATAAAGAAAATAAAGGAAAAGTTGAGGCTTTCTTTATCTAGGGTTTGTAACCCATTGTTTCTGGTTCTTTCCGTTCGGTATCAATCTCAAGGATTCATTCGACATCACATTTTTTCACATTATTCAAGAGATAGCTATTGTGTTCAAGGATCCATGACAGTTAATGGCTATTTTACCAAATTCAGAGAACTTTGGGATGAATTTACTAGTTTAAGTCATGTACCTGTATGCTCTTGTAATTGTGTGTGTGGTGCTACTCGCGCAAGAGTATGAGAAATTACAAAAGTTAACTAGGTTTTTGATGGAATTGAATGACGGTTTTACTCATGTTAGAGGGTAGATTTTACGTATGTCACCCCTGCCTACTCTTTCCAGTGTTCTGTCCTTATTAATGGAGGAAGAAGGACATCGTAAATGTACCATACTCCATCTCCTATCAGTGTTGCAGAGCTTTCCACAGCTCTTCTAGTAAAACATCTAATATCTCTTACTCTAACAAATTAAAGTTTCAAAGCAAAATCAGGTCAGAAGCCTAAGTTGTGGTGTGAGCACTGTCATGGAGATACTCATACATAGGAAGGATGTTTTCATCTTCACGAATATCCAGATTGGCATCCTCTTTATGGATCTAAACCAGATCCATAAAAAATGCCCCAGTTCAAGAATAAAATTGTTGCTGTTGCTGAATCTGCCCATAGTTTCATTGAATGCTCTATTTCAAACTCTCATGGATTGGGTAATGTCACTTTTACTCCTACTCAGTATGAACATTTTGTGAGTTTGTTAATCAATGAAGGCATCAATAGCTCTCCTTCTATTCTTTCCAATCCTGAGGCTCATCTGGCAAGTATGGTTACTAGTCCAGAATCTGTTAGTCCAATTATGTGTCTTACCGGTCATGCTTGCACAAGCAATACTTGGATACTAAACTCTGGGGCAACTGATCATGTAACCTCTTCTTTATCATCTTTGACAAATGTTATTGCCATGAATTCTTTTATCAATTTACCCAATGGTACTTCTGTTCCAATAACACAAAGAGGCACTGTTATTCTTTCCTCTAACATTGTTCTGAAAGATGTGTTATATGTGCCCAATTTTAAATATAATCTCATCTCTGGAAGAAAACTCACTGTTGATAACTCTTGTTTTCTTCTATTCACCTCTTCTACATGCTTAATTCAGGACCTTGTTCTCAAGACTCTCAAGGAGATTGGCACACTTGATGGGGGCTTATACAAAATTGTGTCTTCTGCATCTGATGTATCTCCTTCAGTTGCTACTTGTAACAACTTCTTTTCAAATCCTTCTCTGACTGAATCTCAATTGTGGCATTTACGTTTGTGTCATATTCCTTTTACCTCCTTAAAATATGTACCTATTTCTTTTTCTGATTCCTCTTGTAAATCAACTATGTGTGATGTATGCCATTATGCAAAATTTACAAAATTGCCTTTCCTATTAGTTCTTCTCACATTCCTACTGCATTTGCCTTGCTTCACTGTGATGTTTGGGGACCATATAGACAACATACTTATGATGGTTGTTCCTCTTTCTTAACATAGTGGATGATCATACTAGGTGTACTTGGGATCTTGAAGAGGAAGTATACATGTCTCTACCTCATAGATATACTCTTCCTCCTCACTACTCTCAGACTCAAGGTCCCATTGTGTGCAAGCTCATTAAGTCCCTTTATGGTCTTAAAAATCCTCGAGACAGTGGTTCCATAAATTTTCATCATGCTTGATAGCCTATGGCTTTACTCAATCAGCCTGTTATCATTCTCTTTTCACATTCCATACCAAGACTTCTTTCATTTTAGTTTTAATCTATGTGGATGATATGTTTATCTGTGGTTCAAGCTCAGATCATATCCACAAGTTCAAAACTCATCTCTCCACTGTCTTTCCAGTAAAAGATCTTGGCTTTTCTAGATACTTTCTTGGTTTGGAGGTTGCACAGAATCCTACTGATATATACTTGCATCAAAGAAAGTATACCTTTGATATTTTAACTTATACTGGTCTATCTGCTGCTAAACCAAGCAAAGTGCCTATGTCTCCTACTCATAATATTGTCTTATTCACTAGTTCTCTTTTGGATGATCCTGAAGTCTACAGAAAACTGGTTGGAAGGTTAATCTATTTAACCATTACAAGACCTGAGCTATTATAAATAGCATAGATCTCTCATTTGTAAATATACTTTTAATAATACATCTTGGAGTTCATCACTCTCATTACATAATTCTCTATTCTTGAATCATGCTTATTACATTTCAATTCTCAACAAAAAGTATAATGGAAAGGCTTGGTAAAATTTTGTGAAAGCCCGATTTATATTACATACAATATAAAAACTGATTTTATGATTTTAATTTACTGTAACAGAGATGCTGGCGTGGCACTGTCATGTAAACGCCACGTCAACGCCATGACACTGACATGTCATCATTAATTGTGATTTTGATGATATGACGCTGATGTAGCCCTGATATGGCGCTGAAATGGCAATGCCACGTTAGCAGATCCATGATTTTTTGACGTCGTAAATAAAAAAGAAGTTTATTGCATTATTTGATAATGAAAGTAAAAGTACGTTACTTATATGATATATCATTCATTAACAAGCACGCTGGATTATTATATGAAGAGAAAAAAAAAAGCGAAACTGCGTTACATATGGCCAAAAAAGATAGTCATCTATTTTAACAAGGGCTAATTGCAATTTGGTGACCTAAGTTTTACACATAGTTGCAATACCGCAGCCAAGCGTTCAATATAGTCAATCAATGCCCTAAGTTTGCAATTTTTAGCAAATTGGTATAAAAACTAACGAAAACGTTATTTTTTTTGACGGGATGAATTCCATGTGCCTTTCACGTGAGTATGTAAGGGGTAATTTCGTCATTATAGTTCTTCCATTAAAATCAAGATCTTGTTTGTGACCTAAATTAATTCAATTAAACATATGGTATTCTCTTTGGGAAAGTATGAACCAATTTCAAATCCATGAAACACAAACAAAAATCACATAAATTAGCAACACCATTGATTTTTTTCGTATGAATTTCTTGATACTAGAAAACCCATAGTGATAAACTTAATGTGAAAATCAAATTAAGGATTTTGAGCAGACATCTTAAAATGGGTTTTCCTCCGGCGTCTAATAGGGTTCAGATCTGTCTGTGTTAGTGGAACAAGTCGGAGAGAAGTGCGGTGGCTGGAGTTGGAGAAGCAGATGGCGTCGAAGATGGAGATGCATAGGCGCCGGAGTTTGGAGTGTCTGTGGCCGGAAATGATGAAGGTGGAGTCGGAATGACGAATTTCAATAGGGGAGAAAGGATAGAGAAAGCGAGAGAGGTGTGGAGGCGGCCATGAAATAGATGTGTCTACATCTAGATTGGGTTGGGAAACTAGGAGATAAGTGTCCACCGGGGAAGAAATAGTTGCGCCGGCCACGAAAGAAGAAGATGGAGGCGGAGGTGGAAATAGGGAAAAGGGGTGACAATATGGGATGGAGGGGGAGGGGGGAAAATGTTAGGGTTTTTTTTTCAATTAAGCCCTCTTAGTTCTGCATTTAGTTCACCTTTTATTTTTAAATTTTACATATTGAACCCCCAAAAGCGTGTAAACATATGTAAGGGGTAATTTCGTCATTTCATGTCCATGAAATGACGAAATTACCCCTTACATACTCATGTGAAAGGCACATAAATTCATCCCGTCAAAAAATTAACGATTTCGTTAGTTTTTATACCAATTCGCTAAAAATTGCAAAATTAGGGCATTGATTGACTAAATTAAACTCTTGACTGCGGTATTGCAACTATGTGTAAAACTTAGGTCACCATTGCAATTAGCCCATTTTAACAAAGTCAATGGCCCAAGTGATTTGTTTTAGCATACTGTATTTTATTGTCTACTACCTATGATATGGAGCCTGAGTACAGGCTACTAATTAATAATTATTGTTTTTGTATCAGGGATTTCACACATCTCAATGTACTTTGTTTTTAAATTATACTCTTTCTGTTTCAACTGTAAAGTATCTCAAGGCTTCACCTGGCCAAGGACTACTAATTAAGAAAGATCATATGTTTGTTGCTCTCAAATTAGTAAAGTATCTCAAGGCTTCACCTGGTCAAGGGCTCTTCTATTCCAAGTCTTGTCCTCTTGCTTTGAAAGCTTTTAGTGATGCAGATTGGGCTGCATGTCCTCTCACCAGAAAATCACTAACTGGATATTGTGTTAGTCTTGGTGATTCACTCATTTCTTGGAAATGCAAGAAACAAGCAACCATCAGCAGCAGGTCCTCCGTTGAATCTGAATATAGGGCCATGGCTAATACTTGTTGTGAATTGTCCTGGTTAGTAGCACTCTTCAAGGATTTGTCCATTACTGGTCTTACTCCTATTCCTTTACACTGTGATAATAAAGCAGCTATGCACATTGCTGCCAATCCAGTGTACCATGAGAGAACTAAGCATATTGAAGTTGACTGTCACACTGTTAGAAATTGCTTGCAAAATGGACTGATTGAGACTTCCTTTTTCTACTACTGAGCAACCAACAAACTTGTTTACAAAGTCCTTATCTTCTCCTCAGTTATCTCATCTTTTGTCCAAGTTAAAAGTGTACATCATTTTCTCCACTTTCGATTTGAAGGGGGCTGTTGAGGAAACTGAGGTCACTGGTCATAATACAAGGGGCTAAGTGTAAATAAGTCAGTTAGAAAAGTTGATTTTGTTACAGTTGTTACATCAATGTGTGGTTAGTTGTAACAGAGAGTGAATTGGTTGTGTTGAGCTAATATAAATAGCATAGATCTCTCATTTGTAAATATACTTTTAATAATACATCTTGGAGTTCATCTCTCTCATTACATAATTCTGTAATCTTGAATCATGCTTATTACATTTCAATTCTCAACAAAAAGTATAATGGAAAGGCTTAGTAAAATTTTGTGAAAGCCCGGTTTATATTACATACAATATAAAAACTGATTTTATGATTTTAATTTACTGTAACAGAGATGCTAGCGTGGCACTATCATGTCAACGCCATGACACTGACATGTCATCATTAATTGTGATTTTGATGATATGCCGCTGATGTAGCCCATATATGGCGCTGACATGGCAATGCCACGTTGTCATCAGATCCATGATTTTTTGACGTCGTAAATAAAAAAAGAAGTTTGTTGCATTATTTGATAATGAAAGTAAAAGTACGTTACTCATATCATTTATTAACAAGTACGCTGCATTATATGAAGAAAAAAAAAAAGCGAAATTGTGTTACATATTTTAGTCAATGGCCAAAAAAGATAGTCATCTATTTTAACAAAGTCAATGGCCCGAGTGATTTGATTTAGCATACTGTATTTTATTGCACCCTTTAACAAAGTCAATGGCCCGAGTGATTTGTTTTAGCATACTGTATTGCACCACCAAAAATAGTGTAAAAAACCTCGAAATGATAAAAAGATACTTCATCATTGTTTTAAATTTGATGATATGCATTGATTACCACTGAGCTGGAGTAATTATTTACTATAAAAGTTGATATTTTTTAATCAGTTAGGCTAGATTTTTTTGCTAGGTGCAGGTGTATTGATTTGGAACAATTAACCTTCTCCAATGTTATGAGAACTCCATTAGATAACTATTTTTTTGGGAAATAATAAAGTTACAAAAGAATATTACAAAATTCTGTTTACAAAATGAGGTGTCAAGATTTTATTAATGTTTTTTATTAGAGTGTGGCGGTTTCATAATCGATGCTATCAATAAAATATCGTCAACTCATTTTGTATCCATCATTTTTTATTATGAGTGAAAATTTCTAAAACTACAAGTATTTTGGGACTATTCAAAGTCCTAAAAATACAAGAATATCCATCAGTTTATAATGTTGATGTTATGGTTGATTTTTTAATGTTTTACGAAATGCATTTTATTTAATTGCACATTATTTATATTATGATAATATTACAATAAAATTAATCTTTTATTTATAAATGCTAGTATACTTATTTTGGAATGAAAATAAAAAATGCAATATTTATTATGAGATGAAAACTAATATAATGCAATTTTAAAAAGGTACAAACAAGTAATATCATTTATAAAAAAAGGTTGCTTATATATATAAAAAAATCTTGCCAAACAAAATTATCTTTTTGAAATAGAGAGAAGAGTGATGGAATAGTGATGAGAAAAAACTATAAAAATTATAGCAATATTTGAAAAAAAATCTGAAATTTGTCATATTGTATTATTTCCATCAATTTTCTCATTGTAGTAAGTTATTTATTTTTATCTTATTCCTTCTTTATAAAGGGCGTTAAAATTATTAGAAATATTTTAGCATTATTTCCAACAATTTTGTCATTGTACTAAGTTATTTATTTTTATCTTATTCCTTCTTTATGAAGGACGTTAACAAAATTTTAGAAATATTTTAAGGTGTTGTGAGTATATTGTGGAAAAGTTATTATTAGTGGTGAACAAAATGTACATATCCGCTCATATTTTATTTCTTATTATATGTTTAGTTCTATTGTATCTCCTAATTATGAGGTATATTTCCCTTAAACAAATACAAAACCGTTCATATAATCCTACTGTTTTCAGGATTCATATTCACCCAGAGAGACTTGTTCGACAAAAATTTACTTTCCTAGTAATGATCTCTTATTTTTGGAGGACACTGCACCCTAAGGTATAAATAGGGGTCCAACCCCTCACATAAAATGTACGTTCTGTATGTCAGGCTATATGAAAATCTAAATTACTAGAAAATATTGAAATCAAAATTATTTCTACTCACCCTCCCATTAGATTAGTTGACATAAAAAATTTAGAAATTAGAGTAAAGGTAGTGTAAATAGAATTAAGATAGTGTATTTAGAAATTTCCTTTATTGTCTACTGCCTATGATATGGAGCCTGATCACATGCAGGCTACTAATTATTGTTTTTTAATCAGGATTTCACACATCTCAATATATTTTGTTTTTAAATTATACTCTTTCTGTTTCAACTGTAAAAATTTATCTCATCTCTTATTTTATAAGTGGAAGAGGATCTGGGGAGTTTGAGATCAAAAGATGTGGTTTCTTGGAGGAAAAGGGTCGTCTGAAAATGGGTTTTCCTCTAATTCAACAGCTGAGCAAGTTACTCAAGGAATCGATGGAACTGGCCTCACTGCAATCATCACAGGTTCTTATTTTTATATTTAACCCTAGTTTGATTTATATCATTAATTCTTTATATTGTCATTTTCAGGAGCATCAAGTGGTCTTGGTATGGAGACTGCAAGGGTTCTTGCTCTGCGCGGTGTTCATGTTTTTATGGCAGTCAGAAATGTTGATGCTGGGAGGAAAGTTAAAGATAATATACTTGAGGAAGCTGCAACAGCAAAAATTGATGTTATGGAGTTGGATCTCAGCTCAATGGCTTCAGTCAGGAAATTTGCTCTCAACTACAATTCCTTGTGCATTCCGCTAAACATCCTCATGTAAGTTAAACATTCTTTCAAATTTGCTCTTGATCAAGCGTAAATTTGAAATCCATTTTGGGACAGAGGGAGTAGTACTTTCTTCTAATTTATCGTAAGTTTGATGATGTCTTTGTTTCTGAAGTAATAATGCAGGTGTTTTTCTTTCTGAACATAAGCTTTCGGAAGACAGCATAGAACTGCATTTTGCCACTAATCATATAGGTATGCACTCGCTTGTTATACAGGAGAGTTAAAATAAATTGTACTCCCTCCGTCCCAAAATGAATGACCAAAAAGCTTTGTATTATAGCTTTGCTTCTGCAAGTTTGAATATTGATATGCTTTTTGTCTCTATAAATGAAAGGGTATGTATGTATATGAGAATGCATTACCTTGCAGGTCATTTTCTTTTGACAAACCTCTTGCTTGAGACTATGAAGACTACAGCTTCCGAAAGCCGAGTGGAAGGAAGGATCATAAATGTTTCGTCACTTGGTCATCGGTTGGTGCACCCCAATATCCAGTTTGACAAGATTAACGATGATTATTTCATGTACGTAAATAGCTCGCATATTTCCTTAAACCTTGTTACTCATCAGTGTTTCATGTTGTGTTGTAGATTTATCTCAATTCCTAGAGTTTGTATTGGTCCTCACTGTTCATACACTTCTCAGATTTAGGTACGGATCGTCAAAGCTTGCAAATATATTGCACGCAAATGAACTTGCTAGACTCTTCAAGGTACGTAATACTCCCTCCGTCCCATTTGACTATTCAAACATTTAACAGCCTACTTTCAGTTGCATCACTAACCTCAATTTGACAATCGTTATGTACATGTAATCTGTTCCATTTTGTACAGGAAGAAGGAGTGGACATAACTGCCAACTCCCTTCACCCTGGAGCAATTGTCACCAATATTGCCCGGGAGTGGTGGTTTCTTGATGGTAAACGACCGAGCCACTTGAGTGGTAAACCTCTGATCACCATTCTTTTCTACGCTTTAAGTTAGTAGTTTTCTGATTGTTGAACTTGAAACAGGACTTTTAAACTCTATCCAGAAATATTTGTTCAAGAATGTTGAGCAGGTATGCGTTTTATAGACTTTTAAACTCTATCGAGAAATATTTGATTGTTTGTTTCCATTGAATTGAAGGGAGCGGCAACCACATGCTACGTAGCATTGCATCCACAAGTAAAGGGCGTGACGGGGGAGTATTTTTCAAACTGTAGTATAACAAAACCAAGCTCTTTGGCCAGAGATTCAGAACTGGGAAAGAAACTATGGGCTATCAGCTTGTCTTTGACTCATCCCAACTAGTAGCTGATTCAGTGAGCATCATTTCGGAAACTCAAATATTGGAGCCATAATTTGTACCAACAGTTGGATGAATAACATTTGGGCAAATTGATTAAGTTTTCTATTTATATCAGACTATTACACTTTTGCTTTTGCCACATTTCCCCCCTTTTTTCGATTAATGGTTGATATTAGTTCACTTCACGAGTTCCACATATGCCAAATTAATTATAATCACGCGTACACAAGTAAAAGTGTACAAATGAGGAGTGAATCGCAAGCGTTATCACTGTCTTTACGTAATCTTATGATACAACTATTTTACAGAAAGGACTAATTATTGAAGGCCTGTCATGGTCAAGCTGAGATCCCACAATTTCTTGGCCAAGTCTGCATCTTTTGCCTGAGGGCTTGGCTTGCCAATGTTGCTGTCCAAGAAATATTCGCCACTAACCCCCTTAACCTGTGGGTTCAATGCTACATAGCATTGAGTTGCCGCTCCCTGGAACCAGATATAATATATTCACAAATTAAAAATGGTGAATAAATAACTATACCCGAAATTAAGATAACCGAAAAACTTCTTTAGAACAGATTGAACTTCCAAATGAGAAAAGGGAACCTACCTGTTGAACATTTTTAAGTACGAATCTACCAAGCACTTTAAGCATACCTGCAATGCATGAGTAGTGAGGGCATCAATCTCAAGGTAGGTAATGTTCATACATTCATCACTAAGAAATGTACTCCCTCCGTTCCATAAAGATGTTCCCATAATCTTTGTTTGTCCCAAAAAGATAGTCTCATTTCCATAATTGGTCTGTTAAAATCATTGAACTTCCTAAATTGCTAACCAAGGAAGAAGAGGGAGAGAGAAGAGAATCAGAGCCAACCAAGGAAGAAGGGGGTGTAATAGAGTAATAAGTAAACCTCATTAAGCAGGGACCAGTCCTGCGAAAATTGAGGCCCTAAGCCAATTGTTCGATGAGGGCCTTCAATCTTTTTATCCCAATATTTGATTGTGTTGAGTAGGAATGATATTTTTTGGTTTGAGATAGTTACAAGGATTTAAAGCAATATTGTCCAAATTTTTTTTGTGATAATTGCAAAATAATTGCAGTGATATTGAAATGATAATTGAAAATTGAAACTCAAATATATATTGAAGTAATATTAAAATTAAAATGGTTATTTATGATTATGGAAAAGAATAGTTGAAATGAAATGAAGAGAGAAAAGCAAAGAAAAGGAAACACAAACAAACACTTGGAGCTGTAACTTAACCACTGGGAAAGCTGTTCCTTTGTTTTAGAAATTTGGGGCCTAATTATAATAACTAAACTTTCAAATTTGGGCCTCAAATATAACTAATTTTTGGGGGCCCAAAGCAATTGCTTTGGTTGGTTGGGCTTAGGGCCGGCCCTGTCATTAAGGTTAGTAAAGGAAATGAGAATAGGTTGAGATTGTTTGAATAGTCAAATGGGACAATCATTATGGGACGGAGGGAGTATAAGTTATAACCTCAATGTCTGACAGCTATTCTTAAGAATCAAATTATTATAGCCTTGGTCATTTCAGTTATTAACAAACTTGAGCTAACGTAACCAAGAAACCTTAGCTTGAGCTCAACTCAATTAGTTCGCACGACGAGCTAAGCTCAAGGTTTAAATGTAGCTGATGGATGTGGTTTTATCCATCCAAAAGATATATTTTCTATCTTATTTTGTGTTCAAAACCTTAGGTTATTTAATGTTTTTTTAGTGGTTTTATAAGTTCAGGGACTGATGTGAAAAAAAGGAGAAAAGCTGGTTTTATAAAGTCCAGGGGCCAAAGTGCTGAAAATTGGAAAATGAGGGCTGCAGCTGGAACTAGGACTTGGCCGCATTTGCTGGACTGAAGGGCCGAGCGAGCGCGCCATGGACCAGGGCGGCCGCGCCGAGATAACAGAAGAATAGGGCGGTCGCTCGGCCAGATTGAGGGCGAACGCAACATGGCCTTGAATAGGCTTCGGCGACGGAAAACAGTGACGGATTTGATTCCGTGGCAGCAACTCCTAGCACTTTTGACGGAATTTGAAACATTTTTTTGCAACGGATTTCGGCTGAATCCAAATTTGACTAGGAATTGGCCTATTTTGACTGTAAATTTAGAATCCCTCCCCCCCCCCCCCTCGTACTATATAAAGGACCTTAAACTAGATTTTTTTTATCGCCTTTTTATCTTTTCTTCTCCCTTATCATATATTACAATTAAAAATTAGGTTTTTATTTATTTTGAAAAGAACAAGTTTTATTTATTTTAATGGCCCTTCGAGGCTAAATTATTTGATTCGTGGATTGAGGTAAGTAACAATTGGATCTTTATGCTATGGTTTTAATTCTTCCTATCTCTCTCTCATTCTTGCTCCTTCTTCAAGATCATTCATAGGCTTTAATTGTATGCTAAGATACTTTTGGCCTTTCAATATATTTGGGTATAAATCGTTTCACTACATGAATGATTTATACATTGACCATTGTTGAGAAGATTAGATTTAATTGAAAACTTCACGGAAATCAATGAATCTAGATTTTGTGTTCTTAATTGAATATCTTGAATGTTTATATTGACTTCACGGAATATATAAATAAGATAGAGATATTAGGGTTTTAATGTTATTATCGACTTCACGGAAGATATTAACATCTTTAACTCTAGATTTTTGTGAACGAACCCAAGAATAAGATTGAATTCTTTTTACATGATTTAAATAGCATAAAATGATAACCGTTATGATCCCCAATCAATGAATCCCTTGTTCTCTTGATTTCTTTAATTTTTTTATTTTGCTTTCTTAGATTAATAATTCAAACAATCAAACCCCTTCTCTTGCAAGTAAGTATATTACTACATTGATAAACTAGTGCACTTGCTAGGTAATTTTAATAACAGAGAGATTTCCTCCATCAGTCGCCCAAGTCAAAATTAAACCATAAATCAGACTATTATAAGCTGAGGTCAAGCGGGGATCAATTAAATCACGAGCCTGAAATCCTATCCGGACCAAAGCAAGCTAGAGTCAGCTGTTGGCTTACCAGCAAACACCCCAGCAATTCAACAAGTTTTTCATATTATCTAGAGGGTGCGACTTAGAATATTTACCCTCAATAAAGACGTGATGACGGGCAAGATTCGTTAAGATTGCTCCAGGATGCAGTGAATTGACAGTTATATCCACCCCTTCTTCCTGGTTTTAGTAAGGAAAACAAGTATGTTACATCTAGCCATCCAAAAATTCTTAAAAGGTATAAAGAGTTCTTAAAACTCTTGATTTAGGGTAAAATATACTCCCCCTGTCTGTAAATGAATGTCGAAAAAAGTTTTAAATTTGCTCTTGATCAAGAGCTATTTTGAAACTTTTTTTTCGACATTCATTTAGGGACGGAGGGAATTACAATGATATTTTCAAGATGATAGGAAACTACCTTCAAGCGCCTTGATAGCTCATTAGCATGAAGTACGTTAGCAAGTTTTGATTGTCCATACGAAGACATAGAACCGTAACTGCAAAATATGTTGGACAATCAAATAAAATCAAATTAAGAGGTTAGATGGATATGTGACGTATATTGTTTACATCACAGATGTATACATGAAATAAATCAATAATCATATGCAGATAGTTGAATTAAGAAGATCCAGATGCTGCATGTATAAGTTACTTACCTCGATTCGTCATTTATTTTGTCAAAAAGAATTCCTTCTTTGTGAGAATAACGGTGAGCTTCTGATGACACCATAACAATCCTCCCTTCTTTTTGGCTTTCAAGTGAAGTTCTTTTCATGATTTCCAATAGAAGATGTGTTAAAAGAAAATGACCTAACAAATGACAACAAAAAAAAATAAAAATGACAACAGGTCCGCTAACAAAGGTTAGTTTATTTCTCTTCACCAGCTTGCAAATATTGATAACAAGCATCAAAATTTGTTTATGCCGTACCTAAATGGTTAGTAGCAAATTGCAGTTCAATATTGTCTTGGGAAAGCGTGAATGGAGGTGCCATAACCCCTGCATTGTTACTTTCAACACCAAAGACGATAATATTAGTCCTTCGCGTGTGAAAACTTAATGCATAGAAAATACAGTAAGCAGTACAATGTTGGACAGAGTCCCACCAGTTTATTGATTGTTAGTTGTTACATAGTACAACACTTTAATGCATATTGATTTTCTGTAACAACTAGGTGAAGAGCTCAAAAGAAAACAACTTCTTAGACTCCTTCTGTCCCTAAATAAATGTGCATTTCCAAGAAACTTTTGTCCCAAAATGAATGTTCTTTTTGTAAAAAATGTTGTCCCTAAATGTTATTTTACCAATTTTTTTTCACTAGTCATTTTATACTTGCAAAACTTAATGTTTAGAAAGTCAATAACAAGAATATTTACGTATCTTGAAATTTGGACATTCATTTAGGGACGGAAGGAGCACAATTTTTTGAGCAAACAGATACAATTGTTTCTTACATTAGGAGATTGAGAGGAAGCCCCTTGGAACTATACTCTGCAGCAAATTTCCTTACAGATGCCAGAGAACTAAGGTCTAACTCCATTACATCGATTTTAGCATTAGGAATTTCCTTAAGTATGTCCTCTTTGACTTTTTTAGCAGCATCAAGGCTTCTCACTGCCATCACTACATGTACACCGCGTAATGCCAGAACACGAGCAGTCTCTGCCCCAATACCACTTGAAGCACCTAAAATCAGACGCCCATACTCAATATAATCAATATCACAATTTTGATTTCATGCTTTGTCAACATGTGACAAAATTATCTGTCAAATAAATAAAAATCCGAATCCGAAAATATAGGCTGTATTAGCAGCACGGAAACTAGTCTGACCAATTCAATATAACTTGTCTTACCCAAATTTTGTGATCATAAACATAATACAAGGTACCAAAAGATTGACCCTAAGCTTCAGGATTTTGCAAGGCCCACACTACTCTTAATGGCGATTTCTAATTTCGACATCTACCAAGATAGAAACATTAAAGTCTCCCTGTATAGAAATGTATATTGAATCTAGATACAGAAATTTTCCTTTGACAACTTGATATCAAGATTTAACCTTTTTGGGATTTTTTGTTGAGATGTGGAATTAAGTACCAAAGGGACATATTTGGCTTATACTAGCGCCACAAGTACTTTACCTCAATAACCCAGTTTCAAAATTACTTAAAAAGTAGTGAACTTTAATTTGAGCAATTCAAAGTATCCAAGTAACAAGCAGAACTGTCATAGATCTCACAAAAACACAATCACACAGAGCAAGGAAAAGGGGAAACAAATGATATAAAGTAGAAAAGGGATAATTTTGTTTTGAGGGAATTCCCAGATGGGATGGGAGGAAGGACCTGTAACAATGGCGGTGAGAGCAGTTCCATCAACTCCTGCAGTAACTTGTTCAGCAGTTGAACAAGCTGAATACCCAGATGGCCCTTTCCACCCAAAAATCCACATCCTTTTCTTTTCTTCTTTCCAATTTACAGTTTTGATTTTGAATCACAGTTTCAATATAGGGAGGACTGGTTTGAGACAATGATGTTAAGGTAAAGATGAATCTTGGGGCGGTGGGATTCCGCTGGCGTTGACTGACACAAGGTGGATTGTCCGACAAGAATAACAAGGCCCAATATCGAGGCCCAATATCCCCCATTTCTTTATCTCATACCATAAATGTACTCCCCCGTCCCCGATTTAAGTTTTTTAATTTTCTTTCTCTGATTGTATTAGTTTAAGATCTTTATAATTAAAATGGGCAATGAAACACACTTATTATTCTCGCAACAAAATTTTCTATCCATTTTTGCAATTTTTTTTTACTTTTCATACTCACAACATTTACTTTTTCTTAATCCTCATGCCAAATCAAACTAAGACTTCGTTTGTTTAGCGTAAAACGATTTCCGAAAAATGATTTTCTGCAAAATATTTTTCGAAAAATGAAAATATTTTTCGAAAAATGAGATAAACATGTTTTCGGCTATATGGTATGTGTTTAATAAAAATATTTTTCATGTTATATTTTTATTTTTAATAAAATTTAATCATTTTAAAAATAAATTTAAAATGATTTTTTTTTTTACTCGAGAGGGGTGGGGGTGGCAGGGGGTGATGAGTGGAGTGGGATGGGGAGTTGTTAATAAAATATTTAAAATGATTAAATTTTTTCACTCGACGGGGGAGGGGGGTTGGGTGGAGGGTGGGGGTGGGGGTGGGGGTGGCAGGGGGTGGTGAGTGGACTGGGGGAGGAATTGTTAAAAATAAATTTAAAATGATTATTTTATTTTTTTAACTCGATCGGGGGGTGGGGGTTGGGTGGAGGGTGGGGTGGCAGGGGGTGGTGAGTGGAGTGGGGGAGGAGTTGTTAAAAATAAATTTAAAATAATTAATTTTTTTTACCCGACCGGGGTGGGGGGGAGGAGGGAGAATTCTAAATTCTAACTTTAATATAAATATTTTTTTTACGAGGGGATGGGTTAGGGGTGGTTGATGTGGGGTGGGTAACGTGGGGGTGCATAAAAAGTTAGGTGTGTGTGCATGTGAGGGTGTTAACATTTTTCAAAAAATGTTTTACTTAGGAAAAATTCGTAAATCATTTCACTTAATTAAAAAAGTGGGAAAAATATTTTTCGAAAAATAATTTCTCCCAAACAAACAAACAAACAAACAGAGCCTAAGAACATTAAAATGGAACATGGAACGGAAGGAGTAGTTTTTATTTTGATGCATTTAAAAAAATACTATCTCACAGTTCCACTTTAAATCGGACTAACTTTTTTGATAAGTTAATTAAGAAAAATAATGTAATTGGTTAAGGAAAAATAAATAGGAGAGATGTGTTGTGATTATAAAAAATAAAATAGGAGAAATAATAAGTGGGAGAAAATAGTAAGTTGATTGATATTGTGACTATAAAAGTAAATTAGGAGAGAAATATGTGGATGAATAATAAAAAAAATTATCATTTCAGGAACCCGATTTGATGTGGCACTAATGAAAATGATAAAAAGTTCGGTTTAAGGTAGATGGGACTTAGAGAGTAAATATTAGAAAAAACATACTGTGATTTTTATAATAATAATTGTATTTATAAAGGCGAAAACAAAATGTAATAATTGTTATAAAGGTCAACAAGTTGATTGCAATTATAATTTAGATAATTATCCGAAATTACAATTTTTGGTAGCTAGTTAAGTAAATTTAACTAAGGGGTGTCTGGATTATTTCCCAAACTGTTAGAGTATAGATCTTAAGGGTTGTAAATAAATGTACATAGAAAGTATAAGGGTGTTGTATGTAAATAAGTTTGTTACAAGTTGGTTTGTTAGCTAAGGCAGTTAGAGTTTGTTACAGGGGTGTATAAAATGTAAGCTTCACATCATTTCTTAATTAAATGAGAAAAGTTCTTCCAATCTCAATCTTAGATATTTTCTCTGCATTTCTCTCTATCATTTTCTCTATTTTCTTAGCTTCAATGGCAAGATACCTTTCTATCATGGTATCAGAGCTTGAAGATCCTTAATCTTCTAGCTTCTGATTTCATTTTTTTTTAATTCCGCAAAAATCAAACTCTGAATTTCATCAAAATCTCTGAATTTCATCCATGGATTCTGAAACTTCAGATGATCAAGCAACAGCTACTGAATTCTATGATATTGCTGATTCAAATCTGCAATTGAGCCCCAATCATCCTCTGTTCTTGCATCCAAATGATCATCCAGGGCTTAAATTGGTGAATCAGATGCTTACTGAAGTCAATTATGCTCAATGGAGTCGATCGATGCTCATAGCTTTGTCAGCAAAGATGAAGACAGGTATGATTGATGGAACTTACATTCAACCTGTTTCAACTTCTAAATACTTCATTCTGTGGAAACGATGCAATGATATGATTACTTCATGGTTGTTGAATGTATTATCACCTGATATTGCTGCTAGTGTTGTGTATATTAAGTCTGCAAAACAGATTTGGGATAGCTTGAAAGCTAGGTATTCTCAAACCAATGCTCCAAAAATATTTCAGATTCAAAAGGAAATTAGTGCATTCTCTCAAGGTCATTTGTCAATTTCTACTTATCACACAAAATTCAAAAGTATGTGGGATGAGTATGAGGAATTGTTTCAATTTCCAAAATGTGTCTGTGATTGTGCTTGTGGAGCTGTGAAAGCTCAAGAAGAGTATGAAGATTTGCAGAAACTCACTCGTTTTCTTATGGGACTGAATGAGAGCTTCACTCAAACTAGAGGTCAAATTCTGTTCATTAAACCTCTACCTACAATTGATGAGGCTCTGAGCATTCTACTTCAAGAGGAACAACAGAGAGGAGGTCATGCTAACCTTGCTGGACCTGTACCTACTCACAACTCAGAGTTCACCACAGCAATGTACAGCAAAGGTGGACATACTTCTTACAACAACAATAACAGTGCCAAGGGAAAGCCTAGAGGTCAATTTTTCTGTGATCATTGTCATGGAGACAGTCACACCAAGGATAGGTGTTTCTATCTCCATGGATACCCTGAGTGGCACAAGTTATATGGGACAAAACCTGATCCCACAAGAATGCCAAAGAACTCCAAGAACAAGTTTGTTAGGTCATTTCAACCTCAAGCTCATAATGTGATTGGAGAAGGAAATGAAGCCAATGTCATGAATCAGCAACAGTCTGTTGCTCTTACTCAAGCTCAAATCAATCAGTTGCTGTCCTTGCTCAATACTGGATGTGGAGTTAGTACAAATGACAGTCCTGAATCTCATTTATCTGGTATGTGTATATCCAATTCAAGTAGTGCTCACATTGTTGACACTAATATGCACTCAGAATGGATCATTGACACTGAAGCTACTGATCACATTACTTGCTCCTTTAATATTCTTTCAAATCCTACTTCCATTCATTCCATTATTCATCTTCCTAATGTAAAATCATCTGTTATTACTCATAAAGGCACAGTCAGATTAACTGACCATATTCTTCTGCACAATGTTCTTTATGTACCAGAATTTCATTGCAATTTAATCTCTGGTCATAAGCTTGCCTCTGACATTCATTGTTCTTTGATTTTTCTTCCTACTCATTGTTATTTTCAGGACCTTGTGGACAAGACAACAAAGGGGATTGGTAGACTGATGGGAGGCTTATACAGACTTGTTCTTCAACCTTCAACTCCAACTCAACAACTTTCTGCTAATCCAGTTCACACACATACTGTATCATCTTCTCTTTCTTCTCATCTGTGGCACCTCAGACTGGGCCATGTTCCTATCCCCAAGTTGAAACATATTGATAGCATTTGTTGTTCTATGCCTTGTACTTCTGTTGTTTGTGAGATTTGTCATTATGCTAGACAAATCAGAAATCCCTTTCCCTTAAGTGAAAGTCATAGTACTAAACCTTTTTCTTTGATTCATTGTGACGTATGGGGTCCATATAGAACTCTTACATATAATGGAATGTCATCTTTTCTTACCATTGTGGATGACTATTCAAGAGTAACATGGACTTATCTCATGAAATCAAAAGATCAAGTTTGTGCTTTCTTGTCTGCTTTTCTATCCATGGTTCAAACTCAATTTCATACTTCAGTTGAACAAGTAAGATCAGACAATGGGACAGAGTTTTTTAATCACTCTGTCACCAATCTTCTTACTCCTCTTGGTTTACTTCAACAAAGTTCTTGCATAGAAACTCCCCAACAGAATGGGAGAGCTGAAAGAAAACATAGATATTTGTTGGAAATAGCTAGGGCTTTAAGATTTCAAGCTCATCTTCCTTTAAAATTCTGGGGTGAATGTCTTTTAACTGCTACCTATATCATCAATAGGTTGCCTAGTTCAGTGCTTCATAATAAAACTCCTTTTGAAACTCTTTTCTCAGTCAAACCTGAATACAATCACTTGAAAGTATTTGGGTGCCTTTGTTTTGCCTCAACATCATCCCATGACAGAGATAAATTCTCTCATAGAGCTAGAAAATGTCTGTTTCTTGGATATCCTTTTGGTAAGAAAGCCTACAAACTTTATGATCTCACTTCTCATAAAGTTTTCTTCAGTAGAGATGTCAAATTCTATGAAGATCAATTTCCTTTTCTATCTGAATCATCATCTATTCCTGTTTTACCTTGTGCTTCTGAGGATCCTTTGTATGATGATGATGATTCTTTCCTGCCTCTTGATTCCTCCACTGATTCTTTATCCATCTCACCACCTGTCTCTACTGATGTTCATTTACCTACACATAATTCTTCTCTTTCATCTTCTCATACTGAACCTACCATAAACCATCATGTTCCTGTTAGAAGATCCACCAGAACAAGGTCTGTACCAGTCAAGTTCAGTGATTTCTCAGGTCTTCCATCTATCTTAACAATCCCTAGAGATGTCTCTACACAGGTTACTTACACTTCTCCTCATCATCTCTCTAAATTTGTTTCTTATCTTAATATTAATCCTTCTTATCACTCATATATTCTAAACACATCTCTCATTGTTGAACCTCAATCATTTGCTCAAGCTGTTAAGGATCCATTATGGGTAGATGCCATGAAAAATGAGATTCAGGCTTTAGAGGACAATAACACTTGGTGTTTGGCAAAGATCTTCCTTGTAATAAACATTCTGTAGGCTGCAAATGGATTTTCAAGGTGAAGTACAAATCTGATGGCACTGTTGAAAGATATAAAGCCAGGTTAGTGGCTAGGGGCTTCACACAGACTGAAGGTCAAGATTATTTTGATACTTTTGCCCCTGTGGCAAAAATGACCACAGTAAGGACTCTCTTGGCTGTAGCTGCTGCTAAGCATTGGCCTCTCTGTCAAATGGATGTAACAAATGCTTTCTTACATGGAGATCTTCATGAAGAAGTGTACATGGATCTCCCTCAAGGCTACTCTATTCCATCCCATTTCCAATATTCCTCTTCTCAACCTGTGGTATGTAAGTTGATCAAATCCTTATATGGCCTTAAACAGGCACCTAGACAGTGGTACCAGAAATTTTCTCAAGCTTTGCTGGAATTTGGCTTTGTGGGCAGCCATAGTGATCATTCTCTCTTCACTTTTCATAAAGCATCCGAGTTTGTGGCCATTCTTGTCTATGTAGATGATTTGGTCATCACTGGCAGTAGTAGTGTCCTTATTCAATCTGTGAAAGATTTCCTTCATTCTAAGTTCAAGATGAAGGATTTAGGGGATCTCAAGTTTTTCCTTGGTTTGGAAGTAGCTAGATCCAGTAGAGGGATCTATCTACACCAGCATAAATACACCATGGATATACTTAAGGACACAGGTTTACAACACTGTAAACCCTCCAAGATTCCCATGGATCAACATCATAATCTTGCTGCAAATGTAGGGGATGTTCTTGAGAATCCAGGTGCTTATAGAAGGCTGGTTGGTAGATTAATCTACCTGACAATAACCAGACCTGATCTCTCATATGCTGTTCATGTTCTAAGTCAATTCCTATCTGACCCTAGAGTTCCTCACTTTACAGCAGCAATGAAATTGGTCAGGTACATCAAAGGAACTCCTGGTCAGGGTCTCTATTTTGCTTCTTCTTCTCCCCTTACTTTGACAGCTTTCTCTGATGCTGATTGGGGATCATGTCCCACTTCCAGAAAATCAATTACTGGATATTGTGTTTTACTTGGTACCTCACTTATTTCTTGGAAGTGTAAGAAGCAAAACACAGTCTCTAGATCTAGTGCTGAGGCTGAATACAGAGCATTGGCAAATACTTGTTGTGAAGTCACTTGGTTACTTGCTCTTTTAAGTGATCTGTGTGTGACTAAGCTTACTCCTGTTCCATTGTTCTGTGATAACAAGTCAGCTCTCCAACTTGTGGCTAATCCTGTCTTTCATGAACGTACGAAGCACATTGAGATTGATTGCCACCTCACTCGAGACAAAGTAGCCAATGGTATTATACAGACTTCTCACCTCTCCACTCATGATCAGCCGGCTGACATGTTTACCAAAGCCCTTTGCTCTGACAAGATCACTGCTTGTTTATCCAAGTTAAATGTTTTCAATCTTTTCTCAACATTTAACTTGAGGGGGGATGTTAGAGTATAGATCTTAAGGGTTGTAAATAAATGTACATAGAAAGTATAAGGGTGTTGTATGTAAATAAGTTTGTTACAAGTTGGTTTGTTAGCTAAGGCAGTTAGAGTTTGTTACAGGGGTGTATAAAATGTAAGCTTCACATCATTTCTTAATTAAATGAGAAAAGTTCTTCCAATCTCAATCTTAGATATTTTCTCTGCATTTCTCTCTATCATTTTCTCTATTTTCTTAGCTTCAATGGCAAGATACCTTTCTATCACAAACCTCCCCTTTTGTTTTCAAAATATCACTTCTCAGTCGCTAGTTTACAATAGCATTACAAATGACTCAAATATTTATGACGGGACAAAGGGACGCGATCCTGCGAGGGGAACTAACTCTAAAACCCCGTCCTCTGTTCAGATTGCAGGTTGCAACTCGCCTGCATGAAGCCGGAATCGCTAGTAATCGCCGGTCAACTTATGTGAACTCCTTTATGTTAATAAAGTCGGGCAAAAACTATTAGAGCTAAATAATTACATTGTCAATTGATTATATTTCAAGTTTACTATTGATTTAATATTAAATAGATTACATTGAATAGAGCTTATATTTTCTATCAATCTTGATAGAAACCAAAGTGTTATTATGACACCTCGATTCAATTTAAATTGTTGATACAAATATTTTAAACGATTATTACACTAAAATCCAATATTAATATACTTTAATTATTTTAATTATGAAAGGAGGAAAAAATGACATAATATTAACGAAAACTGAACGTAAAATATAACCGATAAAACATGTGAGTTGAATATCATAACAACCAAGAACAAATTCACAAACATGTGAGTTGAATACCCTTTGTATTAATCACTTGACAAAAACCTCATGCTCCTGCTCCTTGATGATATTCACAACATGATATTGTTACTTTAGTTGTTTTGTGCACTATTCGTTCCAAAATGAATCTTTATTTTTTTTATTTAAGAGACATTCTGAAAATATTTACTTCCTCCATAAAAAATGAATGTCCAAAATTGCTTTTGATCATTGTCTAAAATGTTGTACTGTATTTCTGTTTGGTATTTCTCTGTATTGCATTCATATAGTTTTAGAAAATAAACCCTTAACCCAAACACTGAATTCACACACTTTCAATCAATCTGACTGTAGAGATCTTCAAAACATAAACCCCGTTTGCGGTGGAAACAATGCAATTTAGGTACTTTCTCTATACTGCTTCCCTTGGTTGAATTTTTTGGGCGTATGTTTTAAGTTGTCCACTGAAATAGTGTTCGTCCCAAAATGAATGTGTAAAAAAAGTAAAATTTGTTTTTTATCAAGTGCAATTTTATTTTATTTTGACATTTTTTGGGACGGATGGAGTATCAACTTCTTTAAATGAAAGCTTGCAGCCATTTATTTTTCTCAAGTTTCTGTTACTTAGGTTAGTACTAATGCATGATCTACTAATTACTGGACATTAATTAAAAATTATAATTGTGATAAATAAAGATGTGATATATCTTGAATTTATTTTGTTTGCACACTTTATGATTACCTTTTACCTGCAAATACACTTACATGAATTGATGATGGAAATTATATGATGTGAGAAGTTAACGGATGGTAAATGTATTATGGAGGATTCATCTTTTTGCAGTACCAACTATTTTTGGAGTGGGTCTGCTGTTAAATTTGGGACTGGAAATTTGTGAGTATAAACAGTGAAATAGGAGAGAGAAAGTAGGGTATGAAATAATGAGTGGATAGTTGTTATGAGTATGCAAGTAGGTCCTTTGATTAAAGTAGTAATCTTCCATTTTGGGAATGTGTAAATTTTAATGAGACAATTTTTTGATAAAAAGTGTAACTTTTAGTGAGAGACGGATGGAGTATTTAGATCAATTACGTTCGGGAACAACCGGGTGATGTTGTCTCAGAATCAGGCAACTCATCTTGAGTTGGAGACACGTGACCGCTTTATATGTGAGGACCCCGACCCAGAACCTACACGTGTCCCGAGCTGGAGCGTCCTCAAACTAACTCAAATTTCCTAAACTTTTAAAACTTTGATTTAACTTTCAAACATAAACTCAATTAACATTACCATTTCAAAATAACTCTACACCTTTCCACATTGGAGAAAGAGTTGACCAACTTTGAAAGTAAGAAACTGTTTTAGTTACAAAAAGGTATCGGTTATAACATAGAATTAAGGTTTATAAATACAAACTCCTTAAATGAATTATACCAAAATACACTTTCTACGCCAACCTATATATACCCCGACAATTCTCAATATATCACTTCCAAACTCCTCACCGCCCTTACTTGGCCGGTCCGCCTGTCTCGGAATCTAAAAACATTAAAGAGAGAGGGGTGAGAATAAATCTCAGCAAGCTATTATGAATGCAGCAATATGCCATATAAGATGCAACACATAACAAGTTGCATATAACACATTGGAAAAGCTGTAAACACCTTTCATTACCTTGGTTTACCTTTTTCCCGTCTGAACAATAGTCGTACAACATTAGATATAATATTCCAATCTTAGGTGAGCTGCTTAAGCAATACTCACATCTTATAAGACCCATTTTTCAGGGAACCATATAAGATAGTAGCAACTCTGTAAGGCTTTTGGCTCAATACAGATGCTATAACCCCGACCTGTGGCCACAGGAGGGGACGGTCACAGATATAACATAATCCGATCACATTAGGTCACACTTCCATAATTGATCGTATTATGTTATACCCCAACATCGGTGATTAACACATTATCAAGCACATAATAGTTACTTGAAATATAATCCACAAAGGGGATAAGCAATATAGCCACATGGTAAAATATACTCATGTTCAACCAATATCATAGTGCAACATTTAAGTAATACACTATACATAGTACAATCAATGAATATGAAATCAAATAAGATAACAATATAACCGAATAATCCACACTTGGGATAACAATGTAATAATATGCCACATAATCCACACTTGGGATAACAATGTAATAATGTACCATAAATCCTTTATACGAAGTCATTACACCACCTCGAATAACCTTAATAAAAGTTCATGATCTACTTCCCAAGTTCAAACCACATTGGTGAAGTACGAATCAAGCTTAACAACCATTTTTCGGACAATTCCATATTACAAGGTCTCTATAGAGATTCAAGCTAAATTTATTAGGTTGGAGTCACAATGCTTAAGTGGCCCAAGTTCTACTTTAATCTAGGTTGAGAAGGGTTGATTCATATCCGAATTTGATTAGGTTCCATTAATTTATAATGGTTAGGAGTTATGCCACTAGGTTGTTGGTAAAATCAGTAAGAAAGGAGACTAAGGAGGTTCTGGCACTATGGGCGACCGCCCATGCCACTTGGGCGGTCGTTTCAAATGGAACACATGTTACTGCCAAGGTGGGCGACCGCACACCACAACTTGGGCGACCTCCCAAGGAGATTTTCCAAGGAAGTCAAGTTTCTGCCTTCATGGGCGGCCGCTCACCACCCCTTGGGCGACCGCCCAAGACCCTTTTCCAGCCAAATTAAATTTCAATCCCCTTTTTACTTAGGTTCTTTTCCCTTTTTAAATCTTCCTAAATTTCAAGATCACCAAAAGAATTTCCTAACTTACAAACCTCATCCTAATTCATTTAAACCCAAAATAACATAGACCTAGATTATTCACCACAAGATTTCCAACCCATTTTACCAACACATTTCAAGTTTAATTTTCTAAAATTAACTTCACCAATTTCTTACACTCTAAATCAACTTCTAAGAACAAGAGCATCATTCTATGTCATTTATCAATTCCCCAACTTCAAGAGAGTTCCAAAGCATTCAACCAACTATCATCATAACAAGAACAACAATAAGGAGTTCATGAGCATTTAATGAAGGGAAGGGTCATAATAACTCACCTTAGCAATTATAAGATGGAATGAGGATTTTCTTGGCTTGATCAACTCTCCTAGTTGCCCCAAACACAAAAGTACTCTTGGATTGAAAAATGGAGAAGAAATGACTCCTCTAGGAACTTGAGAAGGTGAGGCTTCAAGGTTATGTTTCCATGGAATTCTTGGGAGGAGTAAGAAGAAATGATGGAGAAAGAGTGAGGAGGATGTAAGAGTAAGGGGGAAGTATGGGGAGAGTATGGTGATTGTTGACTAAAGGGAAGAAAGATGAGGGAAATAAGGGGGAGGTGATGGCCCCCCATCCCCAATTAATCAAGGCTTTCCAAAATAAACAATTTGATCCTCTAAATTCTAAGGTAGTGCAATTAAACTCTTTATTCTAATTTTCTTTTGCCCACACACATAAATCTCATTTTCATTCTTTATTTATTTTCTATTTTTATATTTCCCCCTAGAACATTATTTTATTTCCCAATCATTTCATCCTAATATTAGAAATCAAGGATATAAAATGAGCACATAATATTAACCATAATATTAAAAGCATATAATATTATACTAAAACTAGTGCCTAGGGTTAGGGTCGTTACATTATATGGGGGTCTTTTATTGATCTTTTGAATGTAATGCAGTGGAAAGTTGGGAACATTAGTAACATTTGAGATTATTATTTAAGTTTCATCAAAACCATGACAACCTTTGGTTGACCTAAGGTGGAGTTTATTTATCATACAACATATAGGATACTTTTTCCTTTGTTACAGTTTAAATGCATCGCTTTTGTTGGTTTTCAATGTATTATTACTGATGGTTAAGGCTAACATTAGAAACCTGCTGAAAAAAAATAATGTAAATAATCAATAAAATGCTAAGTGTGTCAAAAGATAGGGAAGATGGTAGTTGCTTGGTGAGTTTTTTTTTTTTTCTTATTATTATTATTGTTGTAAAATTTACATTTTATATAGATATGACTTAGAGTTTCTTTTTTTCACTGACTTCCTCCTTTTCGTCATACTGTTCCGTGCCATTGGCACGGGTTAGAGAGTACTAGTTTATTTACATGAGGAAATGGCTTTGGTTTAAAGACTCTAAACACTTTTGGAACCTCCAAGAAATATGAGTACATTTTTCAGATAAAGATCAACTACCAGAAATTCATGGCAAATATTGTCATTTTATTAAACTTCAGGGACTTTCAAGTACATGTGTGTGTGTAGAATTTTTTCTCAAAATAACACATTTTTTAAAAGTATTTCCCAAAATGTCACACTTTTAAAAGTATTGACCAGAATAGCCTAGTTTTTAAAAAACGTGATTTTATTTTGTGTTATTAAAGTTGAATTCGCAGTTGCTAACCGTGTTTTAAAAAAAAAAATTGAAAAATTATAAATTCGCGATTGCCAACTGCGAATTCATTAATGAAAACGCAGTTGCCAACCGCGAATTCTAAATAACTAAGTTATTCTGGTCAATATTTTTAAAAGTGTGACATTTTGGGAAATACTTTTAAAAAAATGTGTTATTTTGGGAAAAAAAATTCTGTGTGACTGTGTGTGTAAGTGGCTGTCAGATTTTGATCGGAACCATATTTTCCCGCGAAAAAATCCAGCCATTTTGACGGCTTCCTTGTTCCTTGTGCTTTTCACAAGAAAACCCAAATCATTGAAAAAGTCAAGCCTCCACTCTACTATAAGACTATTCCCATCAGTGACCCTGACCCAACCCAATCTCAAGTAAAATATTAATTTTTCTCACTTTCATATACACAACCCCAACCTTATATAATTTATACTCCCATCAGTGACCCAACTCCAACCCAACCTTTTAATAAAATATTTATTTCTCTTTGCTCTAACTTATCTAAAATACTTATCATTTTATTTTATTTAAATAATGTATTAGTAATAATATTTCTAAAATTACCCGTACAATTATTAAAAATAATTACACATACAATTATAAATTCATAATTTATAATTTACTTGATATAGTATTTTTTATTTTATTATTTTATATAATTATCATTTTATTTTTTTATTTTATATAATTATATAAAATATATTAATTTTAAAAATATATTTATATAAAAATATGTCACCAAATTATTGGGTGACATGTGGCAAAAAGGAGAAAACAACCTGACCCAACTCTTGGATCGGCTAATTGCCCGGGCAATGCAAAAAGGGTGACTTTCTATTTATTTTTTTTGTTTTGGGTTTTGTCTTTTCTGGTGACCCTCCCTTGAGGGTCACCGATGGTAGTAGCCTAAATACCTTCTTCATCTTTCCTCATTACCATAATTCAAGCAATTTTCACAATCTTTTCTTTGGTCTTTATGCTTTGAACATTTTCTTGAAAACTTTCTTTCAATTTCGGTGTTTAGCTTTTTTGAATTAAAAAAAATAAAAATGGTGTGGGTTTTGGCATGCAAAGGAGAATCTGGGTTTTCAGCTAAATCCACTGCTGAAGAAGTCACCAATGGTGTTGATGGAACTGGCCTTACTGCCATCATTACAGGTTTGTGTGTGACTCTGTGTGTGGATTTTCTCGATTGCTCTATCAAATTTTGATCTTATTTTTCATTACTTTTAATGGGTTTATTTGATTATCAACAAAGAACCCTCATATTCATATTTACCAAATGGGAAAATTGTTATAAAGTTTGTAGAAGAGCATAAAAAGATTTTTTGCTCTTTGGGGCATTTCGTCGAGCACCTTAGATTCAATATAAAGTGCAGAAAATAAGCCTTTTCAAATCAGATTAAAGTAAAGCTGAAAACCGTCTTTGAGTCCCAGGGGGTTTTGTGGATGAGTTTTTGATGATAGCTTTTCCTAGTGCCCATAGGCCATAGTCGTCCACTATTGCTATCGATGTGCTAATGGTGTTTGTTGCTATGTCATATTGATCTTTTGCCTTATTGAAGTGCTTATGTTATGCATTCGAATATTATTTCAGGAGCTACAAGTGGTCTAGGCGCGGAGACTGCTCATGTCCTTGCCATGCGAGGGGTACATGTTGTTATGGCAATCAGAAATGTCGATGCTGCTAAAAAAGTTAAAGAAAGCATCCCAACTAAAACCCCAAATGCCAAAATCGATATTATGGAGTTGGATGTCAGCTCACAGGCCTCAATCAGAAGTTTTGCAAAGGAGTTCATTTCCTCTAGCCTTCCCCTCAACATCTTAGTGTAAGGAAATTATATTGTTTTTAATTGTTCTATAGATTTTTCGAATCAATTCAAGACTAAAGTTGTTGTCTTTGGTGTTTTGTTAGTCATAATGCAGGCATTATGGGGGTTCCATTCACGCTTACGAAAGACAATATTGAGAGTCAATTTGCAACAAACCATCTAGGACCATTCCTCTTGACTAATCTTCTGTTGGACACCATGAAGAGTACGACGCATGAAAGCGGAAAAGAGGGAAGGATTGTGATTACTTCATCCGAGATGTATTCAATGACTTACAAGGAAGGAATTATGTTTGATAAATTAAATGACAAAAATAGGTAAAATTAGCACTTTTTTTGTTATATATGAGGAGAATGCGGAACTATTTATGTATTTTCTAACCCGTGAGCGAATTTACAGTTACTCAACCATTGGAGCTTACGGGCAATCAAAACTTGCAAGCTTACTACATGCTAACGAGCTAGCAAGGCGCTTCAAGGTAATTCCTTTGAACATCCTAAATTTGATTGTAAATCATTTTTGTGGTTTCTATTCAAATACTTGCAAAAGATGTATTAGTGGATAATTTTGATGTTAATTATCTTCACGAGCCTCTAATATAGTACTTGATGCTGCAGGAAATGTGCTTATCAATCTTCCTCCACGTGGCAGGACTGATCACCTGGCTTCTTGACCTGAAAACAGAACCCACGACTAGCCGGATGTGTCTCCGGCGAAGACGCTCGGGCGTGAGAGTAAGATAACAGTTGTATATAGCACAAAATGTATTGAATAATGAACTCAGAATACAAAATGGCAGTTACCTTCCACCGTTTGGTAGTGATGAAGTATTTATAGTCAAGAGTGATGTATTTTTGGGGAGGCAACATGTCCTCCGAGATTATAGCGGCAGTTACTTGGACGTGGGAACATGTCTATAACGGTCCCTGATTTATAGGGATGTGGTTATGAGGATTGTTCAACCAAATAAGCCGGCAAGTGTTAAGTCGTCACTTGTTGATTTAGGTCGAGGTCGTCACTCGTGGAATGGTCGACCTGACTGTCGGGTAGAGCATGGTTCGTACCCGAGTTATAATATGGATTCTGAGGTCGGACTAAGTTAAGTCGGGGCCTGGTGAGCCGGACCATGGGCTTAGTCGACTGATCCTTGAGATGGGCTTTGGGCCCTGTTTTGATTGGGCCAGCCTTATTGAGAATGTGGAAGTCCAGGCTGTCCGTGATTGGGCTTTACTCGTTTGGCCCAACTCGACACTTTTGGTATGTTCAGTGGCCCCCAACTTTCGAGTTGACTTTGTCGACTAGGAAGTTAAGAAGATTTTTGATGAGAATTATTTTACCCGCAGGTCGCTACTAGTTTCTTGAAGTAGGTCGACCATAATGACGTGGCATAATCCGGGACGTTGGCGATGAACGGTCAGATCGGTACGAGCGCCGTTTTTGCCATAATGATTATATTTTTGACGTTTGAGAGTTCGCCTAGGAAAGCGCTTTCGCCATTAATTAGGAAAATTAAATTCGAATTTCCCTTTGCCCTTTCCAATTCAGGAAGCTATAAATTCGAGAGTCCTTCCCCATTTACAACTTTTGCTTTCTCTGAACTCTGTGCGTGATTCCGGCGGCGATAGAGGAGATTGATTCTTGCTATAAATTGGTGTTTTCGCCCTCCATTGCTCCGTTTTTCTTCGCTGCTAAAGGTATTCCCCTTGTTCTTTAGAATTAGGGCTTCAATTTCTGCAATTTCTTTGATTTCGCTATGGCTAGGACCTTTAGTTGTGAGGCCGGAGCTGGGTATGGTTACTGTAGTGTCAATCGTAGAGTTTACAAACACTTGAATGGAGAGTGGAGGGAGATAACTGTAGAAGAGTGTTCCTTAATTTTGACCCGATGGAGCTTACGTTTCTCTGAGCTATGTTTGCCCGTGGGAGATGAATTAGGTGCCTTAAGAACGGATGATCCAAGAATTGTGTCTTTTCACCTCTTCCATGAGCTTCTCGATCACATAGCTGTGTTTTATGTCAAGGATGCTAATAAGCCTTCCTTTATTAGAAATAGGATAGGATTCCCAGGGGAATCTAGGTCGCCTCTTAGTGTATCTACTAGGACTCCTGAGACTTCATGTAGAACTGATTCCCCTGCTTTCCCCTCTTCTTATACAGATATGGCAACTCAAGGAGAAGCTGATGTCTCCACTTCCTCCAGCCCGCGCATTGTGGACGCCTTTGAGACTACTGTGATACCAGGCAGGAATGAGAGGGGGTATGTGCCACAAGGGCCACTTAGAGGAAAGCAGAATTTTCCCTCTAGACTATCTACCATCCATGACTTCTGCGAGGTGGACAGGAATGAATTTGAGGTTACCCTTTACAGCAAAGCTGATTTTTTCAAACAGTTTGGAAAGTCCTACAAGACTGATGCCACCAGAGTAGCCTTTTATTATGGCCAGTTTATTGCCGGCCTTAGACTGCCCTTGGACCCCTTCATTAACGAGTTCTTAGAGTGCGCCAATGCTTTACCTCTCCAACTGGGTGCCAATACCTGCAGAGTCTTAGTCTGTTTTGTCATGGTATGTCGCTTCTTAGGTTATGAGCCTTGCATGAGGGTATTCAGGGAATTCTTTGCTGTGAAGTTTGACAAGAACGGTGGCATAAGTACTCCCTCCAAAGCCAATTCCCCCAAATTATTTATTAACTTGCCTAGCAAGGTCAGTGGTTGGAACTCCCATGTTGCAGTAGTGGAGAGTAGGTTAGGATGGGAGTTTCCTCTACCAGGTGAGGACACCAAAGTGGTGAAGGATGAAGATCAATGGGAACCCCAATGGCATGATGATTTGCGTAGGAAGCTGTCTGAGTTGGTTGCTGAGAGGCCCATCAGTTGGGAGGTTCTAGGGACTACAAAATACAATTTCATCCAAGCCGGTATGATGCTAGGGGATGATGATGTAGTGCCACTAGTTCCCATAGTGAGGTGCTCGAGGTATCCAGATTGGGTGACTCATGCTCACGCCAGATTTGAGAAAATGTGTTCCCTCTGTCAGAAGACTAAGAATTATTGCAAGGTCAATGGGGAACATTTTGGTGGTAAGGATTTACTCGCCTCTTCCTCCTTCGCATATGAAAACTTCTATGAGCGGGTTCCATCTTACTTGACATCTGCATTTGATCATTTAGTTGTCCCTTCCTGGTCCCAGTGTAGCATATAGGATTTTTTAGCTCGCAATTAATCTTGCTCGTATGTAGAACTCGTAGCTCGTACATAGAACTTATATTTTTGCTGTCGAGCTAACACTCTTCCCTTTTTGCCATGTGCAGTTTTAACCCCGGCTCAGGAAGCTAATATGGGGAGAGCCATTGACGTCAGGAAGGCCAAGAAGAGCTATGGAAAAGCTAACGCCAAGGAGAACCGCGAGGTGGAGGGTACCAAGAGAAATGATTTGCTGAAGCTGGTTGATCAGGATACCACAAAATTCATTCCTGCTGAGGAGAACTTGGAAGAGATGGATGATGCCCCAGAGGGTGGGAATGTTGAGGGTGGCGAAGCCCAAGGCTCTGAAGAGGTCAATATTGCTGGTGAGGAGGAAGCTGAGTTGAATGTGGAGCCAGAGAGAGAGGTTGTCCGTACCAGAACCCGAGCTCATGTTAGGACCAAAACCAAAGCCAAGACCCAGGCTGTCACCAAGAAGAAATCCCACATTATTGCTTTGGACGATGAAGAGGATGAAGATGATGATGCTGCTCCTTTAAGCAAGAAGATCAAGATTGGTCCCTCAATGGTGAGCTCGACATCTAATCAGGTCGATGCTGGTGAGCCTGTGGAGACTGAGACTTTGGGCCCCCACCCTTCTCCTGTCCGAGTTTCATATACCGAGTTGATTCAAGCAAGAGTTGACGAGCTGAGTAGTGTTACCCCCTTGACAAGGATCAACTGTCTGGCCAGGGAGTATCCCGAGCTGGAATATGGACAGGTTGTAGTCAGGAGGGGAGCTGATCAGGACCTGATCAAGGAGTTTTCTAACAAGCCTTTAACTCCAGAAGCTTGCCGGGCTAGGGTTGGACTAGCTTCTTCTGAGGTAATTCCTGTGTTTTTAATGCACTTATTCCTCTTATCTTTTTCTCCTCTGTCCCTTAGCTTAATCTGATCTCTTTCTTTTATTTGACATTGCAGTCTCTTGCCATGATTGACCTGGCTACCACCTATTGGAAAGCTGCGGAGGAGCAGGAGAAGTTAGCTAAGGCTATGCTGGCTCGCAAAAATGAAGAGTTGTTGAAGCTTGAGGAGGAGGTCAGCAAGGTGGTGGAGTTGAAGGAGGACAAGAAGAGACTGCAGGCTGAACTTGATAAGGCGAAGGAGGAGCACTCCGACTTGGACAACTCTTATGAAGCCTTGAAAATGGTGAAGGATAACGAGATCAAGCTGAAGGAGGATGCCTTGAAGAATTTAAGGGAGGTTAACGGTGAACTCGCCGCCTTAAGGAAGAGAAAAATAAGATGGCAAATGATCTTGAGCTAGCAAAGCAACAATTGGCAGAGGTGCCGCCACCTTGGCCAAGAAGCAGGAAGAGCTTGAGGCAAACTGGCATAAATGGGAGGAAGAGCTTGTTGCCGTGTAAAGGAGGCCAAGGAGGAAGCCATTGAAGCTTATAAGGAGAGCGACGAGCTCCATATTCACGTCACCAAGGAGGCCCAAGTATTTTTCAAAACAGGTCTAAGCCATATGGCTCGACGTATCATAGTGGATCCTTCGGTTGATATACCAATCGAGAAGCTGGCTCAATGGGCGTCTGAGGATCCTTACAACACCGCAGCCTCGACAGGGCCACTCCTTGGTGCCTTATACTGAAAATGACAACGAGCTCATAGCCAAGGATGATGAAGAGGCTGAAGCCGCACTATGGGACCCTCCTGTAGTAGAGAAAGTTAATTTTGATACTATCCTTGCCGAGCTCGAAGAGTATGAAGATCCGTGCTTCGATGATGAGACTCCAAAGTATACGATCAGCGACTCAAGGAAGGTTGTCTATCAAACAGAGAATGTTCTTGGTGAGCCATCTACTGTAGGTGAACAGACTGAAATCAATCAAGCATCCATCACTGGCCAAGTGGAAGGCACTCCCCTTGAATAGACTTTGACTTCGATGGTTGTTGTAATTGAACAAGCTCCAAACATTTTTACTTTTTTGCTTTTTGAATATTTATTTGAATGCCTTGGCCCAGCTTTTGGGAGGCAAGATACTTTTGTAGATTTATTTTGCCTAAGTCTTAGCCCGCTTTGGGAGACTTACCTCTTATCATAGCTGATCTTATTTATTGCATGTTGTATGCTTTTTTAAAGTAAACGTTGAGCTAGATGTGATAGGACGAATGAGTAAGCTTGAGCCTAAAGGTGACTTGATCTTTATTTACTTAGTCGACCTCAGACTTGTTTAGCTTTTTTGTGAATGAGATTGACTATGAGTCGAACCTGCTCACACTACTGAAGCTGACCTAGGGTCTAGCTAATTAGAACAAACTGATTAGGAATCGAGTTAGTTAAAATGGAGTCGACTAAGAGTCGGACCTGTTAAATGGATAAAGCTGATTAAGAATCGAGCTAATTAAAACAAACTGACTAGGAGTCGAGTTTGTTAGAACGAAGTCGACTAAGAGTCGGACTTGTTAAATTAACCAAGCTGATTAAGAATCGAGCTTATTATAACAAACTGACTAAGAGTCGAGTTTGTTGGAACGAAGTCGACTAAGAGTCGGACTTGTTAAATGAACAAAGCTGATTAAGAATCGAGCTTGTTAAATTCAAGCTGACTAAGAGTCGAGCTTATTGGGATTGGGGAAACACTATGTTTGATCGAATAAACTGCGCTTTTATTGAAGTAGGAAACATGTTTACATCAACTTGAAACAAGAGCTAACACAAGTTTGAACTTTGGAATCGAAAACTAGAAGTAGTATTTGATGAGGTGAGTAGCATGCCAAGGATGTTTCAACTCGTCACCTCCGGATGAGCTATCATGTAGGTTCCTTCTTTGACGACTCGAGTGACTACATAGGGACCTTCCCAGCTAGGAGATAGCTTGTTCTCGCCGGGTCCTTCTACCCGTTGCCTCAATCTTTCTTAATACATAATCTCCAACTTGGAAAGACCTTGCCTTGACCTTCTTGTCGTGATAACTTTTAGTCCGCCGCTTGTAATTGACCATTCGGAGGTAGGTCCGTTTCTCGCTTCGTCGATCGTGTCCAAGTCGATCAACCTGTTGGTGTCATTCTCGCTCTTGATCAAAGAAGGTCACTCTAGCCGTAGGGAATCTCGAGCTCGGCAGGTGCCATGGCCTCCGACCCATATGTGAGAGCAAAAGGGGTTTCCCCGTGGCCCCCGAGTGGTTGTACGAACCGCCCAAAGAGCAAGGGGGAGTTCGTCCAACCAATTGTTTCGTCGCCCTACGAGCCCGAGTCTTGAGCGAAGACGGAACAAGTTTATTTGCTTTGCTTCGGCTTGCCCATTTCCTTGAGGATAGGCGACAGAGGATTTACAATGTTTGATTCCCACTCGCTTCATCTCTCGCTTCGAAAGTCCGGGAGAACCGTAACCCGTTGTCGACACTATAGCTCGAGGAAATCCAAACCGACACCAAATGAAGTCGTGTATGAAGTTGATGGCATTCTCCTCGTGATGCGAGCTAGTGGTTTGGCCTCAACCCATTTGGTGAAGTAGTCTATGGCCACTATCACATACTTGCAGCTTCCTCGGGCGGGAGGGAAGGGTCCAATCGTGTCGACGCCCCACATGTCAAATGGCCAAGCCTGCGATCACGGTGAGTCCGCTCGTTGTAGGCACATGGGGAAGGTTGGCAAACCTTTGGCATTGATCACATTGCTGAACAAAGTTGTGAGTATCGCCTCTCATGTGTGGCCAGTAGTATCCCAATGTGATTAACTTGTCAGCAAGAGTCCTTGCCCCCGGGTGTCCACCACAAATTCCACTATGCACTTCGTGTATCAATAGGGCGACCTCTTGGGGATGGATGCACTTTAGCAATGGCCGAGTATAAGATCTCCCGAATGTGTCGCCTCCTTGAATGACATACCTTGGAGCTTTCTTTTTGATAGCTCGAGCCTTCTTCTCGTCATCCGGCGCTCCATTTTCTAGGTATGCTTTCATTTCCTCGATCCAACACTTCTCCTGAGTCCAATTCCTTGAGGGATCATCTATGCAATGAATTTTTACCCTCTCATAAGCTGGATTTTCGAGGAAGGAGATGGGCTCGTCATGTGGCTCATCTGAAGTAGCAAGTTTCGAAAGGAGATCATCCAGCTCGTTATCTTCTCTTCCAATCCTTTGAATCTCCCAGAATTCTAAATCCTTTATTAGCTCCTTCACCAGGTCGCAGTATTTGATGAGAGTAGAACTAAGCACTTCGTACTCGCCTCTGACCTGGTTGACTATCAATTGTGAGTCACAGTAAGCCAAGATCTTAGTTGCTCCGAAGCATTTGGCGTACTCAATAGCTGCAATCAAGGCCTCGTATTCAGCCTGGTTATTGGAAGCATCAAACTTGAACCTTAGTGATTCCTCATACACGGTCCCAGTTCGCTCAATCAACACTATTCCAGCCTCCACTGCTATTCTTGGTCGCTGACCCGTCTGAATAGACCTTCCAACAATCGTCGGGTAGGCTTATGACGACTTGGGACTCTGGTTCTTTCCCCTTAGCCTTTTCTTTTGGAGCTCGCTGCTCGTCGTCTTCCTTGGTGAACGTAAGCTCGACCAAGAAGTCAGCTAGAGCTTGAGCCTTCAACGCCTTTCGAGGTCGATACTCAATGTCAAATTCAGGTAAGGGCAATTGACCAATTGAGAAGTCGACCCGAACTCTCCGGCTTGTGAAGAATTTTTCTTAGAGGGGCATTCGTAAGAACCACAATTGGATGAGCCGAAAAAATAAGCTCGCAGCTTCCTTGAAGCCACGACTAGAGCATAGGCGACCTTCTCAGCATTGTAGTATCTGCTCTCCACATCTGATAGAGCCTTGCTGATGTAGTATACTGGCTTTTGAATCCCCTCATCTTCTCTAACCAAAACCGCTGCCACTGATTTATCTCCCACAGATAAATACACAAACAAAGTTTCACCAGTGGTCGGGCTACTCAGGAGAGGTGGAGTAGCGAGGTAATCCTTCAGCTGTTGGAACGACGAATGACATTCGGTCGTCCATTCAAAACTTTTCGTCCCCCTCAGTGCTTTGAAGAAGGGGAGAGACCTTTCTGCTGACTTTGATATGAAGCGACCAAGAGCCGCTACCCTTCCATTAAGTCGCTGCATCTCTTTGACACTGGTGGGAGCCTTCATGTCGACTAAAGCCTTTATCTTCTCTGGATTAGCTTCTATGCCCCTTTGAGATACCATGAATCCCAAGAACTTGCCAGCTGCCACTCCAAACACACATTTGCTGGGGTTGAGCTTCATGTCGTTTGCTCGTAAATTGGCGAATGTCTCCTTTAGGTCGACCACGTGACTCCCGGCCTTAGTTTTAATGACCATGTCGTCAACGTAGGCCTCCATATTTCGACCAATCTGTGAGGCAAAGACTTTGTTCACCATCCTCTGATAGGTCGCTCCTGCGTTCTTCAATCCAAAAGGCATCATATTGTAGCCGTAGATGCCTCCAGCTGCTTGAAATGCTGTCTTTACAATGTCATCCTCGTGCATCTTTATCTGGTGGTATCCCGAGTAAGCATCCAGGAAACTGAGAGTAGAGTGACCAGCAATGGAATCAACAAGCTTGTCAATTCTAGGAAGAGGATAGCTATCCTTTGGGCAAGCTAGATTGAGAGTAGTGAAGTCGACACACATCCGCCACTTGCCATTCGATTTCTTCACCATGACCACGTTGGCCAACCACGTTGTATGAGTGGCCTCTTTGATTATACCTGCACTCAAAAGTTTTTGTACCTCTGCTTTGATAGCCTCTTCCTTGTCGCGAGCAAAACTTCTCAACTTTTGGGGTCTAGGCTTTATGGTCGGGTTGACTTCCGATCGTGAGCAATGACCTCCTCCTTGATTCCCCTCATGTCTTCTACCCTCCATGCAAAGACATCATTACTTTCTTTGAGTATCTCGATGATTTCTGCTCGCTCCTCAACTGATAGCTGTTTCCCAATCTGAATTTTTTGGTCGGGGTAAGAAGGGTTGGTGATTACTGACTCTAGCTCATCCACAGCTTCTAGCTCTGGTCCATCTCTGAATTGTAGAGTCTCCACTATGATTTCCCTGACCTTTTGTCTTTCCTCAGCTCCCAAGTGTGGAGTCTCCTCAGCTATCATATCATCAAGCTTGTCTGCAACCTTGTTGGTAGTGGCCCCCGAGTTATTGTCTATCTGGAGGCACAGGTCTCCTATGACGACTTGATCGACCATAACTACATCTGAATCGACCTCAGTGGTGTTAGAGTGACGTGTCGACTCAAGCATGACCTCGTCATTTGAGCGATAGGTCGACTCTACCACGTCGGTGATTGTTGACAGTCGGGTAGTTTTGGTGACTGACTGAGACAGCTTCAAGTAACCATCAGCAGTCTCAATCTCTAGCTCCCTTTTCTTTCTTTCTCTTAGAACATGATCCAGATAAGCACGAGCTGTGCCTTGTACGCAACCCACCCCAGCAGGTGTGGGGAACTTTACTCGCTGGTGAGGAATTGATGCTACCATTCCAAGAGCGACCTGTCCAGGAATTCCAAGTATGGCGGCATAGTCACTATTTACATCAATTACGATAAATTGTACCTTCGAGACAATCCTGAGGGGGTGCTGGCCTAGGTCGACGTCGAGCGCTATCTGGCCTCTAGCATCAACTCGATGGTTGGTGAAGCCCTCCAACCTGCCATCATATCTCTCCAACTGTTCATCATTAAGACCCATCTCCTTGAAAGTTTTGTAAAACAAAATATCCTTGCAGGCCCCCGTGTCGACTAAGAGTCTGCTCGTCGTACATCCATCAATGAGACCTGGGATGACGAGAACTTGCTCCCTAGCCGCCATATTAGTTGCCAATTCGTGGGGGTAGAAGCTGATCGCCTCATCTCTTACTTCTCTCCTTGGAGGCACATGTGGGGCCTTATTGAGCTGGAATATCTTGTGCTTGATGGCCGTGTTGCTCGCTTGTTCAGTGATGACCCCCTGTGTTCAGCCCTAGGCCGCCTAGGTCCTTGTTGCCCACCCGCTGGCCGCTCACCTCCCCAGCTTGAGGTCTCTTCACATAAGCTTCGAGTCTCCCCTGGTCGACCATTCTCTGGATGATACGCTTTAATCCCAAGCAATCCTCTGTGAGATGACCAGTGTCTTTGTGGTAGTCGCAGTACTTGCTGTTGTCCCTCCTAAACTTGTTGCCTGGATTCATTGGGACTGGAGGAGCCAGTTCAACAGCATTCAAAATCTCCGTTCGACTCACCGTGAGGGGAGTGAAAGCTTCGGGCACCTTCTCTGTCGCCCTAGTTCTGTTCTTTCCATTTTTATTGTTCCCCCCATTCTTGTTGGAGTCCTTTTTATCATCAGTGACTTCAACCTTGGGGCTCTTTCCCTTCTTCTTTTCTTTTCTTTCCTCAGCTAGAGCGACATTATACACCTTTTCAAACAACTCCTGTCGAGTTGTGACCGTTCGGACTGTGAGCTCGTAGTCCATGTCTTCTGAGGAAATACCACTTCGGAAGCAATTGATTACCTCCCTGTCTGTGAGGTCTTCCTCTATCTTATCAACCATCTCTTTGAACTTGGTGAAATAGCTCATCGAGCTTTCATTCTTACCCTGCACCAAGTTATTCAGACGGTGACGGTTATCTTTCGAGCTCCCGCAATGAGAAGCGGTCTAAAAATTTTGTTCTGAAGCATGCCCAAGTGGTGATACTACCGGCAGCCAAACCATTGAACCAAGTTAAGGCTGCCCCAGTAAGTGTACTTAGGAGAGCTTTGCACATGTTGTCATCCTCATTGGAGACAAAACACATAGTGGCTTCCAAATGTGCTATGTGGCTCCTGGCATTTGTCGACCCGAGTACTTCTCCGTAAGAGGCAACCTGAAAGTAGGAGGAGGTCGACTATCTCTGATTTCTTTGGATAAAGGTCGAAGAGCAAAATCAATTCGTTCGACCTTTCCAGCATCCTTCTTCTTCTCCTCCTCCCATTGCTCAAATTTCTTTTTCATCAACAACCATTCTCTGGCATCGGGTCTCTCATCTCCGGAGGAGCACATTGGACCTCTCGGCCCTCACTTCGGGGGAGTCACCCGCCTACTCCTTCGTCCCTACGAGAATTGGTCCTTTCGATCTTATTGGAGATCTATGTCATTACTTCTTTGAGGTGACTGCGCCTCTCGGCGGCCAGACGGCGACCTGCGCTGTGATCTCCATGTGGCGACTGCGCCTTTCCCCTCTCACAGCGACATATGCCCATTCCTGTCTCTATGGGATCCTGATCTCGCGTTCGCGCTGAGAGACATGCCTGTTTCTGTTGGCCGTTAACCGAGTCCTCAAATCAGATTGAGCCTCACTGCTCTCTCTGTTTTACATTGAGGCTAGCCCTTAAATCATTACTCGGCACATGAACAATGGTAGGAGCTCGCTGAACTATCCTGTCCTCGCCATTCTGCCCCACATCTTCATTTGGCCTAGCACTCTGGCCTGTTGCCCATTAGAAACACGAGCAGTGCCACTCTCTCGTAGCGTATGTCGGCCCTGTTTCGCCTCCTCCATGGCTATCAAGTCGGCCCAAAATCACAGGCTCGCTCCAACATCATTTCTTTCTTGCTCATGGGATTAGTGGAGGGACTGCCCGCTTCCCACATTCGCACGCCCGGGCCAGACGCTTTGGGTGAGGTGGAGCTCCCTGTCCTTCCATAGGACGCTTTTCTCTCCTTGCATCTGGCAATCCCCTGCCATCAGCCACGCTGTTAGAGCGTGTCGCCCTAGCATGATGTCGTTGAGGAGGGGGAGGAGGAGGCAAATCTGCATTTCCAACGTTTGTATTGTTGTTGTTGTTCACTTCGTCATGCCCAAGTGAAGCCTCGGATACGTGTCCTTCCGAAGTCACCATCGTTGCAGGTTAAGAAAAGTTTCGAGGTCAAGTTTAAAAGCACGTTCCCGGCAATGGAACCAAACTGATGTCTTTGCCGGGGAAATGTGCTTATCAATCTTCCTCCACGTGGCAGACTGATCACTGGCTTCTTGACTGAAAACAGAACCCACGACTAGCCGGATGTGTCTCCGGCGAAGACGCTCGGGCGTGAGAGTAAGATAACAGTTGTATATAGCACAAAATGTATTGAATAATGAACTCAGAATACAAAATGGCAGTTACCTTCCACCGTTTGGTAGTGATGAAGTATTTATAGTCAAGAGTGATGTATTTTTGGGGAGGCAACATGTCCTCCGAGATTATAGCGGCAGTTACTTGGGCGTGGGAACATGTCTATAACGGTCCCTGATTTATAGGGATGTGGTTATGAGGATTGTTCAACCAAATAAGCCGGTAAGTGTTAAGTCGTCACTTGTTGATTTAGGTCGAGGTCGTCACTCGTGGAATGGTCGACTGACATCGGGTAGAGCATGGTTCGTACCCGAGTTATAATATGGATTCCGAGGTCGGACTAAGTTAAGTCGGGGCCCTGGTGAGCCGACCATGGGCTTAGTCGGCGATCCTTGAGATGGGCTTTGGGCCCTGTTTTGATTGGGCCAGCCTTATTGAGAATGTGGAAGTCCAGGCTGTCCGTGATTGGGCTTTACTCGTTTGGCCCAACTCGACACTTTTGGTATGTTCAGTACTAATATTGATTCTTTTTATACGGTTATTTTGCAGGAAGAAGGAGTGAATATAACAGCCAATTCAATACATCCAGGAGTTATCCCAACAAATCTTGCCCGTCATTCAACTGTTATGGGAGTTGTCTTCAACGTGATTCTCAAAGCGTTCCTCAAAACCATTCCTCAGGGAGCAGCAACTACATGCTATCTGGCATTGAATCCAAAGGCTGCTGGGATTAGTGGTGAATATTTTGCAGACAGCAACATTTCCAAAACAAACAAGATGGCTAAAGATGAAGAATTGGCCAAGAAACTCTGGGATTTCAGTTTGACGTTGACCAATCCCAAGTAATCGATCGGGCAGGATTTCTCAACAGCCTCTTTATAGTTTTATGAATTTGCCTTGTCGATTGCCTTTTGTTGTTTTCGTGTGCATAATTTGCCTATTCGCGAGTGTTATGTTTTTGGTGTAGTCTTTATAAGTACAAGGTTTTGTAGAGTATATAGGCGTGAATTTGTTGTAACATATCAGCGATGGTTGAATAGGAGAAAAGTATGTGATACAGTATGATAACACACAAGTTGATCAAGCAGGACAAGCAAGGAGATCGAAAATAAAAATAGTTTTAAGTTTTATTATTTATTATTTATTATATTTTATTATTTTCTTTGTATTTTCGGATTTAATATTAGATTGATAGTATTTTTGGTATTAGAAGTATATTAGGACTTTATTTTGATGAAATAATAGTCTATTAGGTTATCATATATATTAGGCATATTTTTAGAAATGTTTTGACTTGTTTTTCAAATCTTAGGAGTCATATAAAAATAGGGCTTTGTGTAATTCCGAAAATTAGACTTTGATTTTATGAAATAGAAAAGAAAAGCTTGAAGCTTTCGAAATTGATTCTTGTTCTATTGTTCGGTCATTCTAATCTCTTAGCCTATTCGACATCAGTATGCACATATTTACTTGTCATAATAATTAAGGAGAAAAGTATAAAATGTGACAATGCTGAGAGTGTAGATGATTGAATAGGGGAAATAGAATGAAGTAAGGGCAACCTTGTGGTAGGTTTTTGAGTGAGGTTTTTGTTATGTTATTGTGCCACGTAAGATAGATATGGAGACTTTATCATGAACCGCTCCATTGTGATATGGTGATGAAGCAGTTTTTTCTGACAGCTTTTTCCGTTTTTTTTTCCTTGTAAATTGAACATTTTTCTTTTAAAAAAAAACTGTAATTTATTGGCCCAAAATAAATATTTATTTTTATTTTTTTAACACAATCAATGTATTTTGTAAGAAAAAAGTGTCCCTAAAAAGCTTTTAAAGAGGTTTATAAGTGTAGGAGAAAAAAAGTTGTTATAGGCTTATAGAAATGAGAATGTAAAAGTGATGATATACCGGACTCATAAGCCTCCTTGAATGGGTTTATGAGTTTCAACTTTGTCATGTTGTGAATAAGTTGTTGACAAGGTTGTATGGAGCTTTTACAACATTCTGGAAACAGAAGTTTATATTTTTGGGATATTCTCATCATATAAAAAAGTCGTTAGCTATATAAGTCTAGATTTTTATAAACATACATAATCTATAAGTATTATTATGAACATGAGATTCTACTCGAATTGGTGTATCTAACTTACAATTTTGTACCACGGAATGATAATATGAACGACTAATGAAAGATCATTGTCACCAAAGTAATATATTTATAGGGTTACTTGTGTCAAGGATGCCCTAAATAGATAATTATTTTGAGAATAACAAGTGTATCTCATTTTGTTTTTTAAAACTTTGCTGATTAATTTGAAACTGCCAATTTTTTTAGTATGGAGGGAGTATACTGTAGTAGGGGTGTGAAAGAAATGGAGCGGCTAGGAAGTGCACAGAGGACTGATGTGAGTCCTGATGCTATCGCACCAGCACTAGCACAACAGTGAAATGCAGCGGAATATTAAAACAGAAAAGAAATGGACAACGAATTAACACTTATCTACAGCAATATGCTGTAGACAATAAAACTTCTCTTATTAAAAACAATGTTGAAAACGATTACAATAAGAGAATAACAAAATAATCAAAGAGAACTCTCTCACAAAAACACTCCTCTCAAGTCTATATTTCTTCAGCCTTTCAGAGTGTATATTTCCGTGTATATGAACTGACTTTGGTTCTTGTATTTATAGCCAAGTAGAACACGGTCAATGGGTAAGGATAATCATTGAAGAAGAGCTTGATCCTTAATCTCCTCTATCTCTAATCCTTATCCTTGAGAGTCCTATAAAACAACCAAACAATACTAAAACACAAGTAGATTTTCGGTTAATAGGTTAGTAAACATAAATAAAAATATTTACATAATTAAAATATAAAAGAAAGTAACAAAACATAATTAAGTCAACCTTTTGACTTGGCTAAGTGTGATGCTACCACACTTTCAATCTCCCCCTGTTTTGTTGCTTTCTGTTCAAAAAAAATCTCAAGCACAATATATATAAACCATAATTAAATTCGTAAACCCAAGATACGAAATGGAGAGCTCGAATGCTCCCCCTAAATACTAGCAAAAAAAACATAAAGCACCATGTCCAAAGTGTGTCCAAAACAAACTAAACCAAGCAAAGCAAAATACCATTGTTCCTAAGAAGCAAGAAATTAAAAACTGTTTTTAAAACATAACCATACGATAAAAGTAAAAAGCTTCAATCATCATTGACGCCACGATCCCAGCCTTGCCCTTGCCTTCCTTCTACTTCTGCTTGTGTTTTTGCTAGAAGTTCCCACCTGAAATCAGAACTTATATCTCTGTAAATATTGCTTGAGCTTGCTCCCTTTTGACCGTAAAGACGTTCACGATAAGCTAGCATCTTGTTCCTTCTCGTGGCCATTTCCTTGAATTGCACCCTATAGAAGCATTGTTTTCTCCAAAAACTTAATTTCATCACCACCATTTGAACTTGATCATCTTGTGAGAGTGGAGATGTAGGCTCATCTTCACTAGCATCAGCGTGTTCATCTTCATCACCATCTTGTGCATCGATAACTGGGGTCATCAGGAAAAGCTACATGTGCAAGTCGACGGTGCGTCTAGTGCACTCTAACACAAAGTTGAATGCCAAATGGTTCAATCTTTTCACAAATACGATCGTAACGTAATATTTCAACCCTTGCCTCACACACGTACCCGCTTATTAAACAAGGAAAAGGAAGATCAGTATGGCAACTCCTTCTCTCGCGAACCGTACTATACTCCCAAATATCATTTCACCAAGATTAAAAACTTGACCAGTTGAATATCCTATGAATCAAATCAAGATGTGACACAAAGTGACAATGTTTTTATTTGAGGAGGGCTTCCAATTAAAAGTAGAAATTTTAAACAAAAAGCTACACAACGAAGTAAGCATTGTGCACTTGAACCGAGAGTGCCACGAAGGATCAAGGCCATTTGTTATGGTATTGGCAATTTCATCCTTATGAGCCATAGGAGGAAGGATGTGAGGACCGGGAGCATGAAGAAATATGTTAATCAAGGCAGAGAAAAATTAATGAGAGTGCCACGAACTTTGACCTTTTCAAACCCAACATCTCTAGGGTCTTGAATAGCCCGAACTAAACTCCGCATAAAACTCACTTACAAGTGAAGGATAATAGTTGTTTGGGTAAGACACGAAAAGAGCATGCCTTTTTCCTCTAAATACCGTTTCATACCAACATCTTCAAAGGTATGGTCAATAACCCTTTCCACCAAGAAGCCCTTTTTCCTAAAGAACTCAAACCTCTCTTTCACAGTACTTAGACATAAATTTTTCAGGTGAGAGGGAGCTTACCTTCCTTGGAGTGGACTTAGGACTTGGGGTATGCCTTCGCTTAGGCATATCGCCTTTGGGAGGGACCGTAAAGTCTCAAGCTCCTTCTAGGTGAGGGTCTAGATGTGATTACATCACAGCGAAGATCCCTTTTCTCTGCTTCTAGCTCATCTCTCCCAAGCTTAAAGGTATCATCCTCGGCTTCATCATCATCCGAACCAATGTCGACGCTTGTGCGAGATATAGAACTAGCAGCCTTGACCTTTGCTTGCCTCATTTTGCCCTTCCCTTTTTGCAAATCCAAAAGAGCTTGCAAGGGAATATGTTCATCCTCGCACCTTCTTCAATTTCATCTGTTCTTAATGAACTCCCGAGTACCAATTTCCTGGAGAAGATCTAGCTTGAGGGGAGTTAGCATGAGGAGATGGGATTTGAGATGCAGTAACATCTGGGGCATCACGATCAGGGGACAATTGAGAAAAAGCCATCCTTCTAGCTTGAAGATCCTCAGGCGTCACAATTGGGAAGGCATCTCCCAAATCCTGATTACCGTACTCAATAATATCCTCAGCTTCTTTCAACTCCTCAACCTCTACAGATTGAGACCTTCTTGACACCACTTGGTATGCTTCCACATCTTCTTCATCAGAGTCCTCTTCAGCAGACTCACTTGAATAAACTGTTAACCCACACTCATACTTTCTCTTCTGAGACATAGGCTTACCCGACGAGCTTCCAGACCCACTAGATTTTGCTTTTCCTCTCTTTCTTTTGAGATCAGCAGAAGGATCAAAATCCTCATCATCATCTTCAATAAAATCAGGTTCACCATGTTAGGGCGTACCTTAGGAGCGTATTCCCCATGTTGGGAGAAAAGCCTTTCGTCGCAAGGACCAGCCAGTGGCCACGAGCTAGCCCAACCATTGCACCTACTGGTACTTCAAATCCCCGGATTTGTCGGCATCTATGGCATTGTCTTCAGCACCGGGAAGCGACATTGACACAGGTGAAGCTTCGGTGTCGACGAACAGTTCTACCGAGGTATCGGTTGGAGCCACCGGAGATGGAGGCGGCGAGCGGTCGGTAGTAGGAGAAGGGGGTTCGACGGGATGCCATGATCGTAGAGACAAACAGGGCGAATGAAAGGAATTTCTAAGGGTTTTGTTTGCTTAATGCCGGTGAGGGTTTATTAAGAAGGGAGAGAGGGTATTTATTTGATGTGATAGCACATCATTAACTCCTAGTAGACTTGGGGTACTTAATTGAGTTTTAGTTGCAATTGAACCGAACTACCCTAATTCCCTTTTGGCCGGTTAGAACACATGGCATTATTTGAGACTTCTTCACTACTTTGGAGATTAAGATGATAAAGATAGAAGATAAGGACAAAAATCAAAGATTTAGATAGAGTAAATACCATAGATAAAAAATCACGTACTTATACTCCCCTAAATATGTGGACATTAAAAAATTTTAGGTAATTTCGTTGAGCATAAAATTAATTTAACACAAATTAATTTGAGATAGAAAAGCAATTGATTGAGATTTTCACCAAGGGCCAGAAGACGAAAAAAATATCTACAAACTAATTATGCATACTTTGCACAAATGTGAAGGATAAATCTCAAGATGTGTGTGGCATAGTATGTGATTACATCAAGGTACGCATTTCCTCTAAGAAAGTCAATGAATCAGTAATCTTGTCTTGCTTGGCCTCTAGAATGCTTCCACATACAATTTTTTCGTGGAAAAATATTTTATGGGTAGCTTTCACTCTTCTTAATCACATGGATAGCCCTCTTTCGAATGATCTTATCAATTTGATTCAAACTTTCTCTTGAAGTTATTTTGATCACATTGAAATGACTTCATACCATGAGTGGAGTAGCTGTTTCCCAAACACATTTTTTTTTTTTTTATTTTTGCACCCACCAAGAGACATCTAGTAAGATAATGTTAGAGTCAACATTGTTGACTACTATATAAGAAGGATTCACAATTCGTAGAGGAAACACAACAAGGATGTAATACAGGTGACCACACTGAGATATATCATGCAAAAAAAATTTTTTTTATTTTTTTTTTTTTTTATTAGAATTGTGAAGTACATGTGTTAGTTATGATGTGATCACACGAGGGATCACATCATTATATTGCACATAAACTCGTAGATTTCCTTAGAGTAGAAAATCTCCGAAAATCAAGGGCTTTGGTGAAAATGTCGCCCAACCTGCTTTTCAAGTGCTAATTGATTCCATGCTAATAATTTTTTGCTCAACAAGATCACGAATAAAATGATGTCTAATGTCAATATGTTTAGTTCGAGAGTGTTGAACAGATTTTTTGATATTTCTATGGCACTTAGATTATCACAAAAACAGCTAGGATTTTACTTGTAAGACCATAATCTTTAATCATCTCGATTCATCCAAAGAAGTTGAGAACAACAACTCCCTACACCCACATATTCGACTCGGCAAAGAGAAAGGGATACACAGCTTTGTTTTCTACTATACCAAGATACTAAGTTATTTCCAAGATAAAAGCAACTTCCAGTAGTGCTTTTTTCTATCATCGTGTTGCCCGCCCAATCGTAATCACCGAACCCTACTCAGATTTGTATTGGTTTCTCGAGTATAGCTTAGCCCTAAATTGATAGTTCCACCTACATATCTAATAATTCTTTTTACACGCTTTAAGGTGGGATAATTTGGGGCAAGCTTGATATCTAGCACACACAAGCAAACACTAAACATGATGTCTGGACGACTTGCTGAAAGGTACAACAAGCTTCCAATCATGCTTCTATATAAGGTGGGGTCAACATCCTCACCATTTTCATCTTTGCACAACTTTTGAGAAGATCCCATAGGAGTTTTAAAGTGAGAGGCATTGTCAAGAGAGAATTTTTAACCAAGTTATTGGCATATTTACTTTGAGATATAAAAATTCCTTCCTTATTTTGTTTTATTTGAAGTCCTAGAAAGTAGGTTAATTCACCAACCATGCTCATTTCAAAGGTGGTGGTCATACTTGTGACAAAGTAGTCTAACATATCTTTGGAAGATGATCCAAATACAATGTCATCAACATAAATTTGGGCCACTAATATACCTACATTTTCTTTTAAAATAAATAAGGTTTTATCTACCTCACCTCTCTTAAATCCCATTTGTATGAGATGTTCAGTTAGCCTCCCATACCAAGCTCTAGGGGCTTGTTTTAATCCATATAGGGCCTTTTTAAGCTTATAAACATGATCAGGAAAGCTGGGATCGAAATAAGCCCTTAGGTTGTTCAACATAGGCTTCTTCATTTAGGACACCATTCAAGAAGGCACTTTTAACATCCATTTGATGTAAAGTGATGTCCAAGTAACAAGCAATGGCAAGTAAAAGCCTAATAGATTCTATCCTAGCAACAGGAGCAAAAGTTTCTTCAAAATCTATTCCTTCTACTGGGTGTAACCTTGGGCTACAAGCCTAGCTTTATTTCTGGTAATTTGACCATTTTCATCGCTTTGTTCTTATAGATCCACTTGGTTCCTATTACATTTCCCCTATAGGCCTAGGAACTAAAGTCCATACTTCATTTTTCTCAAATTGATTTAGTTCTTCTTGCATGGCAATAATCCAATTATCATCTTTCATGGCTTCTACAACATTCTTTGGTTCAATATTAGAAACAAAACAACATGAACTAACCTTGTTTACGTGAGATTCAACGCAGCTTCCTAGCCTGTACCCAACTCACGGTAGTTGACCCTGAGGCTTCTCCCTTGTGCTAATTTTTTCGTTTACATCACCCACTACTTGAGATATCAAGTGATTCTTTTCGCACTCAATGTGGGTATGTCTTTAGTTCTATCTAACTTTTCTTCTTCACATTCAGAATCTTCAGGTTCAAAGCACAGATTTTGTTTGCTCCTGATGTAGGTGATGATGTGCTTGCATTAGTACCGCATCTGCTTTCTCGCACCCATTTTGTCAGACTGCTCGCTTTGATTCTGAAGTTTCCTCGCATTGTCTCTATACAATCTCGAGACATCATCTTCAAGAGATTTTATATTTAGGTCAAGTATCATCAAATGTAACATTTATTGATTCCATAACAGCTTTAGTTCTTAGGTTGTAAACCCTATATGCACGACTATTTGTGGAATATCCAAGAAAAACATGTCACTCTTGGAATCAAATTTAGATAGATAATCTCTATCATTTAGAACATAAAGCATATGCACCCAAAGACATGAAAGTACTTGAGAGTAGGTTTTTTACCTAGGAGTATTTCATAAGGGGTCATGGTTGATCCAACCCTAAGATAAACTCTGTTTCCTATATGACATGCAAGTGTTAAGAGCTTCACCCAAAATCGTTTAGAGATGTTCTTAGAGCTAAGCATTACACGGGCCATCTCTTGTAACGTACGATTTTTTCTTTCGCAACTCCATTTTGTTGAGGAGTTTTAGGGGCTGAAAATCATGGTGATTCCTTTGGAATCACAAAACTTTGAGAACAATGTGTTCTCATATTCAGCCCATGATCGACTTAATTTTGATTACTTTCTTCCCATACAAGTTTTTCACCTTTTTATACCATACTTTAAATACTTCGAGTGCTTCGATTTTTCTTTTAAATAGAGCACCCAAGTATACCTAGAAAAATCATCTACACAGACAAATGAATATTTCTTTTTACCTAAGCTTTCAACCTCAATTGGTCCCATAAGATCGTATGTATTAATTCTAAAATTTCAAACGTGGAACTTTGATCCACTTTTGGATGAGAAGCTTTGGTTTGCTTCCCCTTCGACACGGACCACACAAACTAGGTTGTTTAAAGTCGAGCTTAGGCAAGTTGTTTAACAAAGATCAAACCTAACTAGTTCTTCTATTTTCCTATAGCTAGCATGCCCTAATTTTTGGTGCCACAATTCAAGTTCATTAGTTTTAGAGCTAAGGCAAGTGTGACAAATTGTCACCAAACTTGTAACAATTATCCCGAGACCTTACTCCGGTGAACGTACATTTATTAGTGTTATCAAACACTTTACATTCATTTTTGTCAAAATTGACATGCAAATTGTCATCACATAGTCGACTTATACTAATCAAATTAGCTTTCATCCTTCTACATGATAAAACATTTTTCAACTTGGGCATGTCATTTACACATAAAGTACCTTTTCCAACAATCTTACCTTGTGCCCCTCCCCCATAATTTACATTCCCTCCTTTGATAGTGACGTAATCATGAGAAATCTCGGCATTACCCGTCATGTGCCTCGAGCACCCACTATCGAAGTACCAAGAGCTAGCAATGCCGCTTGAGGGAGGTAATCACTACTTTGCATTCCAAGTTTTTCTTTTCAACCCATACGAACCGACTGTGTTTTGGCGACGCGAGTTGTGATGTGATAGCATTCGCTCACTCATCCGAGGAACATCTTTCCCCGCATCAACTAATCCTCTTGTAAATGTAATGGTCTTATATGACCCGGTAAGAAGCAAGAATGGCACACAAATCTTTTCCTTTTGGTTGATGATTTCGATTAGAAAAAGTTTTAGGTTTTCGAGGAACTACTTTCTCCCTCTCTCAAAAATTCGATTCAAAACCAAGACCTCGTTTTTGAAAACTTGCTCACTTCTGAGAATCTCATCAAGAGTTGCCTTTCCAAAAGATTCTGCTTTTTCAAAAGTTTTCTTGGCCTCTCGTGGAGTTCAAGCTTTTGTTTTCTCAAGCTCAATGTCACGTTTAGCGAGCATGACTTCAAGTTTGGCTATGTAATCTTTTTGGTTATCATTTTCAATGGATACACTTGTCATTCATCTTTAACTTTAGATAGTTCATTAGAGAGTTTTTCGCCACCTTTTCAAAGACAAAGAATCTTTTCAACACGCTTTTCCCAATCGGTATATAGTTCAAGATAGGCATCCAAAGAGCTCGTTATAGTCTTCATTCTCTTCTTCTTTATTTTCGACTTCGTTTCAAATAAGAGGTATAACAGCTTATAAATGATTCGTAAGATGTGATAGTAGATGTGATAACATCCCGAAGCTACATCGATTGATGTTCATGATTTGGAGGCGAGATTTCCATAATTGCTAAGTTTAGCGATTCATCTTCGTCCTCACTATCACTAAGGGTAGCACTTAGGCTCATCCCCTTTTTCTTCGTAGTATGGCACATTCATTTGCATAATGCCCAAACCCTTTACATGCCCTACACCGAACCGTGTCGATCTATTTTTAGAAAAACTAGTGGGTTTCTTGAAAGAACTTTCATTATCCTCTTTTGATTTATCAAAATTAGTTGGTTTCTTAGAAGGAAATTTGTCATCTCTTTTATTTTTAAGAAAAGAAGTAAATTTTTTTGTCAAAAGAGCAACATCTTCATTTTCCAAGTTTGAAATATCAATTTCATTTGAGATTTCCCTCAATTTCTTTTGGAATTGATGATGCTTTAGAAAGAAGCAATAAGCAAGAGCAACACTTTCACTTTTATGTTGTTGCTGAATAGAGATGTTCATTTCAAACATGGTTAGCTTACCCACAAGCAGTATCTGTGAGCCATGGTTGCAGTTGTCATTTGCTTCTTCAATGGCGTAGCTATTTTAATGTTGAACTTATCAAATGACACTCCCTTAACATTTTGCATACTAATCTAGCATTTGAAATAGGCTCACCAAGTGAGAGACATTCATTTGAAATTTCTCTTATTCTAGCAGAATCAACTTTTTATGTCCTCGCACTCATTCCATCCTCAAGTTTTCAAACTTGGTCATGAGAATTCTCAACCTAGTGGCTTTGACACTATCATCACCCTCACAGGTGAGCTTGCAAAATATCCCAGGCTTTCTTTGCTATATTTTGGTTTAAAACAAGTCTAAACATGTGTTCATCCACATGACTTGAAATAGCACCAAGAGCCTTGGAATTGTAGTTTGCACTCAGTGACCTTATCTCATGGTCCATTCTTCCTCAGGTTTAATTCTATACACCTTTTCGGAGGTTTCACCTTCTTCTTCTTTATTTTTCATTTCAACCTTAGGAGGGGACCATGGAATAATAATACTAAGCCATGCTCGTTCATCAATTGCTTTGATGAAGAGACGCATCTTAGCTTTCCGTATGGGATAATTAGTTCCATCTAAAACCGGGGACGGTATTGACTCAAGTGTCCTTCCATAATGACCACTCTTCCTTGGATCTCACTCGCAGAGTCGAGCGGAGCTCGATACCAATTGAAAGAAATGGAGCGCCAGAAGTGCACAGAGGATCGATGTGAGTCCCGATGCTATCGCACCAAAGACTAGCACAACAAAGGAAATGCAAATGAATATTAAAACAGAAAAGAAATGGACAACGAATTAACACTTATCTACAAAGAATATGTCAGTAGACAATAAACTTCTCTTATTAAAAACAATGTTGAAAACGATTACAATAAGAGAATAACAAAATAATCAAAAGAGAACTCTCTCACAAAAACACTCCTCTCAAGTCTATATTTCTTCACCTTTCGTAGTGTATATTTCCGTGTATATGAACCGACTTTGGTTCTTGTATTTATAGCCAAGTAGAACACTATTAATGGGTAAGGATAATCATTGAAGAAGAGCTTCGATCCTTAATCTCCTCTATCTCTAATCCTTATCCTCGAGAGTCCTATAAAACAACCAAACAATACTAAAACACAAGTAGATTTTCGGTTAATAGGTTAGTAAACATAAATAAAAATATTTACATAATTAAAATATAAAAGAAAGTAACAAAACATAATTAAGTCAACCTTTTGACTTGGCTAAGTGTGATGCTACCACACTTTCAGGGTGAGCCGAAAAACCGAAAATCGAAATAATCGAATAACATCGAAAAAATCGATGCCGATAAACCGTACCAACGGTTAATTGGGTAAGGACGGATTATGAAATATTGGAAAATCGAATCTATCGGTTCGATTTGGGATACATGATTTCATACCGATTACTCACACCGAACCGTACCTATATTCTTCTAAATAATAGATACTCCTAATATTTACTCTCTCTCTCCCTCCCAAAATGAATGTCCGCAGATTCATTTTGGGACGGAGGTAGTATTTTCACTATTAACCTTGATTTTGCTTAATGGAATCTTGAGATTTTCTAAATATAATTTGAGTTTTGTCTTAGCCTTTTGACTGTAACTTAGCTTGTGGCTATTTCTTGTTTTTTCGTCACAGTTTCCACTTTGCAACTTGTTATTACTACTTTGTTTGAATATATCCTAATCCTAGCATTCTTGGCTCGGTTCATTAGCTTCTGCTTGATGGGCTATTGTTTTTCTTATTGAAACGGTAAAATGGATTTCTTTTAGCATTGTATCTTCTGAATGGTACTCAATATGGTTGTATTGTAGCATTCCTCAAGTAATCTTTCATTTCCTTTAAACAAACTTCTCTGACGATTCATTTCCTTTAAACAAACTTCTCTAGCGATTAGCACTAGAGGATCCAGCTAATAGGAGATTTGTATTTTTATGATAAAATGTTTATGTTTGGTTCAAGTTTGCCCTGAACTCAGTGACCATATAAAGTAAAGGTGCCAAGACCGAATATTACCAAATCGATACTTACCGAAGCTGAAAATCATTCTGTTAACTGAGCTTAAAATCGAATACTGGCGGCCATAAAATTAAAAACCGAATACTTTCGATTCGATAACGATTTTAGTTAATATCAAGCTCATATCGTACCGAGCACACCCCTATTCTCTATTCTCTGTAGTTATTTTATTTTATTTTATTCTTGACTTCGTCTAAGGTCCACCTTCATCCCATATTTGCTTTCATTGCATTATGGAATACTTGAAAATTTTTGTTGATGTCCATAACTTTATGCTTATTTCAAAGACAACCCCTCATGTTAGAAGAATTTCATTCATTCAAATTCCCATGTTGAAAAAAAAAAAAAAGACTACTTTGTTACATCCAAGATCCAAGGATTGCATATTTCACATAATTGCCAACAATTTAAAAAAGATGCCTTTAGTTAAATACAGTATATTAAAAGTATAATCAAAAGGAGTACAATTTCATTAGGGATGACTCGAATTCGCATTGTTTAATTCGAACC
>JAFEMH010004718.1:0-195549 GCA_022495995.1 Adenophora triphylla var. japonica
GTTTTGATGGGGGATTTGTGTCAAATTGACAATTGTGTGCTCTAGTACCCGTAAAGTATGCGAGGGAAGAAACGCGTTTCTCCATAATTTAATGGAGAAAGCGGGCTGGAAGCTTATCGACAAGCGACAATGCAAGTGATATCCAGAAACCATCGAATGAAGATGCCCGAAACCTTCAAAATGCTTTCAAACGGATATTCATTGCATGGTTTCTGAATATTTACATTTAGAAAGTTTCTGAATATCCAAAAATGTGTTAGGTGCGTATCAGAAATTGCTTGTGAAGGTTTTACGGATGTCAGAAACCTTCAAATGCTGTATCCAGGAAACCATCGAATGAATATCTAGAAACTAATTTGAAGGTTTACGGATATTTCTGTGAAAACCTTCAAATGTATATCTTCAGAGAACCATCAAATGAATATCCAGAAACATTTTGAAGGTTTCTGGATATTCGACAATCTTGAATGCTTTCCGGGATTATCTAGTTACGTGCATTGTCGCGCTGACAAGTCGTCGCGTTTCTCCACCCAACTTATGGAGAAGCGCGTTTCTCCGAAGACCTACACTCTAGTACCGAAAGCCATAATAACCTATGTCTCATAGATTTAAAACCTAAGCGTTGCACACAATGTGGCGGTTATAATTTTCTAAATCGTCTTCGTATGAACCTTGAATACGAATGAAATGCACAACTTGAATATAGTGTCCAATGGCAAACTGTAATCTTTTTTTTTTTTGTGTTCTGAACGGAATACTATCTCGTGACGGGGCGGAGCCCAATACCTCACTCCTGGAGCCTAGGGGCCCAACAGGCCCGCCAAAGCGACCAACTACGAAGAGATCCGATTCAAGACCTGGGTTATGGCCCCATCCAACAACGTGATGGCTGGATTCGCGGTGGCCATCGGGAGCGAACCAAGCCCATCCGGCAGCGACGAGCCAATACACCCTTGTGTGAAGGTTTGGACCTTAGCCCGTCGATACATCAAAGAGGTCGTCGCCACCGAGCTATGGCCCACTTAACGGCGAGCCTTCCCGCCACGCAAAACTCGATCTCTTCCAAGAGTGGCGTCGTCGGTTGAATGACCCTCTCTCGATTGCTCGCTCGTCGAGTCATCTCCCAGAAGGCGACCTGATTGGACGCACGGCTGCTGGTCGTCCCTTCAATTAAGCTTCCTCAACAAGCTTGATTAATTAGCTAATTTGGGATGATGTCGGACCACACAAGTGCCTTATTACACGTGCGATCATGTAATCGTAATAACACCAAAAGGTGTGCGGGTTGACTTTCCACTTATAAGGCATTCTTATCAATGTCGGCGCTGCGTGTCCTTACATAGACGGACCAGTCCCAACGTGACACATGTATGCCTAGGAGACAACGCTGATCCAACAGTTGGCATCAATCAAATCTAACGGTTCAGATGAAAACCCTAATATCATTACATCCACTATAAATATGAGAACAAAAAGATGGACAAAGGTAATGCTTTACTGCATATTTACGTACTCACACACTCTCCATATTATTTACAATTCACTTTCCGAGTCCATCAACCGGATTCTCACGCCTGGAGGGCTTGCCTAAGACCCCGGCGCAGTTTCACGGTTGTTTTGTGGTGTTGTGCAGATCACGAAGCTAGCTCAATCTTTGCTGGACACGATAACTGAGCCCAAGACACATTCCTGCGCGATCAGATTGGTTCCATTGCCGGGAATCGTTTGTCAGTGATCTTCAATAACAGAAACACAAAGGAAAAATGCGGAAAAATGGTGTCGAGATGGACACACTAAGCAAGCAAATCCACCTGAGACCAAGATATACCTCCTCCTCCCATGAGGCCAACAAGCAAAACCACTAGACCACCCTCTCCACCTGGGCTAAGAACCTAATTTAAGGGTTACCGGGTCACTGAGGGGTGGTTGATGACTCTGAGCCTTCAAACGGCTAGAAGGAGGGAGAAGAGACCGGCTTCAAGAGAGCGGCGGCGACCTCCGCTGGAAAGGAGACTGAGGTAGCTCTTGAGCAGGTGTGGGAGGCCCGTCTAACCCGCGCCTCGAGAGTTTGCTTTCCTCGTCGAGAGAGCTAATGCCCTACAAGAATTCACTGCAAATCCAAAACGAGCTCATCGAATAATGGGCAGCCTCAAGCCCACGGGCGTCCCACCATCTTGTCTCGTCACGGAAGAAGAAGGAACTTAGGAGGAAGAAGGTCGTCGAGATAGACGTAAATAGCAGGAAGAACGGGTGGTGCCCCAGTTGATCTTAGAGATCATATCAATTAACGTCGTAGTGAAGGAGTGCCATCTCGCAACGACGAGATGAAGGAGAGCCTCGTGTAGAGTATTGGCGATCGAAAATCCGGAAAATCGAAAGTTATTCAAGGTCGTCTAATGACTCCTTCATTGAGGAACGAACGGGCACCGAGCTATAGGGAGAGAACCCGAACTCCCCCTCGTCGCGAACGAGAGCTATCCAGATCTTACAGACCATCTCCGTCGCCGAGCTTTAGAGGGGAGAGATCCATCTCACGACGACTCGCTCCGCGAGAGAGACAACGGTCTAATACCGGGTTGTCTGCATCCCGTATCTTACGAGACCATCTCCGGACACGACGTTTAAGGACCACCCGTTCAAGGCCACATACCAAAGAATGATCAACAAAGTGTTCAAGGACACTCGGAGACAGCACAGGAAGCATATATCGATGGCTGTGGTTGTCAAGTTCAAGAAAAGAAAACATGTCGACGACTACATGCAGACTTTCACCAACCTTCGAGCAAACATGACATGGTCCTCAATCCGCCAAGTGTGTTTTCGGAGTTGCGTAGGAAAATTTTTGGGGTTTATGCTTTCACAGCGGGGAATTGAAGCCAACCCCGAGAAAATCAAGGCTTTGATCATTCCCTAAGGCATGAAGATCTCCATTGATTGATTCATCACTAAGGTTGAACAAGGAAGATAGAAGATTCGACTTCAAAATTCTAAGGCTCGAATTTTAAGATCTATTTTTACAAACTAAATCGCATTCAAGGTATGTAATTCTATTTCATATTTTATAATCTCTTCATGCTAGACGGATCTAAGTGCTAGAGTTTTGTTATTATTTCTAAGTCTTTCGCTGCGTTTGTAACCCCCAAAACCCAACAGCTGGATTCTTACTTCTGTTGGGGAATTGATCTCTGCACCCAGATGCTCCACTCACCACGATTACCATGGTGTGATGACCGGGGTAACCATTGATTCACCTAGATAAACATCATGTAGGTCTAGGCTAGATTAAGAACACTACTCCGACCGGTTGGTTCAGACCAACGTTATTGTTTAAATTGAATAATTTGTGGTCCTTGAGCGACGACCTCCGGCGACCTGGGAAGAACTCCGGCGATCTCCCTGATCACTTGATGTTGTGTGTATACTATATTTTTAGTATAGTATACATACATTTATGACATATAACGTATGTTTGTGCTTGTTTCTTTTATGACTTATAACGTATGTTTGATTTACTACTTGCATTTGATTTATTGTTCATCTTGATGTTGTATGTACATTATATTTTTAGTATTTTAAAGAATTTTTTGCGTCGTCACTCGGGCGCGCGCCCGCCTTGCGCCTTGCGCCTAGGCTCCGGGCACACCTTTTGCGCCTTGGTGCGCCTTGGGCCTTTAATAACTATGAATCCGACCTAATTTTGAAACCTCTAAGCCTATGTGAGACTTTGTTGAAAGGAAATTATTTGTTAGTGAGTGCCCATGCTATGTGACTCCAAGAGTTTGTGGAGGTGTAATTGCTGAGTGAGGAAATACACATGACTAGGCTTTCAAGCAGAGGAGAGGCCACCTTAAGCTCAAGGGGGTCAACCGACCCCCTTGATTTTTAGAAATGTCATTTTAAATACCTACAAAACTTTAAAATGTACACTTAAAATATTCTATTAATCAGTTTCAACCCCCTTAACTTGTGGTAAAATTTGTACTATGAAGGTTTGCATGAAATAAATATTGAAGGCGTTACGTTTAAAATAATTAAACGAATCTAAAATATTTCCTTTGTGAATATGATTGAAATGAAGGGTGAAATCTAAAAACATTAAAAATCTCAAAATTAATGAAAGAAGAATCCCCAAGCAAGTCCCAACAACCAGGATACCAGTTTTTCTCCCGGAAAACCCATCAGAATCATAATCATGTAAAGAGAAGTTAAATCATTTTCTCGAGGCAGAGAAAGGAAAAATCACTGTTTGGCTTCCGGTTAATTCATAATTGGAGGGAAATCAAAGGAATTCAAATCAATGGACATTTTTCTTTTTCATAGAAAAAACTATAGGAATCATTTTATTTTACAACAGAAGAGATGTGAAGATTTTGTACCCAAAAAAAAAAAAAAAAAAAAAGAAAAGAGAAAAGAAAAGAACAGAAAAAAAAAAGAAAGAAAGAAGAGATGTGAAATCACTTTTTCCTTGCCGAGAAAATGGAAGGAAGTGTTTGGTAGCGAGTTGTATGTTAAAAGATCTTTGGAAAATGTATCTCTTAGAAATAGACTCTTTTGGAAATCTAAAGAAGGAAAAAAGGACTTCAAATGGGACAATGTGAGTAATAGAAGTAATTATCATGTCCATTATACCTGCATTTTTTCCTATAATATCTTCATAAATTGAATCGATTTAAGGTCACCCTGTGAAGGATCACATAGTACTGTGAAAATTGCACGGGGATTAATCTATGGCGACTTTTGTGATTGCACGGGGATTAATCGATGGCGACTTTTGTGGTTTTAATTGCGGCATTTTGTTTGTTATGCATGATATTTCCCATTTGAGAACTAGGTATATACTAACATGAAAATTTCGAATGTCCAGACACGAGGGGAAACCGGAAGATGTTTTGAACCCCAAGAAGAAACAGCTGGAGAAGATAACTCCGGTATGTACCTGGCTCTGAATTCTAGATCTATATACGTACATTTTTATACTCTCTCCGTCCGGTAATGATAGTCCCATTTTACTATTCATACATTTTAACAACATAATTTCATTTCCATCACTATCCTTAATGAGGTACAATTATAACACCTATAGTAATAATGTTGGCTGCCAAATTGAGATGAGGATTTTGTTGTCTCACGCAACTCTCGCTCTCCCCTTTTCTCCCTTTGTCTCTCCACCTTAGTTTAATGCTTTATTCATCCAAATTTTATTATCACATGGGCGGTTTTGGAAGTTCAATGATTTGAACCCCTCAATCATGGAAATGGGAGTATATTTATGCAACAAAAAAAATGGTAAATGGAACTATCGATCTAGGACAGGGGGAGTAATAATTGTAGGATAACTATTAGTACTCTCTCCGTCCCATAATAAATGTCACTTTTTTTTTTGTCCGTCTCAAAATAAATGTCACAATTCTAATTAAGGAAACTATCTTAGTGCAACTTTACTATGGTACAACCAATATACAAACAAGTAAAGCACATTTTGTAAAAACATTGACAAGTCAAATGTGACATATTTTGAGACGGAGGGAGTGCTATTTAGGCTTAAATCTTGAGGTCAACTCGTTTATAGCTTGTTTCTTAACTTAGATTCCTAGGCTTGAGTAAAGCTCTTTCTTGATTAAACGTAAAAGATCCGACTTTACCCCCTTGGAAAGCCTTAGTTGGTTCACAAAATCTGGGGAGAAACGCGTTTCTCCGTCGCTCATGGAGAAACGGGGCTTGTTTTGTCGTGCGACATACCTAGCCAATAGCCAGAAGCTTTGGAAAGGATATCCAGAAGCTTTGGAAAGGATATCCAGAAACCAAATATTTTTTCTGGATATCCTTTACAAAGCTTCTGGATATCCATTTCAAAGCTGATATATCGAAGCTTTGTAAAGGATATCCGAAAAATACTTGGTTTCTGGATATCCTTTACAAAGCTTCGATATCCATTTTCAAAGCTTCCTGGATATCCGTAGCTTTCAGAAAGATATCCAGAAACCTATACTTATGTCGTGCGACATAACAAGCCCGTTTCTCCAAGAAACGCGTTTCTCCCCAGACGCACTCTAGTTGGTTTGCTTTCAACCTCGGGGGACTAATTTTTTCCTTTCTCTTACCTAATGAAGATATATCTTGATTAACACATGGTTGAAAACTATGCATGTGGCTTGTTGACGGTGTGCAGCATCTTTTCACCGATGAAAAGGGCGTGGCCACATTCAAGGGAGTTCCATTTATGACATCTGCAGGACCGTGTACTTCTTCCATACCCAAGGCAAGCGTCAAATGATGATGATATTTGCCAAACAGCTAATGGCGCATAAGCATACAATGTCAGAAAAAAGGGTATTGAAAGAAAATGTTGTAAAAACACAAAATATGGGTTTCATCAATCATAATTTTGACTTGAACCATAGATTAATTAGCATTATCGTGTCGTTATGAACTTATGTAGAAGTAGAACCAGAGATGGTACTCTTTCTTTTCTGGTAGAAAGTAGAGCAAAATCAATTGCTTTGAAGAATGTACTTACCCGTAACCCTTTTTTGAGGTTGTATGTACTATATTTTACGCCAAAAATTTCAAAGTTACGATTCATGATCATGGTCGCTGATATACAAAAGTATTTTCTTGGTGATATATTGATAAAGACTTGTCGAGAATCACACTTGAAACTACTCTATAGTTTATCGGCTTGCTAATCTTTTAAAAATATTTGATACTCTCATGAACAAATCAACTCTATTTTATTATAGAATTACGAAATTGAATACTCCCTCCGTCCCATTTATATTGATCACGTTTGAATTTCATAAAAAAAATTATGAATATTCTTGTTATACATTTTCAAACTTTTAGTTTTGCCAAAATATAATAAATTGTGAAGAAAAAATTGTAAAAAAAAATAATATTTAGGGACAATTTTTTTTTTTTAGGAAATTTTCAAAATGACATTAATTTTGGGACAAAAAAAGGTATTTCAATTTGAGACGGATTGAGTTTACCTTGTCCCGAAATAAATTTCCAAATTTGTCAAATTGAATATATTTCATGACGAAGTGAGTAAGACTGATTTGACTTTCTTTTAAATTTGTTTTAAATCAGAAACCTTTAATATAAAATTTTTTTTTTTTATCAAAATCTCAGTGTCTTACATACATGGCACCGCCCCTGAATTATTGACATTGAATTTATTTATTGAAAGTTTTGACGGGGGGATTTGTGTAGACGTGTCCAAAATCTAACCGAAATCGGCTAACCGGTGATTTTTAACCGATCAAACCCGTTAACCGGTTTAACCGTACCCGGATTAACCGAAACCAACGGTTAACCGGTTCGGTTAAGGTTACAGATTTTTCAAACCGGCTAACCGGCGGTTATAACTGTCGGTTATTTAACCGGTTATAACCGTTTGAAATTCCACGGTTTTTAACGTTTTCGCTTAGTTTTTGGGAATTTCGGTTAGTTTTTTAGAATTTCGAGTTAGTTTTTAACGATTTACATTAGTTTTCAGAATTTCAGTTAGTTTTTTGAAATTCTAGTCAATTTTTTAACGTTTCCAGTTAGTTTTTCAGAATTTCAGTTAGTTTTTTAACGTTTCCAGTTAACAGAAACTGTTAAAAATTTCGTTATAAGGACTAATCTGAAAAAAAGAGGCTTCAGTTAACCATTTTAATCGGATAAATCGTGTTAACCGGTTATAACCGTTAACCGGATAACCGTAACCGTTAGTACACAATTAACGGTTAGGTTACGGTTAAGTTTTAACGGTTTTTTTAACCTGCGGTTATAACCGTTTGGACACGTCTAGATTTATGTTCAATTGTTAGGGATGACTAATTACGGTTACGGTTTCGGTTCGAAATCGTCGGTTTCGGTTTCGGAAAAGGGGAAACCGTAATCGAACCGTGAACTTATGGTTCGCGGTTCCGGTTCCAAACCGGCGGTTCAACGGTTTTTGATTTTATTTTTTTTAATAGAAAAAACTGTTTTAGAATTTTTTTATTACTGAAAATATTTGCAAAAAGTTATATAAAAAAAATAGAAAAAAACTAAACAAATTAAAGTATATAAAAGAAAATAGGGACGGACTACCCTTTATTTTTTTAAACTTTTTTTACTAGAAAATAATATTTTATACTTTTTTATTACTGATATTTTTTATAAAAAGGTATATAAATAAAGATAAAAAAACTAAACAAACGAATGTATATAAAATAAAAGATGGATGAACTACCCTTTACTTATTTTTAATTTTTTATTGGCTAGAAAATAATATTTTAAAATTTTTTTATTACTGATTTTTTTTACAAAAAGGTATATAAAAAAAGATAAAAAAAATTAAACAAATGAAAGCATATATAAAAAAAAGAGAGACGTACTACCCTTTTTTTTAATTTTTTATTGATTAAGAAATAATATTTAGACTTTTTTTATTATTGATTATTTTTACAAAAAGGTATAAAAAAAAATAGAAAAAAACTAAACAAATGAAAGTATATAAAAGAAAAGAGGGATGGACTACCCTTTATTTTTTATTTTTTTTATATATTTTTATTTACTAGGGAATAATATTTTATTCTTTTTTTTATTACTGATTTTTTTTTACAAAAAGGTATATAAAAATGTTAGAAAATTTAAACAAATTAAAGTATATAAAAGAAAAACTAAAATCTGATACATTAAACCTAAATCATATACCTAAATCTCGTATATACCCTATACCCTTTAACATTAAATCTAAATCATATATTTAATACCACATATTCTAATTCATCTACCTATATCTCATGTATACTCTATACCCTAAACGTTAAATCTAAATGATATAATTCATCTAACTTAACCATATAACATAAATCTTAAATCTAAATCATATAATTCATACCCCATACCTCAAATCTTAATTCAGCTATCTAAATCTCATATATACCCTATATCCTAAACCTTAAATCTAAATCATATAATTTATACCCTAAATCCTAAACCCTAATCCATCTACATTAATCTCACATATACCTATACCCTAATACTTAAATTTAAATCATACTCCCTTCGTCCCATAGATTTAAAGACTTTTGGGTTTGCACGGGAATTAAGGAGGAAGTATTATATTGAAAGTGTTGTGAGTGTGAAAATAAAATAGGAGAGAGAATGAGTGGAGAGAATAGTAAATTATAATGGTGATGTGATTATTAAAATAATGTAGGAGAGAGAATGAGTGGAGGGAATAGTAAAGATCCCTTTCCATTTTCCATTTTGGGAAAGTTATATATTATTGTGGGACGCCCAAAATGGAAAGTTTATACTCCCTCCGTCCCACGTGAATGTGGACCAACTTTTTGGGTGTGAAAATTAAGGAAAAGTGATGTAAGAAAGAGAAAAAGTTAAATGTTGTGAGTATGAAAAATTAAATAGGAGACAGAATGAGTGGGAGGAATAGTGAGGAGAGAGAATGTTGTGAGTGTAAAAGTGAAGTAGGAGAGAGAATGAGTGGGTGAAATAGTGAATATTCTTTGCCATTTTGGGAAGTTTGCATTCACGTGGGACGGACCAAAATAGAAATAAGTTTGCATTCACGTGGGACGGAGGGAGTATATTATTGTGGGACGGAGGGAGTATACTTTATACTCTAAACCCTAATTTATCTACATTATTCTCATATATATATATTTTATACCCTAAACCAATCACAACTATACATTCCATACCCTAAACCCTAATTCATACTCCCTCCGTCCCGCTAATATCCGCACTAACACTGTTTGCGCGGGAATTAAGGAATATGATATTTTAATAAAATGTTGTGAGTGTAAAAGTAAAGTAGGAGAGAGAATGAGTGGAGGGTGTAATAAATTATAATGGTGTTGTGAGTATTAAAATAATGTAGGAGAGAGAATGAGTGGGGTTGTGTGAATATTTTATTAATATAAAGTTTTCTTTTTGGGAGTGTGCGGATATTAGCGGGACGCCCAAAAAGAAAAGTGTGCGGATATTAGCGGGACGGAGGGAGTATACCTTAACCATATACGACATACTCTAACCCCCTAAATCATATAACTAAATCCCATATACTCCCTCCGTCCCACGTGAATGGACACTTATTTCCTTTTTGGGAAGTTCCACGTGAATGGACACTGCCCAAAATGGAAAAGAATATTCACTATTCCCTCCACACATTCTCTCTCCTACTTCACTTTTACACTCACAACATTCTCTCTCCTAACTATTCCTCCCACTCATTCTCTCTCCTATTTAATTCTTCATACTCACAATATTTTCTTTCACTTTTTTTCTCTCTTACTTTTCCTTAATTCCCACACCCATAAAGTTGGTGTCCATTGACATGGGACGGAGGGAGTATACCTTTAAACTGAAACACTCAATCTTATACCTATACCCTTATATACATTTTACCCTAAAACTTGAACAAATGACAGTTAGTTTATAATTTGAGCTTGAAAATCAAATAATTAACGAAATTCGTTAGAGAAAGTTAAGAGAGAGTTAATGGGGTTAGTGTGAAAAAATTGTGAGGGGAGGGGGGGGTGATATTTATACCTGAGAAAATATGTTAGGAATACAAAAATATTTTGTATTTAACCACATACCCCATACTCTAACCACTATATTCTGACAAATTTAACGAAATTTCTGACGAATTTGACGATTTTGACAACGGTTCCGGTTCAGGCGGTTCGAAACAGCCGGTTCACGATTTTTCAAAAGTAGAAATCGAAACCAGACAACCAAATCACAGGTTACAGTTTCAAACGATTACGGTTCAAGACGGTTCCGATACGTAACGGTTCAATAATTTCGAGCCGATTTCAATTTCGATTCGATCATCCCTATCAATTGTGTGCTCTAGTACCGGTCGTAATGTGTTTATAGACTAAACCGTTACACGCAGTTACAAATTTTAAATCGTCTTCGTATTTCTGAATTTTACATGAAAAAAGAAAATCATGACAAGGTGGAAATTCCACATGTGCCCTCCTCGTTCGGAGGTCCGTGTAAAGCCAACGATGATAGAATTCAACTCTATTCATTCTCCTTCCTCCCTCCCTTCCGCATTTAATACCAGAGAATGGCGGTACGGCTGGTAGAGCCACCGCCACCGCCATTTTCATGCTCAATCTTCTCAAAATCCCAACGACATCATAACCCAAGCATAAGGTTACTAGTCGTAGCTCACAATCTCTCCCCAAAACCCAAATTTCCACCTCTGATTGTTCAATCTCCTCCCTCCAACACCTCAAGCGTTTTCCCAACCGCTTCGGCTGTCGAACCAATTGTACCACCGCCGCCGCCACCGATAAAACCTAAATTCTCACTGGAGAGAACCAAAGACCGTAGCAGAGTAGTCAGAATTGCCTGGGAGAAGCTCGTTCGATGGTCTCGCTCTTGGCGTTCCAAAGCCAAAACCGACGTCCTTGAACGTACTAACAAGGTTATTATCTCCTTCATTTAACAATGCATGACCTGAGCTTGATTTTTTTATTTACTCCGGTTAGTCATTCCTTTATTTTAAGACTAAAATAGGTACAAGAACATTATTTTAGCCTTAGCAACAACATTAGCTCAAATCTATGTGTGAATAGTACTCCCTCCGTCCCAAAATGAATGTTCAAATTTGCTTTTGATTGCTTTCAATAAACAGAAAATATGGACATTCATATTCATTTTGGGACGGAGGAAGTAAACCGCAAAAGTTTGGATTTCAAATTCCAATTAAGCCCTAATACTATGAAAATTTGGAAAGAATTTCCAATACATTGAAACACTATCAGTTCCAAATGAAAAACATTTTTGCAGTCATTTATTGTTCTTCTCATGCTCTCTCTCTCTCTCTCTATATATATATATATATATATAAATATATATATAGAGAGAGAGACACACACACACTACACACTCTTTAGCAACCACCTAATTAATGCAGTTGCATCACTTGACAACTTTCTGAATCATCAGCTAATAGGTGACTCATTTTTTACATGTCACTTAACACCCTTCAGTTTTCATGAGCTAATTTTGTTTTTTCTGAAGATTTGTTTTACCCCCCCCATGAACTTCTTTTTAGCATTATACTCCGTATGTGTAACTCGCTTTGACACCCACTATAAATCTCAGTGTAAGAACCAAACAGAAGTTACAGTTGAAGGTATTTTATTTAAGGTGTTCAAATATGACAATCAAATACAATTGTAGAGAACGGAGTGTTCAATTTAAAGGCTATTCTTGTAGTAATCTGTTGGAACTGGGAGTCATTGAACCATTCCTGAAATTGCATAGTACGGTAATTCACATAAACATCTCTGTTGCAATTTTACCAGTGATAACTTTATTTGAAAAAAATAAAATATTAAGTTAAATTATCTGCTTAAATCTTTCTTTTGGAAGTATTTCAATACTAGATTCTTACTAAACTTAGCCAGCCGTTTGTACCAACTGCTTATGGTTAGCGAATGATTATGCATCCATGTAGTAATATAATTCATTCTATTTTTATTACTTAGGTGGTAATTTTAGGAGGTGGATCTTTTGGAACTGCTATGGCTTCCCATATTGCTGGTAGAAAACCTCAGCTAGAAGTTTACATGCTTGTAAGAGATCTTCAAATTTGCCAATCTATTAATGAGAAGCACTGTAATAGGTGAGATTCTGCATACTTATTTTACCTTTTCAAATCTAGTTAGTTTAATGGCTTGTCACATTTTGTTCTTTTTGGAATTCTGTATTGAATCTGAGGTTTTCTCTGTTTGGACTTTCTTTCATTTATTTCTGCATTGCATTTCACATCTTGATTTTTGTTTCAGGAAATACTTTCCTAAACACATGTTACCAGAAAATATTGTTGCAACAGCAGACGCAAAAACAGCTTTGACTGGTGCAGACTTTTGTCTTCACGCTGTTCCAGTGCAGGTCTTATAATCTTATACTTCTGTTAAAGTTTCCATCATTAAGTTTGCATTAAAATGGTCGTGTTTTTCATCGTGGATACACAAGCTCCTCACACCACTCTCTGACATCCTAATGGAACGAATAACAATGGCTCTAAATGTGCTTTATCCACGAAAAGAACAAACGATGTCAAATAACAGTGGCTCCAAACACACTCTATCCAAGAAAATGGACAGCTATATTTATTTTCGTAGATTCTTCTAGTTGAGGTCTTTTTTGTTTAAAATTCTTACCAACTCCCGGACAGTTACTATTATATTCCTAACCTTTTTCATTTCTGAATCCTGCCACCATGCCTGTGGATCAGTTACCATGATAAATGTGCCTTCTGTTTTGTGGTATCAGACTTGAAAAAGTGGCAACTGTCTTTACTCAATCTTACAGTTCAGCTCTTCATTCCTGGAGGGCATTGCCGATCATGTAGACCCAAGCCTTCCTTTCATATCTCTCAGCAAGGGTTTAGAGCTGAATACATTGAGGATGATGTCCCAAATAATTCCTCAAGCACTGGGGAATTCTCGCCAGCCATTCATTGCCTTATCTGGGCCTTCATTTGCTCTAGAATTGATGAATGGGTTGCCAACTGGTAAGTTGTATATTCTCAAGTCGAAGGTGCTGTTGCTTACTCTGTTCCGCTCAAAGAATTCTGTTTTATCCCAGAACGAACATGTTTGGGAAAATTAAGCTAATAAACATTGAGTTCCAAAATTACAGTAAACTTGAAATGAAGAGAACTATTAGGCATCCTTACTTGTAAGAATGGGTATAAGAATTTGATTTAGTTTGTAAAAGGTTGACTTTGAATTGTAGATTCTTTGAGCGGAATGGAGGGAGTAGCTTTCTTTTTTTGCTGATGGCTCAAAGTGACATGAATAATATTGCTTTGTGTTCCTCAGCAATGGTAGTGGCATCAAAAGACAAAAAACTGGCAAATGCAGTTCAACAACTTCTTGCTTCTGGAAACTTGAGAATCAGCACATCTAGGTAGAGGATGCTATATACCTGCTCCAGTTCAATTACTTTATTTTGAATCTTCTGATCCTCTATGCAAATCCATCTTTCATTTTAAATTTATTAACAAATCCAACCTCTAAATTAAATATTATTTAATTTATTAACAATTCCTAGGGGAATGATTTCAGACCTCCCACTTTGTACGACTCTAGGTCTACCACTGGGCTTCTTATGGTAGATCTAGTAATGACTTTATTAAAGTTGAATTGTGTAGATTTTGTATGGGATACTGAGCCTGTAACCCCTGATAGTGCAGTGATGTTACAGGGGTGGAAATTGCCGGTGCTTTAAAGAATGTGCTGGCAATTGCAGCCGGGATTGTAGAAGGAATGAATCTTGGTAACAATTCTATGGCAGCACTTGTTGCACAAGGATGTTCAGAGATTAGATGGTTAGCAACGAAGGTGTGTGACTATCCTCTTTCACAGAGTTTGCAGTGTCAGAATTTTTTTGCTGTTCAGTACCAAAATTTCTACTCAAAATGTTTCAGAAAGTGAAACATATTTCAGTTTAGGCAAATACTGATGTTATTTGATTGGTTAAGTTTATTATTTTTTATTTTTTTTGTCTTGAAATCAAATTGATTATTCTTTTGTAAATAATTGTTCTGTAATTGAAATGAAGATGGGTGCCAAGTCCACTACTATAACTGGGTTATCAGGAACAGGGGACATTATGCTTACATGCTTTGTGAATCTATCAAGAAACAAAACAGTTGGACTTCGTCTTGGATCAGGGGAAAAACTTGACGAAATACTTGATTCCATGAACCAGGTGGCTGGATCTTTTTTAATTTTTAATTTTCTTATGGTCATTTATTATCTTTTCTAGTTCAAATGGTCAATTTATATGCTTAACTCTCAGGTGGCGGAAGGTGTATCAACTGCAGGAGCAGTGATTGCCTTGGCTCAGAAATATAATGTCAAAATGCCAGTTTTAACTGCAGTTGCTCGGATCATTGACAATGAACTGACCCCACAAAAGGCTGTTCTCGAATTAATGAGCCTCCCTCAGGTACTTCAAGCTACACCTAAAAGGAATAACTCCTAGTGAGTAATTTTCGAGTTTTTTTTCTTTCTGTTAAATCATATTTTCATTTAATGAAAATATGATGTTGTATGTAATATGCATCAATCTTCAGGTTGAAGAAGTGTGAATTCTGATGGTGAAGAAGAGGATAATATTTCAGGCATTAAGGCTCTGTTGGCTGTAAGTATTAGCTCCCCTAAGCTGCCAAGATCAACCATTTATTCATAACTTGCAACGCTTTTTTCCCTACTCTCGTAACCATTCAATGTACATCCAAATTGTTAATGGAGCCTCTTTTATTTATCGGGAAATTGTATACTTCTTCGAGCTTCTAGAGAAAACGGACCGTTGGATTATTGAAGCAAGTTGAATAGTGAAATTACAGTTTTTGATTCACAATCGAAACTTTGGAATCTTAATGAGCTTGCGTTCTTCGGTGCTTACTTGTTCATTAAAATCTGTGTTTTTCTCGTTGAATTTGAATTTGCCAGATTTTTGTCAGATTTATCTTGGTCAAGTACAATGCACTCTTGTTACGTGTCTGAATGTTTTGCATGAGCAATCTTTTTTTTTTTTAAAAAGAAACCTTGAAAACAAATTTAGGGCAATATGTTTTGGGTCACGAATGAATATAGCTTTGAGAATTGAACTATGAATGAATATAGCTTTGAGAATTGAACTATGTTAGAACGATACTTGTGTTAAGCATATGATCAGATACACAAAAAATATAACATTTTAAGACATCGCGTCTATTGACGTTAAAGTAGAGTAAATATATTTTGTTGGTGATATTGTCCAAGCATGATTCTATTCGTTGGAAGGCTCAAGTGAAGCATTGTACCCGGCTCGCTGTCCTATCCTTGTCCCGGGAGACTAACGCCCATTGAAACCTTGGGCATTCTTAGAGAGGGTGATGAATTAGTCTGAAGGAAAGTGCCTAACACAGTTTGAATATAAGTGAATCAAGACGGTTTACATACGGTTTTTTCTTTTTGTTCAATTCTTCAATGCAAATTATATTTCAATTTTATTGTAATCCTTTTATTTTGTATTCATGTAAGATTTTGTCCAACAACTTTTAACAACCAACCTAAACTACACCAAATCTAGTGCAAACTAATATAACAAATTAAAAGGGTTATATATGGAAAATACTCCCTCCGTCCCAATAGAAACTGTCCAATTTTTGCCTTGCACGCAAATTAATAAAATGGGTGAGAAGAAAAAATGTTGTGAGTGTAATTTGAAAATAGGAGAGAGAATGAGTGGATAGAATAGTAAATTATAATGGTGTTGTGAGTATTAAAATAATGTAGGAGAGAGAATGAGTGGAGGGAATAGTAAAGATTCCTTTGCCAAAAAAAGAAAGTGAAAGCTTTTAATGGGACATCCAAAATGGCAAAATGGGAAGCTTCTATTCTATTGGAACGGAGGGAGTAAGTGATAAAAGAAGCAAACATACTGCAAATCTAATGCAAATTAAATGAAAATAAAGCACATAAATCGACCAAATTAAACAATTTTATTTTGAAATTCCTCAATTCCATTTAGTGCTCAAAATTTTTGGAACATAATTTTTCAAGGTAATACAATTTTATACACTTGTAATGAAAAATATTTAAGAAAATTGCAAATCTAGTGCAAATTTCTAGCAAGTTCGGTGAGAAACAAACATATACTCCCTCCGTCCCATTAAGCTTAAGAAGATTCCATTTTGCGCGGGAATTAAGGAATATTATTATAGTATTAGGAGAGAGAATGAGTGGAAGAAGTGTTGTGAGTGTGAAAAATTAAATAGGAGAGAGAATGAGTGGAGGGAATAGTAAATTATAATGTGTTGTGAGTATTAAAATAATGTAGGAGAGAGAATGAGTGGAGAGAATAGTGATTTAAGGTTTCCTTTTTGGGATTTCTTAAGACTTATGGGACGCCCAAAATAGAAAGTTTTCTTAAGACTTATGGGACAGAGGGAGTATATGGAAAAACTAAAAAGCTTTATTAAAAATTCCTCAAATCCATTTGTTGCTGATAATTTTTTAAACATAAGTTTTTAAAATCATCCTAAACTACACCAGATCTAGTGCATATCTAATAAAAATTAAATGGGTAATATGTGATCAATAAGTATGAAAAAATTAAATCTAATGCAAATTATATGAGAATAAAACACATAAATGGACCAAATAAAAAAAAAATTATTTTCGAAATTCCTCAACCTCATTGTTTTTTTTATACACATATTTTCCCTTACTAGGCACAAATTGTAAACTTTGCAAGAATTTCTTTACTTAAAATATTTTTGTCGTCAATTATAGTAAATTGACTTCTTTTGTGTAGATGGCATTTAAATGTTCTTGATTATTTTGAAAATTCAATACCACAATCATTGTGACATTATCATCCAGCCTAGTTACTTCAATTTTGTCAACACTAAAATGCAAAAAAGATATGTGACTTATAATGCAAATAGTACTTGTTGAAACATTCCTATTTCAATAACCCGAAAGCACTCAAGTCTAGATTAAGTAAGAGAAGAAGATGAAGGCGGAAGCGTGATACCTGTTGAGTCCATCTTGTTACTTGATGATGTTCTTGCAAAGAAAGGAAGAGAAGAAGAAGAAAATTGCGTAGGGAATTGTAGATCTTCTTGATGATGAATGCCTTCCTTTGAACTCAGATTATAGAGAGAGTAAATAAGGATGATGTTGTAGTTTCTAGACTGATGGTAGACCTCTATATATAGGAAACAATGACACCTCATCAAGAGACTACACCCTTTCAATTAAGCGGTGTGAAATTACCATTCTGCCCATCATAAATAGGTAATTTCCACCTCGGGAATGATTTATACATGCACGTCTACATGTCACTTATATTTATTAAGTATACACATTTTGCAATCCATGTTCTTACAGTACTAAACGTCAACATAAAATCCAAAAATAAAAACCCACTCAAAATAACCATCAAGTTGCACATGGTGAACGAGCAGCAACATGGTTCTTCTAGTAGTGCTGGTCGTGGTTGTTATTTGCGGAATGGGTAGTATGGTGGTGGTGGCAGTGGTAGGGGACAGTGTGTAAGGATTGTAGGGATGATATCACGTAGGGGTTGTGGTTGTAGGGATAGTGTATAAGGGCGGTGTGTCCAGGGGTTATAGGGGTGATGGTGGAGTGTCGAAGGGTTGTGGGGGTGATGGTCACAATGGGGGTGTGTACGAAGAACGAGAAGAATAATATATATTGAACTTATCTTTAAGGTGCTGAGTTTCTCAATGTTTATTTTTTTTGAGCCTCTAATGCTAGCTCTATACAGTATCCACAGCTCTGTCATTGCTGAAGATGGCAATGGAAAAAGGCGAAGGTGTAGTGGTGGTAACGGCGAATGACGAAGCTGGTGGTTCCTGCGTTGATAGTTGTTGAAGGAATGCTTAGAACACAATGTTGATGTGGGAACAATAGGTTGATGCTAAATACTATTGTAAATAAGAAAGAGGTACACTCTACTAAATAATGTAAATGAATTAAAGTATACCATTTTGAGGAGAATCAATGTTATACGTAGTCGTAACAAAAGGAGTGGCCAGTGTTGCGACGTACACGTGCAATAAAGCATAAAGGAAGAAGAAGAATAAATAGAAAAGAGGCAGGAGTCAGAGAGAGAACAGAAGTGAGAGAGAGAGAGAGAAATCCACGGATGTTTATGGAAAAACCAACTTATTGGGTTGTGTTTGTCGTCATGAATAAATAGGATACACAGAGTCAGTTACAAGGAAATGATAAACTAAAATAAAGGTAATATTCTATCCTAAACAACTGCCTTAATCATCTGCCTTAATCAACTGCCTTGTGATTCACGGTTATTGCTTTCACCCCCCCCCCCTCAAGCGAAACGGAGTGGAGCGGAGATGAAGCTTGTCAGATAACAATTTGAACCGTGGCGAGGCGAGGCTCTTTGTAAATATATCAGCAACTTGATCAGAGGAGGCAACGTGATGAAGCCGTAAAAACCCGCGTTGATGGAGCTCGCGAACAAAATGGAGATCAATCTCAATGTGTCTAGTACGAGCGTGGAAGACCGGGTTCTTTGACATGTGAAGTGCCGATATGTTATCACAAAGGAGCCGAGGTGATGCGAGATAAACCCCGAGCTCTCGAAACAGGTAAGAAAACCAACGTAGCTCTGCTGCCGTGGAGGCCAAAGCTCGATATTCAGCCTCACTACTCGAGCGAGACACCGTGTGTTGTTTCTTAGCTGTCCACGCCACTAGGTTGGGACCAATAAAAACACAAGCGCCAGTAGTGGACCGACGATCATCAGGAGACCCGGCCCAATCCGCATCACTATAGGCGACAAGAGATGTATCGAGGAGCCCTGAAAAGAAAGACCAAGAGTCATAGTTCCTTTAAGAAACCGAAGAATACGCTGACCGCCTGAAGGTGCGTGGTACGAGGAGCATGCATAAATTGGCACACTTGATTGACCGCAAAGGATAAGTCTGGCCTTGTAAGAGTTACATATTGAAGACCGCCCACCATACTACGATAAGTCGAAGGGTCAGGAAGGGGTCCCCATCGTTGGCCGAGAGATGAAAGCCGGGTGCCAAGGGTGTGGGAGCCGGTTTGCTCGGTTGCATATTGAACTTGTGAAGTAGGTCGGTGGCATACCTTGACTGGTTCGTATGCAAGTGAGTCTTGGTACGAGTGACTTCAATTCCTAAGAAGAAGCTTAAGGGACCAAGACGCCGACCGTCAAACTTACCACAAATGGCATCGATAATGTAATTAATAGCCGCCGAAGAGGAGCCGGTAACAAGAATATCATCTACGTATACAAGGATGGCCACCGTGACTCAGGTGTAAGTGGCAGATGAAGAGAGAAGAATCTGCGTGACTATTAAAAAATCCCAAAGTGAGCAAGAAATCATGTAGTCGGTGAAACCAAGCACGGGGTGATTGCTTGAGACCATACAAAGCACGATGTAGACGACACACATACTTGGGATGATTTTGATCAATGAACCCAGGGGGCCGCGACATATAGACTTCTTCGACAGAATACCATTTAGAAAAGAATTACGAACATCAAGTTGTTCGATTGGCCAATCCCGAGAGTGGGCAAGAGAGAGAATAACCCGAATGGTAGCCGGTTTAATAACCGGACTAAATGTCTCGTCGTAGTCAATACCTTCCTGTTGCGTATACCCTTGAGCGACAAGCCGAGCCTTGTACCTTTCTAGTGATCCGTCTGCTCGTCGTTTGACCTTGTAGATCCATTTACTTCCCACAATATTGTGGTGAGGGCGAGGGAGGAACCGTGGTCCATGTACCATTTTTCCGGAGAGCAGTAATTTCCTCTTCCATTGCTTGTTGCCACTCTTGTACTTGAGCAGCTTGTTTGAATGTCCGTGGCTCGAAAAAGGGAGAATCTGTAGTGGTTGCACTGAGAGCTAAAGTGTGTTTAGATCCTCCAGAGAGCAAACAAAGGTCAGCAATATGTTTAGGCTTGAAAATTCCCGACTTGGCCCGTGTAATCATGTGGTGCCGCCCAGTGCTCACCGGTCCGGCCACTGTTGGTGATAAAATTGGACCAAAGATCAATGGTCTCGATCTGGAGCTAAGCTGGGCCGCTGTGGGAGTCGTCAATGGGCCGGGCGAGCGAATCCGACTCACTGTTCGACGCTGGACTGCAGTGAGCATGGAAAAGGGCAGCCAGTGAAAGGTGGCCTCGAAAGTATTGTGGTCTGGAGAAGAGGACCGAGGTGTGGTGGAGGAGCTGCTGGAGGAGTGGACACCAGGGAGAAGGGTCTGTCTTGCATGGGTTGGTGACACAGGCCGGTTTATAGAAGTACCAGGTGGACCAGAGGGCACTCATGTGGATCAAGAATATTCTGGTCCATAGGAAGCAATGGCACGGCACGAACGTAACCCGCAGATTGAGACGGAGTTCGGCTGGATGCATGCACAGCCGGCTCGGGCCAGGTGACGCTGTTTCAAAACTCATTGTAGCATAGAAAAAATGAGTTTCATTAAACACAACATGCCGAGAAATGTATATCCGACCACTAAGAGGATCAAAACACCTATAACCTTTCCGCATAGAATCATAACCCGAAAAACACATGGCTTCGATTTTAACATCAACTTATGACGATTATACGGAACAAGATTAGGAAAGCAAGTACATCCAAAGGCCTTGAGAAACCCGTAATCAGTGAGTGCGACGCCACAATTTTTCATAGGGCGAGACATACTTGAGTTGTCTCATGGCAACCTATTTATAAGGAAAACTGCGGTGGTAAAAGCTTCGAGCCAAAATTTTTCCCAGGTAAGATTGGCCAAGAAGGCAAAGGCCCATCTCATTTATATGTCTATGCTTACGCTCAACAACCCCATTTTGTTGAGGGGTGTAGGGACATGATGTCCGGTGACCAATTCCATGTTTAATCAAAAAGGATGCCATCTGTCGATTTATAAACTCTCCCCCCCCCATCCGTTTGTATGGTTTTAATGGTATGTATTTCAGAAATTTTATGAGCTAATTGATTTTCAATAAGAGTTTTGAACTCGAAAAGACTTCAAATACATCGATTTTTTGAGAGGAAATAACCAAACGTAACGAGAGTAATCGTCAACAATTGATAAATAAAATTTATAACCGTAAATGAAGCAACGGGGAAGGACCCCAAACATCCAAGTGTAGCAAAGCTAAAGGTTTTATTGAATTAAAACTACGAATTTGAAATGGGAGATTACAAGATTTTCCTAAGGGACAAACATGACAAAACTCCTTTATTCTAGCGGAACCACTAACAGGAATCCGATTTTTATGAGCTAAGCAATCTAAAATCTGAGAGGAAGGGTGCCCTAACCGGGCATGCCAAATGAAAGAAGATGCTCGTTCGCCAATTAACGCCAAAGAGTTTAAACGAGAACTGGGAACAAACGACAAGGTGTATAAGTCTCCGGAATTAGTGCCAGAAAGAATAATCCGCTTGGAATGGTTGTCCTTCACACAAAATCCAAAAGCAGTTAGTTCAAAGAAACAATCATTATCTAGGCAAAAACTGCGAATAGAAAGTAATGATCGACTGATTTTTGGCACATGTAAGACAGTATTCATAACGAACTGGTGATTTTGAGTAGAAAAACGAGTAGACCCAACATTAGCAATAGGAATAGATGAACCATTAGCAACTAAAATTGAATCGTTACCTGAGTACGGAGAATACTGTTGCAGGACATCCGGATTGGATGTCATGTGATTAGTCGCACCGGAATCAAGAACAAATGAGACGGGAGCCATGGGCGACGAATCATCATTATAGTTCACCGTATTCTGTGGGTAATATTGAGCAGTGTAAGCAAAATTCCCTCGTTGATAACATGTGTCAGCTTCATGACCTTTTTTCTTGCAGAGTTGACAAGACCTGATGTTAGGGTCCGGGCTCATGAATGGATTTGGAGGAGTATAGGGGACAGGAGGATTGAAAGAAGGAGGCCGAAGAGGCTGAAAGTGGGGAGGGATGGGTAGGAAACCTTTACCTTGATTCTTGTTTCGATTTCGACCTTGATTTCGACGCCCATTACTACGGTTATTATTGGGTATGAAGAAATAATTGCCAGAATTATTTTGGCCAAAGGGTAGAGACCCCCCATGATTCCCAGATTGAGGTGTAGTGGAGTGAAGAGTGGCAGGTTTGGGTGACTCGGGTTCTTTAGAGACTGCTAAAGCACTTAGATTCAAGTGGGTTGTGTTCAGAAATTTCTTTTGCAAAGCTTCTTCTTGAAGGAGTAGATCTTTTAGATCTTCAATGGTGGTATCACCCTTAGAGTTTTGGGTAGTGATAAACTCCTTATAGGTGTGTCCTAGACCACCAAGAATTCTACTACGAAGAGTATTGTTAGAAACTGCTTCACCTGCTCGAGTGAGGGAATGAGAAATGGTTTTGGCACGAAGGATATAGTCCTGAATAGTCATGCCTGGAGAGAGAGTAAGATCATGTAACTCCTCTTGGAGTTTTTGAATATGAATGGTGGAAGCGACACCAAACTCCTTAGCGAGAAGATCCCAAGCCTCGGGTGCAGTGAGACATGGGTTGACATGGGGTTGGACCTCAGAAGTGACAGTTGCCTTAATCCATCCTAAGACAAAACGGGAGGTGTGGACGAATTGTTCATGGGCGGGATTTTTAGCGGTGGGATTTTCAGGAAGAGTTTCAGGAGGAGGGTTTTTATCCGTAACTACATGGGTGAGATAGTGAATTTCTAACATAGATAGGAAAAGAGAACTCCAGTTTTGGTAGTTCTCGTTAGAGAGCCTACAATGACCCATATACGACTGAACGTTAAACAGAATGGGGAGGCCATGTTTGTTTTGAGGATTGTTTTGCCCAGGATCGATAGTAACCACGGTTTTTGATTGATCATCACTCATGGCTATTAATTTGCTCTGATACCATATGCGACGTACACCTGCAATAAAGCATAAAGGAAGAAGAAGAATAAATAGAAAAGAGGCAGGAGTCAGAGAGAGAACAGAAGTGAGAGAGAGAGAAATCCACGGATGTTTATGGAAAAACCAACTTATTGGGTTGTGTTTGTCGTCATGAATAAATAGGATACACAGAGTCAGTTACAAGGAAATGATAAACTAAAATAAAGGTAATATTCTATCCTAAACAACTGCCTTAATCAACTGCCTTAATCAACTGCCTTGTGATTCACGGTTATTGCTTTCACAGTGGAGGAGTCTCGATAAACGCGAATGGAGGACAAAGGCTTGAACGACCTTCCTCCATCAAGTGCATGCCAATAACGTGAGCAACGTTGCAGTCAGTGTATTCATTATTCTCCCGATGCATACTGCTTCTCGATGATACAAAACATGACCATTAGGCGCTCTTGTGTATAGTTGGTCCAGTACTATCCCCAAACATCTTTCTCCAAATATCAATTTTTACAAACTTTGTTTGGTTGTGGGATTTCTCTGTGATTCACTTGCCGAAAAATTGGAGAGCATGATGAATTTCTTTTCGTGGGGTACTTAACAAAATGATTAGTTAGATATTATTATGCAATAAATTTGCACTAAACTTGCATTTTCATCACTTATTGACCATCTTTAGTCTTTTTTAATTTGTAATAAATTTGCATTACATGTGATGTAATTTAGGATGATTGTTAAATTTTATTTTTAAACACAAGGAGCAATTGTGAGAAATAGTCATTCTAGAACAATCATTTGCTTTGGTTCATTCTTTGACTGCTCTCCTCCCACAAAAAAGAGAGACTAATTCTTGTTCTCCCAAAAGACATTTTAAATGACCAAGGCCTTGATTCAACCAACAAAAAAAAGAAGAATTTTGCCTATGTTTCTCTCAAAATAGTACTCTCACTCTTTTTTTCGATCTGTCATAAATTAGAATCAAAATAGAAAAACTTATGTTTGAAAAATAATAAGCACCAAATGTGATGAAGGAAAATTATTATGACAAGTTAGGATTTGATTTTAACTATTTTTATTTGTTATTATTTTATTATTTTCGAAATTTATTTTAAATATGTAATTTTTTTGATATTAGAAGTATATTAGGACTTTATTTTAAGGTTTTATTGATTGATTAGGTTACTATATAGACTAGGGTTAATTGGGAAAGTTTTTGACTTGTTTTTCAAGTCCTAAGGTCACTATATAATTAGGGTTATATGTAATTCCGAAAATCAGTTGTTGATTAATAAAAATTGAGTGTTTACTCTGTTAAATTCGAAAGTTTGAGTGTTCTCCTTTCGTCCAACTTTTGTATTGATTAAATTCTACAAGGTTGAAGGTCTCTTGCTAGGATCAATTAAATTCTTCTAATAATTGACATCTATCAAGTCTTCCACTACGTCAAAATGGATTTGAGAAGTTTTTAAATAAAGTTGTTTAATTTGTCCACATGTGTTTCATTCTCACTGAATTTGCATTTTTTGACTAAGCAAGAAAATTCTACCAAATTCTTCCGATCAAATCCACCCAATTCGTTTATAGTCATTCAACAAAAAACCAAAGCCCATTAATTATTTATAATATGAAATAAACTCCAATCTAGAAAATTGTATCCAATTCCAAGAAAATCAAATTGCAATAACTCATTCATAATTTATTAATAAACAAGAGAATTGTTATTCACCCCCGCAAATTTACTCAATATCCCCGCATTATTATTTTCAAAAAAAATGCCATTAATTGAAATGACTCAATTACCCTTTAAATTTAAGTAAAGTTATTGTACACCCGCAATTAAATTTCTTCGTATTACTTGTCCGTCTAAATACACCCGCAAACTTCATTAAATTTTCACCATCTTTATCTTCATCCTCTCTACTGCTTCAATTTGAAGTTGTCATTTTTCCTTCTAGAAACTGCATATCCCCTTCTCCCTCTCATTCGAAAACTAGGGTTTTCCGTTGGGGTTTTGGCACCAAATTTCGATATCTAGGGTTTTTTATCGCCGGTCTTCTCTCTGACCTTCAACCATGGCGGCGGAGAAGCTTAGGGACTTGTCTCAACCGGTTGACGTCCCTTTACTTGACGCCACAGTCTCTGCGTTCTATGGCACCGTATCTAAGGAAGAGGTTCGTTTCTCACTTGTGAATCTGCTCTCGTGTTCTGTTCGGATTTCTGTGTAGGCTAGATAAGGAAATCACGTAATTTATTTTCTCCCCGACGGAATTCACTAGTAGGTGGCCGGAGATGGGGGTGAATAACAATTCTCAAGAACAATCAAGAATTGGTTTTGGGTGGTTTTTTCATCTGGGCATGGTCCAAGAATCTGCAAAGATTGTATTTGAGTTGACTTTGTAGCGGCAGAGTGATTTAGGGGTTTTATTTTGACTAATTTGGGAGGGTTTACAGAATAATTTGTGAATCTATGGAGGTTTATAAGAGATGGCCGGGAAAAAAATTGACCGGAGGGTGGCCGGAAAAAATGGTGCTTTGGAGATGTTGGTTGTCCTAGGGATGGCCAAATCGGACCGGAACCGGACCGGAACCGGAAAACCGGACCGGAACCAGCCCGGAAAAGCCCGGAACCGCCATGAACCGGGGAGAAAACCGAAACCGGGGTAACCGGAACCGGTTTGGAGGCGGGCCGGTTAAGGTTCACCAAATTGGTGAACCGGACCGAAAAAAGCCCGGAACCGGACGAAAATTTGTTGTTTTTCAATAGAACCGGCCCGAAAAAGCCCGGAACCGGACCAAAACCGTGAGAAAACCGGAACCGGAACCGTGAGAAAAGCGGGCCGGTTAAGGTTCACCTCCTCGCCGAACCGGAACCGGCGGTTCAAGGCCCAGAACCGGAACCGGAACCGGACCGAATTTGGTCATCCCTATTGGTTGATAGGGGTGGACATTGTTGTTGAAAAATTGTGAATCTATGGAGCATATTATATTTTTTAATAGTTTAGGTGGGTGTTTATTGAGGAGATTAAAAGGGTAGAATAGTAATAATGGTGATGTAGTCTTAATTTTTATAGGTAAACTCAGTAATGCGGGGGTATTAAGTAAAAGTGCGGGGGTGAATAACAATTCTCTAAAACAAAACTCAATTTGCGATGGACACAAAAAATTACTAGCTGATTAAAAATCTGAACAAAGTCAACGGGCATCCTTGTGAAAAGTCAATGTGCTTACAGATTAGATTAGCAGAGGGGCTTTTGGTGAATCAGATCCGGGCTGGAATACTTGCAACACTACTACTAGAATTCTCCATTTTTGCAACAAACAATTACCAACGACTATAGTTCTTTGCTAATTAGCAACAGACATCTCCATATTAGCGACGATAATGTCGATGGTAGTACAACAGTCACAATCGAAATTTTGGAATCTTAATGTCACCGGTTTGCGTTCATCCGTGCTTGCTTGTTCATAAGAATCTGTGCTTTTCTCGTTGAATTTGAATTTGCCATATTTATCTTGGTCAAGGATAATGCACTGTTGTTACTTGTCAATGCTTTTCTCATTGAATTTGAATTTGCCATATTTATCTTGGTCAAGGACAATCCACTGTTGTTGCATGTCTAAAATAGTGAGGATTTATGGGAATATTTTCTTTCCTAATAAGAAGCAATATTGGTAAGTTTGGTAAGTAAGATTTTTGACTTTCCTTCAAAGATTTAGATGCATATACTGTAAGAATATTGTATATATTTGTGTATATCTTTTATTTATGTAAATATATTATGATTGGTTAATTTAGGACTAACAATACAAATCGATCTCTTTGCTTTTGGTAGTATCAATCTTTTGTTTCCTTATAAGATTTGAATTGTTACAAATAAGGAAGAGATTGATTGAATGACTTCTAAAGGTTGCCTATAAATGCAGATCACTCAGCATAGAGAAGACCCACGCATCAAAAATTCTTTGCAAGAGAAATTTTCTCATATCTCTTGGATTCAAGATTGCTTTTAGGTTGTGTGTGGAGTTGTGTCTTACATCTGAACACACATATATATTTCTTACAAGTCTTTTGTTCTTCTTATGTTTAGAATATGCTTCCCTTTAATAATGAAGATTGTTCTTTGTTTAGAAGTTGGTTAGGACTTGATTTACTATTTTTATCTTTGTTGTTTCACTTATTATAATTTGATTTTGTAACTTAGTTCTTTAATAGTGAAATCCTTTTTAGGCTTAAATCCTTGTTTGTTGGAGTTGAACCAGTAAACGTTTAAATACTTTGTGTTATTCTTTTTATTTCGCTGCATATTGTGGACAATTGTATCTCACATCTGTACACACGTCTGTTTTCTGTTCTGTTGAAACAATTCTCCCTTGAACATTTCTCTCACCTCAAAACTCCAATGGGGTCATCCCAAAGGCTTAGTCAGGACGTTGATGGTCAAATGGTGGACCAAACTGTATACAGAAGCATGGTAGGAAGCTTGTTGTATCTCACAGCAAATAGACCTGACATAATGTATAGTGTGTGTCTCTGTGCTAGATACCAAGAAAACCCAAAGGTTTACCATCTCAAAGCCTTGAAAAGGATCATTAGATATGTGAGTGGGTGATGCAAGAGCCAAGTGGTCGGTATTTGACACTCTCAACAAAGTTAGTCAACTTTTACAGGTTGTATCTCCCATTACATTTATTCAATCATTACAAGAAATATATGATTGGAAAGCTCTATTAATCTAGTTTCCAACACACTTTTCGGATCAAAATTTGGATCATTCTAGAGGGAGTTATGAACATTTTGATGAAATGTAGCCTGAAAGTCAGATTCATCCGAAAATGGGCTAAGTTTTGATGTTTATCAAGTCTTTTGAGTTTTCTATGTTTTATTATCACTAAATATTAATTGTTAGGTTTATCTTTAAGTATTTTGTTATTCCTAAGCTTGGAGAGATGTTCTAAGTAATCTATAAATAGGCCACAACATATCTTTGTAAGGCAGAGAGTTTTGGATATTAATTTTATTTGCAAAATACCATTTTGCTTGGAGTGAGTGGCATCCTCCTTTGAATCAAGCTGTCGGCTTGGTCGCGTCGAGTGGCTTTCGCGATTAGTGACGTTGAGTGGCTTCCGTCACCCCTAGTTGAGTGGCATCCTAGGTTTATATCTCTTGTAGGTCTCGGCCTGCATCAGTGGGACTACCAACCTAGGGTTACACTATTCCAAAGAGAGAACACTAACTTGGTTGGTCACCGTGACTTTGATTGGGCAGTCAATAGTGATGATAGAAAGAGCATCACAGGTGGCTGCTTTTATCTAGGAAACAATCTTGTTTTTTGGTATAGTAGAAAACAAAATTGTGTGTCCATCTCAACAGCTGAGGCTGAATATATTGCCCTTGAAAGTTGTTGCACACAACTACTATGGATGAATCAAATGCTTAAAGATTATAAATTAAGTAGCAAAATTCTTACTGCCTTCTGTGATAACAAAAGTGTATTAGACGTATCAAAGAACCTTGTCCAACACTCCAAAACCAAGCCTATTGACATTAGACATCATTTCATAAGGGGTCTTGTAAAGCAAAAAATTGAGTGTCTGAAATTTGTTGGTACTGAAAATTAATTGTCAGATATATTTACAAAGGCATTAGATCATGTGATATTTTTTTCTCTCTGAGGAAGTGATGACAAACAGAAGGTTATGAGATGAACCGAACAAGAAAGAACCAAGATTCACAAAGAAACAGCCGCAACCACTCTTTTATTTAATTCAATAATAAAAAACTCTGCCTAATACAATAACCCTAGCTTGTTATTTATACTAATAATAATAAGATTCTAGAAATATAAAATAAAATCCTAATTTAATAATAAGCTAAAACCCTAAAACCCATAAAAACAAATTAAGCCCAAACCCAAGCCAATGCTGAAGCCCGAAACAGCCTTTGCTGAAGTTCCCGTCTGCTAGCCAGGCGCCCGCCTGGGATAACATGAGGCGCTCGCCTCAAGCTCAGACACCTCCTCTGCTCGGTTGCTGCTGCTCGGTTGATGCTGCCTCGAAGCCCATATCATACCATACTGTATCATCCTCCCCTCCTTAGAAAAGACTCGTCCTCGAGTCAATACCCTCGATAGGAACACTACGATAACCCGGAATATTCGAACTCCATCTGCAAAAGGAATTCTGTACCCTTGACGGACTCTAAACTTCAATGCCTTCGTGACGACATCCATCCAATCGCTCCATTGTGTTGAGATAAAATACTCAATAATCAATTTCTGAACGATACACAAAATAGGAGAACGGGGAGAATACGAGTCAAATGGATCCGTGTACCGAAGATCAATGGTAACTGCTTCAAACTTCCACACCAAGGTTGCCCCTTGATTATCAAATATTTTCTCTGACTCCTTATCAGCAGGTGAGTTATTGTCATAAACAGGACCGATTGTCGATACTAGACAAACGTCACAATGACACATATCATACCTAGGTGGTTTGGACCAATCAACAAAATTTTCTCCTCTTGAAGATTCGACCAAAGAACCTTTTTTAAAACCAATAGTATCCATCCAAGAATCAATCGACTCTTCAGGGTATGTATCAAACCGAGGGGGTTTTGACCAATCGACAAGATTTTCATGACTTGAAGATTTGACAAAAATACCCTCGTTAAACCCAACAGTATCAACCCAAAACACAAAGGAATCATTAGGGTTTGCCTTACCTTCGACATCCGGAGTTTCGATCTTCATATCGACTTCCCTCGAATGGTTAGTTGCATACCTATCATGATTTCTGGTCAAGGAATCAACACCATTGTGATACTCCTCACTCTCAGAAGAAATATCCGAATCAGAATCCATAATCGGCGGTGCCCCCCCCCACGATTTATGCGATTCCGAACTTGGAGTTAAAGTACCTAAAATTGTCTTCTCAGATCGTCGATCTCGATATCGCGTATATCACGCTAGCGGTGATGATCGTCTTCCGGAGGATCCGCTGCACGGCCCCTACCACGAACACCTTTTCCTCCACGAACTACACGCCCTCGTTCGGCCATCAAATCGTCCAGAGCTATGATGCCAAATGATGACAAACAGAAGGTTATGAGATGAACCGAACAAGAAAGAACCAAGATTCACAAAGAAACAGCCGCAGCCACTCTTTTCTTTTATTTAATTCAATAATCAAAAAATCTGCCTAATACAATAACCCTAGCTTGTTATTTATACTAATAATAAGAAGATTCTAGAAATATAAAATAAAACCCTAATTTAATAATAAGCTAAAACCCTAAAACCCATAAAAACAAATTAAGCCCAAACCCAAGCCAATGCTGAAGCCCGAAACAGCCTTTGCTGAAGTTCCCGTCTGCTAGCCAGGCGCCCGCCTGGGATAACATGAGGCGCCCGCCTCAAGCTCAGACACCTCCTCTGCTCGGTTGCTGCTGCTCGGTTGATGCTGCCTCGAAGCCCATATCATACCATACTGTATCAGGAAGTCTCTTGGCTTGTGTGATATTTGAGCATGTGAGCACAAATGTGCACACATCCATTGAAACATCTGTATATTAACTAACTAAAAAAAATTAGAAAATACAAAATATCATACGTTAACACGGACAATCTCAGTGTGGTCACTTGTTTGTTTACATACTTGACATGACTGGTTACTTGATTGTGGGCATTTCTTGTTCATGTTGTCTTTTTATAACTTGTTATAATCTTTCTAGATATCTCACAGTGGATGCCCTATTAGCAAGAGAAACAACTGATTCACACATCTGCATGAAGTCAATTGATCCAGTGTGATCAAGTAATCCTCAAGATAATAGTTTGAAATCAAACTTGAAAAGATCACTGGAAAAATGACTATCTTTGTGTAATAGAAAATTGAAAGCTACTCCAATTATGTATTTTATCAACAATAAAAAATGGTTGGATGCATTCTAGAGAGTGTGCAGATTAGATTATTGTCCATTGACTTCATGTAATCAGATGTATCCCCAAATGTGACTTACATCCAATGCCATATCTGTAACTGAGATTTTCCCATCACCTGTGTGTTGCATCATGTTAGACATTCATCATTTTAGGACATATGGGGTGTCTTGTAAATATACTTTCTCGTTTATTTTCATATCTGACCTATTCTTTGATTTAACATGTTTTTGATTTACAATATCCTTCATTAAAAGGTAGGTTTGTACCAAGATCCTCACGGAGAATGGATGGACAATTTTCAAGGAGTAAATGTGGAAAAGATTTGTCTAACGGATCTGTTGTTATCTTGAAAGGTAGATAGAATTTGATTGAATTTAATCTCTCATATTTGGTGGTTATCCATCCGAATTCCAAGGGACTGTGATTGTTATTGCTCAATCACATCACACGCCGCCAACCTAGGGTTCCTATTGATGTGAGAGTCCTTTATTGAAGAGGAAAGGGGGAGTTGTGAGTATAAATGTGACTTACATCCGTCACTCCATCCTTTAAATCTAACCCATATTTCTCTCTCTCTTGATCTATTCTCTCTCAGACACAACACCATACTTGTTTCTCTCTATCTAACCACTTTTGCAGAAAGAATGAATCCTCCAAGTCCCACATCTCAGTCAAAAATTTTGGATGTACATCATATCTCCATGGTTAGGCCTGAGGAGATTGTGGCACAACAAGAACCACAACCATAAACTATTGCCCATGTTCCAGTTCCAATGAAACCTACACCAGTTGAATCTTCTTCCATGGAGGTACCCACTCCAACCAATGACTCATCTGTGGAGCCTCCCATTGCTCCTCCATCATCTCCTCCTCCGGTGACAAAAACACCTACTCCTCCACCATCTCCAACTCCCACACCAGACATCACCACTCCTCAAGTCACATCTGTTCCCATAGTGGCCTCTCCTATCTCTAAAATGAGGAAGACACCTCCGTCTATCACCAAAGGAAAGACCCCCAAAAGAAAAGCCTCTCCTCCCAAGAAGCTCAGAAGGTCCCATCGCTCAAGGAAACTATTAGAGGCCCAACTAGCCAAACAATAGAAACTGCATGGTGGGAAACCTACAACTGCCATCCAATTGGGTGATGATGAAGAAGAAGAGGATGAGACTCCCTTTAGATTGGTTCAAATGACAAGGGATGATAAAGAAAAGGAAGTGCCCCCATAAGCCGAAACTGAAGAAGAACCCTTTGCTAACCTCCTATTAGCATTGAAAGGGAAGAAAAAGGTCGATGAGACTACCCAACCTCAAGAAGTAGATCCAACTGTAGAAGGGAAAGATTCTAGTGAGGAAAGTGATGATACTGTGGAAGATGAAAACTTCAAGCTTGGGCCAGATGAGCTAGAGCAAGAAAAGGCGGATCAAGAAGTTGAAGATGTTGTGGAAGTTGAGGTTGAAGAACCAGCAGCACAACCCTCTCCTCCAAAGGATGTGGCCTCAGACGTGCACACATCCGTACACACATCCTCCAGGCTGTCCACCAAAAGGAGTAAAATAATATCTCCTCCTTCCTCCTCTACTGTTGTGACCCCCATCTCCCCTAAACTTCTCTTTGAGGATGCCTTTGAGAGGTTTGAACATATTATGAACAAAGACCTTGTTAGGGTGATGAAGAGGGATAAGGAAACCTTTGCTAGACTTAGGTTAGTCCCATTTTTTAAGGATATGGGACTTTTGCTTATTGTTGATAACCCAAAACCCTTTTACCCAAAACTCGTTCATGAATTCTATACCAATCTAAGCAAAGGATTGAGCAATCCAGCATCCCCTATGTTTCATACATTTTATGTTAGGGATAAGTTTGTGTCTTTCTCCCCTACTGTAATCAACACCTTTCTAGGGTTAGAAGAGGTAATTGATGAGGAGTGTGAGGTATCTGAGAGTGAGATTGTCACCACCATAACCCATGTGAAGCTAACTGCTTGACCTGCCTGTTGGGTATGCTTATTATAAACCCCTCCTATTACTTAATTTGATTGATACCATCACCTATTTTTACTTTATATGGACTATAGGACATAATGTATGAAGTCTTACTAACTTCAAATATAGTTAAGTCCATTTTATTACTTAGGCTTGAGTAGGTCATTCTAGGTTAAAATGATTCTCAAAGTATCTATGGCCTTTCACTGGAACTGCGGCCGACCGCATCTTGGACCGAAGAGAGGACCGCGCCATGAAGCAAGAAGCTTCCAAAACCGCATTCACGGCTGACCGCATGCCAAACCGCATCAATGTCCAAACCGCATCCTCTTGCCAACCGCCTCAGCATGCCAACCGCAATTCATTCCTGCATCGCATGGCTTGCCGCACCGCTCTTCATCGAATTGAAGATTGAGAATTTAACTCTGATCACAACTCAGAGTTAACTCAGAGAAATTTACCGTTGCAGAATTTGTTTCAAATTCAAATTAGTGACAGCTGGGTTATTTCGTACAAAGGACATACCAGCATACCACCTTGCCACTAACTCTGCAATATGGAGACAAAAAGGACACGTGCTCCAATTATACATCAACAGCACATTGTCCTTGAAGCTTGCTCAACACGAAACTCCAACGGCTATCTTCATCCCAAGGCTATAAATATACCTTGTGTTCAAGCATGAAGATAACAACATTGCTTGAGAAAAAGAGAGACGTCGAAATTATCAAAGTGTTGAAGCTTACCATCTCCAGATTTCTTTGAATCTTCAAACACTTACAAGCCTTCAAGATTATCCAACCCAGAAAATCTCTCAAGCCCTTTGTAACACCATAGATTCATTAAGCTCTCTCTTCATATTATAAAGAGCTCTTGAATCTTGCACACACACACATACACTGGTTATTGTCTAGGATTTGCTTCATAGAAAAAGATAGTTAGATTTGAGATTGTTTGATTCTCACTTTGTATTCCTTGTAACAGCTACTCAAATCAAATATACTATCTCCCTTAGAAAATCCAAGACTAACCATCTTGGTAGAGGACGTAGATCTTTAACGATTGAACCTCTCCAAATATCGTGTCATTTACTTTCTGCACTTTACATTTCAAGTTCTTAATCTTTCATATTATTTCTTGTGTTTGATCTTCATAGTTATCCAACACCATATTGAATTGTGTTTATAGTACAAATCTGCCTAAGCTTATTTTCAACCTTGCGGTCGACCACACTTTCACTTTTGCGGTCGACCACACTCCCCTTTTACTACTAAGCTTTTATACTTAGAAACTTCCGCTGTGCATTTTACTAAGCTTGAAAGTTGGTTTTTACTTGACCACACTTTCAGCCCAAGTAAGCCAAGGTTGAATTTTCAAAAAGAGTAGAAATTTTTATACAACTATTCACCCCTCTAGTTTGTTTTCATACTCTTGTTGCACCTTTGGAACCAACAAGTGGTATCAGAGCCAAACACCTTTATAAAACTATTCTCTGTTTTTCAAGCTTAACAGCTTGGGTGCCGATTCGTCATGGCAACTTCAAAAGCTATGGCAACGATTAACTATTCACACATTCCTATGTTGGATGAAGATCACTTCGATATCTGGAAAGCTCGAATGCTAATTCATTTAGAGTCAATAGATGAAAGGCTAGTTGATTGTATCAACGACGGACCTTTTGTTCCAATGAAAGCCAATACTGATGCAACTACCAATACCGAAGTTCCTGAAGTCAAAAAGCTGAAGACAGAATGGACTGACGAAGAAAGAAAGTATGTTGCATTGGATAGCAAAGCCAGAAATATCATTTCCGGAACATTACCCACTTCAACCTATCGAAGGTACTTAAATGCAAGACCGCAAAGGAGATGTGGGACTCTATTAAAAACTATCTCGAAGGTGATGATCAATGCAAGGAAAGCAAGAAATTTGAAATTGAAAGGAGATACGGCGGCTTCAAACGGACTACCCAATGAATCTCTACGTCAAACCTACGATCGCTATGTTGAGGTAGTAAATGCTTGCTTATCTCTAGGTAAAGTTTTAACTGATAAAGAAATTAACATGACATTCCTTTCTGCTCTGGGGTCCAAATGGATGCACAAAGCAACTTCCCTCGAAGATTCAAAACAATTAAATACATGGACTCTTAGTAATTTATATGCAAACCTTAAAGTTTATGAGTTAAAATTACAACATATTGAAGAAGTCGAGGGAAAGGGAAAATCACTTTCTATGTCTGTTGTTGATCATGTGGAGAAACCTTCAAAGCCTACCTCAGATCCTAGTATTTCAACTTCTTCTCTCATCGATATGGATGATGAGGACTTTGCCATGTTTGTAAAATGTTTTCAAAAATTTCGTAAAAATTCAAAACCGTTTTCAAAAAGCAAATATCCAGCAACATCTTCAAGGGTGAGTGACTCAAAGAAAAAGAGTGACCTTGTTTGCTACAATTGTAGAAAGCCAGGTCATTTTGCTTCAGAGTGTCCTCAAACCAAATATGAGTATTTGAATAAGAAAACTTTTCCTTCGAAATTTTCTCAACGAAAGGGAATGGTTGCTGAAGAAGAAGAGAATTCTAAAGAACTTGCAACTTGGATCAAGACTGATTCTGATGAAGACAGCGATGAGAGTACCGAAGAGGTAAATCTCTGCCTCATTGCTGAGGATGCTTCTAGTGACTCAGAAGATGAAGTTCACGATGAGTCGCTCAAAAAGAGGAATGAGGTGATTTCAAAGAAAACCAAGCTTGTGGCTAGCAGTGTGGACTATAGCAATTTTGACCTCACTCCAAGCACCAAGATTGGAAATTGTTCATTTTCTCGCCCCATCTTTCCATCCAAAAATATAGCACCTTCAAAAACTAAGTCAATCCCAAAAAGGGCTAATGAGATTTCCCCCATGGATCAAGAAGAGATGTTTAAAAAGGCTGAAGTGATGATCCAAAGGTTTGAAAATGTTAAGAAAGCTCTATCACTATCAACCGATGAAATTTCTCAACTCAAGACGGAGAAAACTGTGATGAGGTCCGAAATTTCAAATCTTAAGGGCCAAATCAAAAGTATGACTCCTCTTGCAGATCAAAACCTCATTCTTGAAACTAAGGTTGCTGCACTTCAACTTCGCAATGATGACCTGGTTACCCAAATCAACGATCTTCAAAAGATTATTGATGGGTGGCTCAAGTCAAAATCCACCTCGGATCAAATCATAGACTCCCAAATTTCCAATGGAATTAAGGAGGGTATAGGTTTTGGATCCGGTGAAGAAGAGAAGTGTGCATCTGATAGTGAAAAGGATGAGGAGATTTCAAAACTAACTAATGAAATTCCTAAGAGGAAGCATGCTAATACTAAGGGTAAAGGACAGCATAATTTCAATTATGTCTACCCAAAGTATAGGAAGGACTCTCAGATAAAAGAAAAGGATTCTGAGATTGATGATTCGGAGAACATGGCTTATGGAGTTGGCCGCATCCCTACTCCAACCACTTCTGGTGAAATTGGTGGTGCTGGCAACTGCAAGGCTGACCGCCCTTCTTCTTCGACCATTCCTCCTGCCTTCAAAAGCAAGAAGAATGCTCCTAGAAAATACGTAGTCAAGCCAAAGCCAATTCCCTTTGTCAAAGCTAAAATCACTGCTCCCAAACCGCATGCAACTCTTAAGAAAAGTAAAGAGTTAGTAAAAACACATGATATTTGTAGCTTTCATCATTGTTACGTGTGTGATGGTTATGGTCACTCACGAATGCCTTTTAAGATTCACACCTAATGCTCGAAGACATAATCCGCCTTCGGTCAAACAGGTGTGGGTTGTTAAAAGGTGCTAACCCTAGGACCCAAAAGAATAAAGGGGACCTCGTGCTTAAATGTTTATTTTTCAGGTCCTCTGCTTCATGGCTGGATCTTCCAAGGCAAATTCAAATGAATGGTATCACGACAGCGGTTGTTCAAGACACATGACCGGAGATATCACCTTGCTGGAAGATGTCCGTGAAGAAAATGGTCCATCAGTAACGTTTGGGGATAACAACAAAGGAAAGACGATTGGATATGGAGTCATTCGAAAAGGAAATCTAACTATAAAAGAAGTATCTCTAGTCAAAGGACTCAAGCATAATCTTCTCTCCATATCTCAATTTTGTGACAAAGGATTGCACTGCAACTTTACTTCGGCAAATTGCTTTATCAAAGATGGCACATCCGGAGTCACTTTGCTCAAAGGGATTCGTAAGAATAATGTTTACATTATCGATTTTAATTCTGCTTGCAATCTTACTAATCTTTGTTTTGTAGCAAAAAGTGTGAGTGAAAATAGTTGGATGTGGCACAAAAGACTTAGTCATCTGAACTTCAAGTATCTATCTAAGATTGGAAGAGAAAGTGTAGTTCGTGGTCTACCCAAAGCAGCTGATCACCACGATAAGAAGTGTGCTGCATGTCAACTTGGCAAACAACCCAAGGCATCTTTCTCCAGCAAGACCGTGCCTTCAACTTCAAGATGTTTGCAACTACTTCACATCGATATGTTTGGACCTGTCACCATCGCAAGCATTGGAGGAAATAAATATACTTTAGTTGTGGTGGATGATTACTCAAGATATACATGGGTCGAAATGATGATCTCCAAAGATGATTGTTATGATATTTTGACCTCACTCTTTAGACAGCTCCAAACATAAAAAGAAGATGACATCGTTAGTGTTAGATCAGATCATGGAACAGAATTCAAAAATAACGGTGTAGCTCAGTACTGTGACGACCATGGTATTGATCATAACTTCTCTGCTGCTGGAGTTCCACAACAAAATGGAGTTGTGGAAAGAAAGAATAGAACGCTGATCGAGGCTGGTAAAACAATGCTCGCTGAAGCCAAGCTACCACAATACTTTTGGGCAGAAGCTACCAACACAGCTTGCTTCACTCAAAATAGATCTCTCATCAATAAGACCTACAACAGAACTCCATATGAACTTTGGAGAGGAAGAACCCCCAACATAGCCTTCTTCAAAATATTTGGATGCAAATGCTTTAATCTATATAATGGAAGAGAGCATCGAGGTAAATTCGCTCCTAAAGCAGATGAAGGTATTTTTGTTGGGTATGCCAAACATTCTAAAGCTTTTCGTGTTTTTAATAAAAATAGTTTAAAGATAGTAGAATCTGTTCATGTTACTTTTGATGAACATTCTCTCCTTGAGCCACATTTGGCTCCAAATGTTGCTGATGATTTTGCTGAGCCTAATGAGACAGGTAACCCTCCTCAAAATACACCTAGATCAGAAAATCACTCAACTCAAGGAAATCCATCAACTTCAACCGCACCAAATTTTTCAAATCCAACATCAGAAGTTCCTACTGAAGATGTTCATTCAGAAGATGATGCAGTTGAATCTAACCCCATAAATTCCATTGAGCCTATTCCTCAACTCACTTACTTTGATAGCTCAAATGATGTACCTATTGAAGATCTTCAACAACAAACAACTCAACCAGACTTACCTCCAGAAATTCATGAGGTTAGAGATCACCCAATTGACAATGTCATTGGTGATTTGTTCTCTGGGGTTCAAACAAGAAGTTCTCACTATGATGAATACACTTCATTCATATCTCAAATTGAACCAAGGAAAGTTGATGAAGCACTCTAAGATTCAAGTTGGGTTGTGGCTATGCAAGAAGAGCTCAATCAATTCGAAAGATGTAAAGTTTGGACTTTAGTTCCAAGACCAAAGGATCAAGGAGTAATTGGTACAAAATGGGTGTTTAGAAACAAGATGGATGAGAATGGAAGCATCACAAGGAACAAAGCAAGGTTGGTTGCACAAGGATATAGACAAGAAGAAGGAATCGATTACGACGAAACCTTCGCTCCCGTTGCAAGACTTGAAGCCATAAGAATTTTCTTAGCTTATGCCTCCTTCAAAAGATTCAATATTTATCAAATGGATGTGAAGAGCGCATTTCTCAATGGTGAACTTCAAGAGACAGTCTATGTTGCACAACCTCCTGGATTTGAAGACAACAAATATCCTGATCATGTCTACAAACTCCAAAAAGCTTTGTATGGACTCAAACAAGCTCCAAGAGCATGGTATGATACTCTATCTAAATTTCTTTTAGAAAAGGGCTTCAAACGAGGTAAAATCGACACAACTCTTTTCATTGCCAAATATAATGATCATACACTACTTGTTCAAATATATGTTGATGATATCATTTTTGGCTCTACTAATGAAATTTTGTGTAAGCGTTTTGAGAAGCTCATGAAAAGCAAATTTGAGATGAGCATGATGGGAGAACTCACTTTCTTCCTTGGGCTCCAAATCAAACAATGTGATGAAGGCATCTTCCTTAGCCAAGCAAAATACACTAAAGACTTAATCAAGAAATTTGGACTTGAAAATGCAAAAGCATACGACACTCCTATGGCTACAGGTAACAAGTTAGACAAAGACTTGAAAGGTAAGAAAGTTGATCAAACTTTGTATAGAGGTATGATTGGCTCCTTACTATATCTAACTGCTAGTAGACCAGATATCATGTTCAGTGTTTGTGTTTGTGCTCGCTATCAAGCAGACCCTAGAGAAGCACACCTTATAGCTGTAAAACGTATTATTCGTTATCTATCTGGGACTATTAACCTTGGACTTTGGTATTCCAAAGAACCATCTTTTAATCTTACAGGTTTCTCAGATGCAGACTATGCAGCCTGCACAATTGACAGGAAGAGCACCAGTGGAACTTGTCATTTCCTTGGAAATCGACTTGTTTCATGGGCCAGCAAGAAACAAGCTTCAGTGTCTGTCTCAACAACGGAGGCTGAATACATCGCTCTTTGAGGCTGTTTGTTGTCGAATCTTGTGGATGAAGCAACAACTAGTTGACTATGGCATTCATGAAGGAAATTGTCCAATTTATTGTGACAATACATCAGCCATTGCAGTATCAAACAACCCTGTTATGCACTCTAAAACCAAACACATCGATATCAAATATCACTTTCTCAAGGATCATGTTGAAAAAGGTAACATTCATTTAGAGTATATTGGTACTGACAATCAAATTGCAGACATTCTTACCAAAGCTCTAGACTCCAAGAGATTTGTGTTCTTAAGAGAAGAAATGGGTATGTTAGAACTCAAGTAAAACTTGTCCTTATTTTTTTAACTAACAAATTGTGTGTTTCAAGTTCATGCTCAAAGACAGGTCAATGAAAATGGCTCAAACCATTTCACGGTCGACCGCACCAAGCTTATTCAATTCACGGTCGACCGCATCAAGCCTATTCAAATACACTGTCGACCGCAAATTATATTTTAGCATGCATGTGTCTCATATCCATCTCATTTCTAGGCTTTATAGAAGCCTTCAATACGGTCAACCGTTTGGCTCATAATAGTCATACTTAGCCGTATTATTAAGGACACCAGGTAAGTATTCTAACTCTTTGTGTTGTCTGGGACTTGTCCATATTAGGACAAGATAATTGCACAAAGGTACTTTTGCAATTATTTTTCCCTCGTATTTATTTAAATCAAATTTTTATAGGATAAATATTCTTTTTAAAAATGCCACATGTTCAGCCCCCATTGGCTGTCATAGTGAAGACAAAAGGACTATCCTCTTACACAAAGGACATTACTGTGCACTAACCTCCCTCCATAACCTCCGTTTCCACTTCTCCACTTCCCCGTCCTTCCCTGTCACCTGCACCTCAGTACTTCTCTTTGTCTTCTTCTTTCTCTCTCTACTTTCTCTCTCTAAAAATTCTCTCTATAAAATGTCTCATTCTCAATCGGATTCAACTCAAAATACTTCAGAGGAATCAAAGAGTGAATCCAGTATATCCAAATTCGTGATAATGGTGAGTCATTTTTCTAAAAACCTTTTGATTTTTGAATTTCAAAAACTCGCTCGTCAATGGCGGAAAAACGGGAAACCCAGTTTCATAAAATACCATTTTGTGTTGCTATTTGCTTGAAGTTTTGCTTATCCTTGATCGATTATTACTTAGAAACTCATAGCTATTGTTTATTTCATGATTGGATGGTGTTTTGATGACTCAAAATGAAGAACCATGTTTAACCTAACTTTCAGGTTTTTAGGATTTTGAACTCAATTTCTGCATTTTATTTGAGTTAAATCATACATTTTTGTTGGTTTAAATGAAATTCCCTACATTAAAAGCAAGAATAAATGATTTTTTATACATGCTCTGTAAAATCTGCAAATTGTGTTCTTCAAGTTCTTCAAATGTTCATATGAATTTCTGGTAAATTCCATATATTTTGGTTATAATTTTGATTAATCTTGTTTAACCCTGTTTAATCCAAAATTTTTGCTTGAAAATTTTACTTACATGTTTTCACCCAAAAATTCACGGTTGATCGCATAATTTACGGTCGACCGCATGAACCTTGCTCCTTCTCCCCATATTACGGTCGACCACACTCTATGAAACTACGGTCAATCGCACTTACATATATTTTTTTTAACTTTTTCTATCATTGCAGAATACTAGTCATTTTATTCATGGGTGGGTTATTGACCGCAAAGATCTGGCTCAAGATGCTCTTGGCAGAGTTTTGATGAAAGTATTTAAGAAGTCTGGAGTCATGCCCTTCTTTGATATGAAACAATCAATCCATGTCCCTGCTTTGGTGGATCAGTTCTTTCATCATGCCAGAGATCTGACTGTGAAAGATGATAAGGGTAGAAGGATCAAAATAATCAGCACCCAAATTAATGGAATTCCCTTGGATATTGACTATGAAGACATAGCTTTTGTTCTTAACATGTCAATCAACAGGACTGACCCAATGGAGCTAGATCGAGAATGAATTGGATGACCTCTGTATCATTAATTGGGAATGCTTGTTGTTACAACAACTCCAAGAAAAACTTTTGATGAGCTAATGTACCATATCGGCCATCTTGTTGGACATTCCTTTTACGCAAAGCTGAAATCTAGCAAACTTCAACAATGATCGGTGGAAGATCTCTGCGGCTATTTTTCTTGGTAAGAAACTCCATTGGCCCAAAATCATCTTTCAACGTCGATAATCGGTATTCTTGAATATCGAAAAGAATGAGGTTTCTTGGTCACAACAAGTACGTAACTCATACCAGACTCATTTCCCTCATTCTGGCTCAAACTGAGAGGATTGGCAAATACATTGCCAGGCATCAAGAACTTCAAGCTGAAATTCCAAAGGCCAAGATATTCACAAGAAAGACAATGCAGATTTTCAGAACAAAGTTTGACAATGAACTGTATATTCAGTTTTGGAAAAAGGATCCCCAAGAAGAGTTTGTGCCTCTGAAAGGACAAGAAACTAACCAAAGATGATTGTGTTGAGAAAGTCAAGGAACCTGAGGATTCAAGGGAGGTGGCTAGAAAAGCCAAGGGAAAGGATAAAGCTATTGATCTTCCAAAGAAGAAAGCTTCCTTCATTGATCCACCAAGAAGACCTGGTGGAATCAAGATTCAAGAGCCAAGCATTGCTAAACCCTCTTTTCAATCTGAAAAACCACGGTCAACCGTAACTTCACGGTCGACCGCACCATCCAAGCCTGTGAAGCTCACTAAGTTCAGTGCCCCAGCTCCTAAAGTCACTAAGCCAAACTCTCCAATTCCATCCAAGTCAAATGAACCCAAGCCAAAATCTCCTATCATCTCTCCAACTCCAACCCCCTCTACCTTGAAAGAACAGGAAATTTTCAATCATCTCTTTGGTGCTACTTCTCAGGGGGAGAAAAGGAAAATAACTGATGATCAATCCTCTCCAAAGAAAAGGCCAAGACTTGTCAATGTTAGTCAAACCATTGCTGACTGGGTCTTGATGATTACGATGTCGAAGTATCGATGGGTTGGTTGATTCAATTCCATCTATTCGGGAGGATATGGTGATAACAAGAACCAAGGTGGTTCTTGATGATGACAAGCGGCTTGAAGAAGGTTTTGAAAAACCTACCGATCTTTGAAGGGGTTAATGTTGATGTAAATGAAGAAGGCTAGCTGTGACCAAGGAAATGAGCCAAAAGAGGATACTACAATTGGCAAAGACCCAATTTTCCACTGAACCTCAATCGACCGCACGGTCAACCGCGGTGGGCCTATTCCTCCTCTCGGCCCTCACCCTTCTCAAGAGCCTCCTCAAAACACCGACCTTAACAAAATCCTCCGAGTCCATTGAAACCTTGACCTCTATCCGGCTTGACAATCAATCCCAGATTGCCCAACTCATCAAATCTCAATCACTTACATGACTCACAAAAGCCTTCATACCAAAATTGATGCTCTTCCCTCCCTATTGATTGACACCATTAAGGGGGAGAGTGTTCTCATAACAAAGGCCTTAAAAGACATTATGTCTGGTCATACTGGCACAAGCTCAAGCCAAGCTACTCCCATCACTCCCTTCATTCCTTCTCCAGAATCCATCACCCAAGATTTCATCAAAGAAGCTATGAGGACCTTGACTCAAGCTCTCTTACATGGCTTATCCTCTGAAATGAAACTTGCGGTTGATGAAGTATCCAAGGCAATGACTCTGGATAAAACTGATGTTATTGAAAGAATCAAGAAAGTTGAAGACCATATTGACATCTCTGTAAATGCTGCCTTTACAGTATTAGGAGAAAGATTCAAGAGTCTGACTCAAAGCTTGGGAATTCATTCCAACCGCATTGATTTTCAAACTTCAAGGATTGACATTCTCACTAACTCCTCAAGAGGTAACTTTCTGAATATAGAGAATCATCTGGCCGCACTTCAAACCGCGACAAACAAGGAAGCTGCTGAGCGAAGAAAGTTCTCCAAGCCATTGGAGTGAAGCCTCTGCATTTTACATGCTGAAGACCTTCCCCGGCTCCAGCTCCTCAAGCTGATCCGGCAGTCAACAATTACGTCGTCGTTCGTGACCATGATTCATATGACTTGCGTTGAAGAAAGAAGATTGATGAAGACTTTCTGGAAGCCTTTTTGTTTATTGCTTCCTTCTTTTGTTAAACTTTTGAAAGTGTAAGCGACAATTTTAATCTCTCTAAATGCATCATTATGGTTTTTAAACTTTATTCACTCAAACTACTTGTTTGTAGAATAATGATTGCATTATTTTTGAATCATGCATATAACCTATCCTTCACATTCCCATACTTATGCATGTTTCATCCATTTAGTTTAAACGCATTCATGCACTTCATGTTGAACATCATTGAATGCACTAAATGATTATTTCTTACTTCCCAATATGGAATTCTTTTATCTTTATAGGAAGTTAGAAATCTATGACTTAGGCTTAAGTGTGTGCATTGACTTGGGACATGATTTTCCATTCTTAAAATTATTTGGACATGTTCGTACCAAGTACAATGAATTAGCCTTTGTTATAGTAGGTAATGGTCTCAATCAAATAGGGGGAGATTGTTGGGTATGCTTATTATAAACCCCTCCTATTACTTAATTTGATTGATACCATCACCTATTTTTACTTTATATGGACTATAGGACATAATGTATAAAGTCTTACTAACTTCAAATATAGTTAAGTCCATTTTATTACTTAGGCTTGAGTAGGTCATTCTAGGTTAAAATGATTCTCAAAGTATCTATGGCCTTTCACTGGAACTGCGGCCGACCGCATCTTGGACCGAAGAGAGGACCGCGCCATGAAGCAAGAAGCTTCCAAAACCGCATTCACGGCTGACCGCATGCCAAACCGCATCAATGTCCAAACCGCATCCTCTTGCCAACCGCCTCAGCATGCCAACCGCAATTCATTCCAGACCGCATGGCTTGCCAGACCGCTCTTCATCGAATTGAAGATTGAGAATTTAACTCTGATCACAACTCAGAGTTAACTCAGAGAAATTTACCGTTGCAGAATTTGTTTCAAATTCAAATTAGTGACAGTTGGGTTATTTCGTACAAAGGACATACCAGCATACCACCTTGCCACTAACTCTGCAATATGGAGACAAAAAGGACACGTGCTCCAATTATACATCAACAGCACATTGTCCTTGAAGCTTGCTCAACACGAAACTCCAACGGCTATCTTCATCCCAAGGCTATAAATATACCTTGTGTTCAAGCATGAAGATAACAACATTGCTTGAGAAAAAGAGAGACGTCGAAATTATCAAAGTGTTGAAGCTTACCATCTCCAGATTTCTTTGAATCTTCAAACACTTACAAGCCTTCAAGATTATCCAACCCAGAAAATCTCTCAAGCCCTTTGTAACACCATAGATTCATTAAGCTCTCTCTTCATATTATAAAGAGCTCTTGAATCTTGCACACACACACATACACTGGTTATTGTCTAGGATTTGCTTCATAGAAAAAGATAGTTAGATTTGAGATTGTTTGATTCTCACTTTGTATTCCTTGTAACAGCTACTCAAATCAAATATACTATCTCCCTTAGAAAATCCAAGACTAACCATCTTGGTAGAGGACGTAGATCTTTAACGATTGAACCTCTCCAAATATCGTGTCATTTACTTTCTGCACTTTACATTTCAAGTTCTTAATCTTTCATATTATTTCTTGTGTTTGATCTTCATAGTTATCCAACACCATATTGAATTGTGTTTATAGTACAAATCTGCCTAAGCTTATTTTCAATCTTGCGGTCGACCACACTTTCACTTTTGCGGTCGACCACACTCCCCTTTTACTACTAAGCTTTTATACTTAGAAACTTCCGCTGTGCATTTTACTAAGCTTGAAAGTTGGTTTTTACTTGATCACACTTTCAGCCCAAGTAAGCCAAGGTTGAATTTTCAAAAAGAGTAGAAATTTTTATACAGCTATTCACCCCCCCCCTCTAGCTGTTTTCATACTCTTGTTGCACCTTTGGGACCAACACTGCCAAACCAAAATATTTAGGTAGTGGTTCTCTCACCTTTTTCTACTGTTTTCTCCACCTCATACTCACTGCAAACCTTTCCTTCAAACAATAAAACCTCTGTCATTAAGATGCATGCTGACTTGCTATATAGGATGGGTTCCAAAAAAGCAATTAACTTTGGGGCTTTCATTTTCAAGAAGATCTGTGGTTATTGTGAGTCTCCTTCCAAGAAATAGTATCTTCCCTATTCTTCTCTCTTATCCCAAATACTAGTGGCACAAGGGGTCAAAACTGAAAAAGGGTGAGCCTGGGGTGAGTGATTTTGAGCTGCTAAAGGAGACCAAGACCTTACTGGATAGAAAGCAGAGGTATGTGGATCTTCCATTCAGATATGAGACTGATCCTCCTGCTGAAACAGAAGATGTAAGTCAAGATGTGGCCACATCCGTACATACATCTGATATTTCCATCACCTCTCAGCTGGATGCATTGGATGCTGAGATCATGGCTTCTAAAGCTCTCACTAAAGCTCACCAATCACAGTTGGTATCTTCCCAGACCCACACTGAAAATCTGAAGACCTGAAGATGAATCTCCAGAAATGAATGACTACACTTTCTAGTCAAAAAGGGGAAGAGTAAGCTGGGAATGAAGCTGATGAAGATCAAGAAGCTTGCTGAACAACTCAGGGGGGAGTTTGGTTATTTTGTTTGATTGTTTATTTGTCTTAATTTTGAACAATATTTGGTCTGTAATTCCCTAAACAATTTGGATGTTATTTATGTTTTGTTGAACTGCAATTTTTGCTATCTCTAATCTCTATGCTATTTTGGGTGTGAATGTGTTTACAGATTCTCTCACACATCCAATTTAGGGGGAGTTTGGAGTCTGAGATCCGGGTTATATGAACTTTATTTCTAATTCTTTGTTTGACCAGAACGTCCAAAATGGGAGATTGAAAGAGTGAGGATTTATAGGAATATTTTTTTTTCTAATCCGAAGCAATATTGGTAAGTTTGATAAGTACGATTTTTGACTTTACTTCAAAGATTTAGATGCATATATGGTAAAGATATTGTATATATTTGTGTATATTTTTTATTTATGTAAATATATTATGATTCGTTAATTTAAGAATAACAATACTAATAGATCTCTTTGCGTTTGGTAGTGTCAATCTTTTGTTTCCTTATAGGATTATGATTGCTACAAAGAATAAAGAGATTGATTGAAGGACTTATCAAGGCTGCCTATAAATGAAGATCACTCGGCATAGAGAAGACCCACACATCAAGAATTATTTGGAAGGGAAATCTCCTCATATCTCTCGGATTCAAGATTGCTTTTAGGTTTGTGTGCAGTTGTGTTTAAATTTGAACACACATCTAGATTTCTTACAAGTCTTTTGTTATTATTATGTTTAGAATATGCTTCCCACTAATAAGGAATATTGTTTTTTGTTTAGAAGTTGGTTAGTACTTGTTTTACTATTTTTATCTTTGTTGTTTTACTTATTATTATTTGATTCTGTAACTCAGATCTTTTTTAATAGTGAAATCTTTTTTAGTTTTAAAGTCTTGTTTGCTTGAGTTAAATTAGTAAACGTTTAAATACTCCGTGTTATTCTTTTTATTACGCTGCATATTATAGTTGTATGAACAGTTGTATCTTATTTTTGTTTTCTGTTTTTGAAACTTAATTTCCTAGCTACACTAAACTTTCAGTGTCTGAACGTTTATGCATGAGCCAAATTTTTTAAATAAAAAAAAAATATTTATGAAGATTTCTCAGTTATGGAGAATTTATCAAAGGTGGTAGAGAGCAATGCCAGAATAAAAAAGACAGAAAAAGATCCAAGCTAGCAGATGAAGAGGAAAATCCTTCAAGTCAATAACCAAATTGAAACTGTAAAATTTATAAATCCCACATACAACAGCTAAAGCCATATTCCGACAAAGTTATCTCACTTTTCCATTTCTTGTTTTACCTTATTCGAAAACATCAATTGCTAAACTACCGATGTGTAGTCAACCTTTTGACTTCAGCTTCACTATCACCTCTCTTTTTGTCTCAAGCCACAAGCAGTCAGAAATCTTCATTTACTTACAAGAGCCATTGAAGCATCTTATTGAGTTGTATCCAGTTAGTCTGTCCTTATAACACGAAATGGGGAAGCTATATTGGCAGATCTACATGAATTTCTCAGTCTAAATGTGAGGCTATAATTTTTCAATACTGAGAGAAGAGGGGTAGTGTGGTCATTCTCTCTTGTCTTCCTCAAGATCTTCTCCAACCCCGAATACATGATCTGATGCTAACGACACCTTTCTTTCCTTCATGGTTGCCAAGTCTCCGGCCACTTTTACTCCACTGCCAGTCAGTGCAATACCTTCCTCTTCAAGATCATCACTATTATCCTCTGAGTAGGAATATCTGCATGATCAGTAAAAATGTGGATAATTCTCATACTTCTTAGGACAACACTACGCATAACTGTAAACATATGATCTCTTTCGAGAGAGTAAATACTCCCCCCTCCCACAATGTTAGTCCCAATATCCATTTTTATCTGTCCCAAATGTTAATCCCATTTCCTAATTTGAAAGATTAAAACTAATGAACTTCCATAACTATTCTATGATAAAATTAGGTAACAACTAGCTAGTGGCATTTACTCCAGTGTAATAAGTGGTGCTCATTAAGAATACCATTAGAAATGAAAAAAATGTTCTTAAAATCTTTGATTAGTCAATTGGGACCATTATGGGACGGAGGGAGTATATAAATCAAAACACCATCAGTATAGGCTGTCGATGTTGGAAACTTTTTCAGGCATCAATATCTCTTCAAAGATACTTAGCAGAGATTATAATCTACAAGTGCACACACGATTTAAGGTTAATAGAGCTATGAGTTGACATAACTCAAGTGACACATAAATGGTTGATCCAAACAGGAAAACTGTATACTCCTTAGGGACAACTATTTCAAGTTTCAACACTTCCGAAAATTCATTTGTATCCAAACAATAGTGAACATATTCAGAAATCATCTCACCCTTGCCTGGAAATAAAAGCTATGGACAAATCTGATAGTTTTTCTAAGATATGATCAAACCGAGTGAAAAGATTAAAAATAAATGCTTATCTCAGATACCATTTAACAGGTCTGGTTTTATGCAAGAGTGACAAGTCGAAATACGGAAATAGAAAATACTGTGAAGCTTCAAATATTACCTAGTTGGGTTATGTGAAGGAGCCCATAGAAGGCATATTACAACCAAGAGTAAGAAAGCCAGCAAGGTCCAGAAAGCTGGGATGATCCAAGCTCTTCGCCATAATTCACTTAATGGATCACTTGCGTTAAAGTACAACTGAATCAAAGAAAATAAAAATTATAATGTGACCTCATAAAATGTCATACATGAATATTTCAAAATGGTGGGGCATGGCAGATCCATATATGTTCCAATGGAAGGGATTGCACCATCATGGTTGGGTTAACATTATTTAAAAAAGAGTAGCAGGAAAATCGAAACTACCTCATAGCCAATCCAAGCAACAGAAACCAGCACGGATATTGCAAGAGAATTAGTAAATTTTCGGTAGAGTTCAAGTTTGGCCAAGCTTCTCCGAACCTGTGGTCAAAGTAGAGAAGAAACAATTAATTCGGAGTTCTAATCAGTCAAGATACAATTTAATGAAATTTACTTTCTCTCTTTAACTTTCCTCACATATCCAATTGTACGAAGAGAAGTTTAAGCACCATCCATTTGTACGTGCCAGATCTTAGTACAAGGACCAAAGTCATACAAAACAAACTGTGCTTGATTAATATAATTTTGTTTTGAGAAGTGCTCTAAGATTGTGGTATCATATATATCATGCTTAATGCCGACACTACTACAAAGTACATATGTTGCCTATACATGGTGTTGGACATGTTACATTGTCTGGTGTACACCAAGGGGGATAGAAGTTAGAACTGCTAAATTGCACATTTTTGTATTTATTGCATTTCATTGGACATAAGGATTGTGAGATTTAACATTTATGGATAAATAATACTCCCCCCTCTTTTCAAAATAAAATAGTCTCACTTTCTAATTTTGTTTGTCCCAAACGAAAAATTGCTATTTCTGAATCATTACTAATGCCATATTTTTTCAAACCTTTTTCTTACTTAAAAAGGGGAACATTTCTAACCACAAAAAAGTTGTCATAATTGAGCAAATTATACTGAAAGAAAAGTACAAAATAAAAAGTTTGACTAGTCAAATGGAGCAATTGCGGTTGGATGGCGGGAATACAGCTAAAGTTCCATGTCAAAAAGTTGCGCTCATGTACTTAATAAAGGTGCATGCTCAAGTTGGAGCATATGGCTTACAATGAGACTTGTTAACCACATATTGCAAAAGAGTTGTCAATTTTGAGCATCAAGGTACTACAAGTTTTTAGGAAATTTTTTGTAAAAGTATATACTCCCTCCGTCCCATAGAACATTACCCCTTTTGCTATTTTGGGCGTCCCTCTTTAAAGTCCCACTTTCCTAAAAAGGAAACCTTAAATCACTATTCTCTCCACTCATTCTCTCTCCTACATTATTTTAATACTCACAACACCATTATAATTTACTATTCTCTCCACTCATTCTCTCTCCTCCCACTCACAACACCTACTTTAATAACATTATTCCTTATTTTCCGTTCTCAATAGTAAACGTGTAATGTTCTATGGGACGGAGGGAGTATGTATTAGCCTAAAAAACCCCTTGGTTCAACTTGATATTAGCGATCCATGAAGCACTCACAACAGTATGAACAAATATCACATGAAAAGAACTTGTCAACACAACAAATTTTAGCAGGTAGAAAAAATAGATAGAAGATATATTAAATAGAAACTAAGTATATATAACATATAATCAAATGTTATTTATTTTCTTTTTTTCTTTTTGCAAGTAATAAACATCATATGGTGGCGGGAGCATGAAGTTTGTCCTTTCAGAACTCCATTCATCCCAAATTTAGACAGGCTTTCCACTCTGGGATTGCTCTAAAGTTGTCAACTTTGATAGGTTGAGCATCAATCATGACCATCATACAAATCTTATTGGTTAAAATTGTGAAGAAGTTTATAAAAGTTATTTTTCTTTTCATCACATTAACATTGAGCTATTAAAATGCAAAGGTTTCACATAGCAAATGAACACCATAATCTCCAAGAGAATGAGGGTTCCTACCAATAAGACTTTTGCAAGGAACCAATAGAAGCTTTCTGTAAGGGGAGGGGGTTGTGAAGAGTGAGACTTACAAACCCTTCTATAGTCACGCTAGCCTTAAAAGTATCTTTTCAAAAAAAAAAAAGAGAGAGAGACAACCACAATCTCCCAAACCGTCAGGATTATTTTCCACAATTAAACTTAAACCAACACGATCTGATATACTGTACTAGTTATCTTTTTTCATCACATTAAATATGGATCAAGCACCATTGACAATGTAACTAGTATGTGGCATAAAGTTCCAATCTAATTCTTTATGATGAAGTGTGCTTCATCAAGATACACTATGCCATCTAGAATTATATATCATGACAAACATGTATGTTAACTGCATGTTTTTGTGTTAACGTGATAAGCACGATGCTGTGATGTTTCCATCAGTTATTCATGAGACAAGAATGGAGAAGATATGAATGTGCCATATCATGGACACATCAGTGATTAAACAGTGACATTACCTGAAGCTTCTCCAAAGTTTTAGATAACGATGAAAAGATCCAAAGGATGAAGCAGGCATCCAATAGAGCAACGGGGAGCACCAGAAAGACTCTTGCTTTTCCAGAAAAGTCATTGATATTTCCCAGATGTTCAACAAGTTCAAGAGCTTCGGAAGCCACAAAATATACTAGCCCAAGAAGAAGCACTTTGGAGGTTATACCGCCTAGGGTGGGTCTCACAACACCAAAACCCATAGAGACCACCAAAAGAAGAAGACGAGAGACAGTCTTCTTAACAGCACTAAAAGTCACTGCCCAAATAGTAATACCCATTGGCCTGCTTCCGGTGGCATTAAAATTAGCATACTCAAAGTACCAAAAAGCCATCTCACACATCCCCAAACCAATGACAGCTGTGATGTGATAATGCAATTGTATAATATCCTTCCAATACTGCACAAAGCGAAGAAACCAGAGAAGACCAAGAATAAGATATGCAAGAGACATCAAACCATAAAATGTCATCAGCGGGGCCATCTTCCCAGGAAGATAACCTTCTGGGTTTCTCCAAACTGTTCTCCCGCTAATTACTGTGCCTTGGAGTTCTGGATCACAAAACATAAAGTACAGATAGTACATTCCTGTCCTATTGATCTCAATAGTTGAAATCACCATTTTTGCGTCCTCATTTTTCCCTTCAAAGTTGGTCTGTAACCGTTGCGGCCATCCAGGGGCATCAGGATCTTGGCGTATAATAACCTCTCCAACCTTGCATGAACCATCATTGGCTAAAGCAGGGGTACAACATATTGCATCAGAATGCAGGTAAGCACCCCCAATTTTATCCCTGTTCTTGACTTCAACTATTATGGCTTCAATCAGCCCAGTGCTTTGTTGCATCTCATTCTGCTTAACAGCAATCTCCTTCCTCCTTCGAAATGTAATAGACTCAAACCTGGAATCAAGCAACAGCGATAGGTGGATCACTCTTACCACAAGTCATATTCCAATATACTAATATACATACTTACATTGCATGTTTGGTTAAGGAAATACACCACATATGCAAGATAAGGGTTTTACTTCCAATTAAATATTTGGACCCAAGGACTTAGATATGCTCCGATAAGTTCTAGCTTCATACCGCCCATCTTATATAAGGGAAAAGAGGTGCTCAGACCTCATAAGATACAGGTGTAGTACATATTCTGTCGGTTGCTGAATTAAGTGAAAAGGGCCTCTAATCTGCATTCAGTGCTATGATATTTACTAACAATTAACATATAAAGGTCCAATTAGAAATTGACATAAAAACATATTAGGTCAGAATATTATTATCTTTCATTCAGCTAAAAACGAGTTTCAAGAAAATTAAATACTAATCAGAGCATTGATCCTAGAAGATCACTTGGAATAAACTTTCAAGTTGTTATTTGGATTAGAGTTAATTTTCCATAAACCTTCAGTTCCATGAAAACAAAATTCCTTCTAAATACTATGCCAACACTCGCTGGTCTAATTTCTACAATACACATTCATCCCAGAGCATATCACACAACATTTATGGCCACTAAATCGAACCACAAACACTCAAAAAAAAAAATCCACAACATAAAATGAATAACAGATGATGAAAATAAAGAACAAAATGATATAAATTTGAATACCTAATGAAGGATTTGCCATTGAGGGGCTTATCGTCGGAAGTGTCGAGGACCTTAGAAGCGTAAAGGCCCTCACTACCGCCATGAAAGAAGAAGGAATTGAAACGAGGAATGAAGGATTCGTTGTTGTATTCATGGATCGAAGCTCTAACTTGTACAACAACGCAAAGAAGAACCGATATCCCTAGAATGAAGGTGTAGCAGTTCATCGAGGCCAGATCACAATGTCCCCCTCTGTATACCATCTCTCTCTATATCTCTATATCAATGATTATATATGTATATATACATATGATTGAGAATATATGTATATATATGAAATCGTGAAAATGATCTTCTCTCTCTACTTACCTTGTTTCTCTCTCTAGAATTCTGAAGTGAGAAGGGAGCAAACAGTTTGACAATGGTGATTGGTATCACTAACATTTGTTTTGCTACTACATATAATCAGTAATTTTGATTTATTTATTTTATAAAAAAAAAAAAAAGAGATTTGGGTTGGGGGTAATAATTTCCAAAATAAGTAATCCCTATTTTTGTTTGAGTTAATACTTATAGTAATTTTTATAAACGTTTGACTTTTCACTTGTAGTTATTGTTTGGTGTGATTAATAAATATTTAAAATAACTACTTCCTTCGATCCGTAGTAATATAAACAATCGTATTTGATACAAAAATTAAGAAAAATAGGAAACGGGTGGGTGTTATATTGTGAATGTAGATAGTTGAATAGTAGAGAAAAAATTAAAGTAACTGGATTAATATTATAAATATAACAAATGGTCCTACAGATTACTTGTGATGATAGAAAAAAAGGTGGTGGTATTTTTGCATCTTTCTTTAATAGGAATTCTGCGTGTGTTTATCTTTCTTTTATGGGATTTCTGTGTGTGTAAAGGAAAATAACTTATTGCTGCTATTTAATTTGGAATTAACTTAAATTTGAGATTTGAGGTCATTTCGTTTGCATAGAATAACAGATTAAAAGTCAATGGTTATTTATTGCTCATTATAAATAAATAAATGTTATTTTTGCAAAAAGAAAAAATCAAGTCTAAATAAATATTTAAATCTATTCAATCATTTTTGTCAACTATGTTTTAGTTTAAACCAAAACTCATGATGTTATATGATAAAATAATATATATATATATATATATATATATATATATATATATATATATATATACTTCCTCCGTCCAAGTAGTTACTTCACAGTTACTGTATTCACATAAATTAAGGAGTGAGTATTATATTGAAAGTGTTGTGAGTGTGAAATTAAAATAGGAGAGAGAATGAGTGGAGGAAATAGTAAATTATAATGGTGTTGTGAGTATTAAAATAATGTAGGAGAGAGAATGAGTGGAGGGAATAGTAAAGATTCCTTTCTATTTTGGGAAAGGAACAAAGTGTGAAGTATGTAATTGGACGCCCAAACTAGAAAGTGTGAAGATGTGAATCTGACGGAGGAAAGATATATATATATATATATATATATATATATATATATATATATATATATAATTATATACTATTCTAGCTTTTACTCTTTTTATTTCAATGTGGTTTCTAACTAGAAAAGCTGCTGATCTATGTGGACTTTCTGATTTCCTAATTAATTTTTGTTTTATCATTTCTGGGATTTGTATTTTAAATTTCTCTTTATCTAAAGGGCTATATTTGATATTAGCTGTTCTTCTGATTGTAATATAAGTGACACGGAAATATATACAGCTGCTGTAAAGAAAAAATTGTGTACTACCCAAAAAAAGTTGACTTGGTAATAAACGTGCTGTGAATTTTGATCCAAAGTGGCGCGCAGTTCATGTTCGAAGGACCACCCTTCTCACCCCACTCCTCACTCACGTTTTCTCTCTCACCTCCTTTCTTTTTACAAAATCCACGCACCTTCTAACATACATACGAGTTTCTGATACACGGTACAAATTCGAAAAACACGGTACAATATACTCTCCGTCCCAGTCGAGTGTACACTTATTTTCCTTTTGATCCGTTTCAGCCGAGTGTAAACTACCAAAAATGGAAAAGGTTTTAATATTTTATATTCTCCATACCCCACCCACTCATTAACTCCACTCATTCTCCACCATACAATTTATTCAGCCAACCTACTATTAACTCCACTCATTCTCTCTCTTCATTTTCTACCACACATTTTCATTATCTTAATAGTATTTCTTAGTTTGTCTGTCCAAAATCTTGGTACACACTTGAGTGGGACGGAGGAAGTATAACAAAATGTATTTTTTAACATTTTTGTGTATCACCGGAGATGCAATGAATTGACGCACCAAAAACTTCACTCTATGTCTATGGCCTGCAAAGGACAGTACGCCAACCACAATTATTTTTTTGTCATAAATGTTTAAATCTGACAAGACAATATCATGAATGCTACATACTTGAGCTACATTTATATGAATGTAAAATCTATTAAATGGATTTATACCAGTTCACAAGAATTACATGGGGGGGGGGGTGTTTGATGTTACAATCAGATGTAGCAGGCCAAAGTACAAGAAAACACCCAGCTAAACTGTTCATTTCCTTTTTGGATTTTGATATGAACTCTTCCCAAGAGGCCTAATCAGGAACAAAAATATACAGACCTTTTGTATTGATATGTAAATACCCATATATGCTCCTCTCCTTCACATTTAGTGTTTTTCTTTGAATCTATATTTTATCGGATGAAGAAGTCCTGTTTATCCTTTGAGCACCCAATCTCGGAGCAGCAGTTTTAGTTCCCCGGCCTCGCCCAGCGGACAACGGCTTTGCTCTGGTGGTAGGTGGTGGGGCCGCAATAGCAGCCCATGGATCATCATTATCAAGAGCCGGGCTTGATTTTACGTTCAATGGTTTTGATGCGAGTTTCGGAGGAGGGGCAGCTATGGAGCCCCACAGGTCATCATCTTCCTCTTTGTTGAGAGTCGCTGAACTTTTAGGTCGGATAATTGCGGCTGCAACAAATAATAAAAAAAAAAAAACTCCTGAATTATTGAGAAGTATAACAACAACAACATCAACGCCTTTGCCCCAAAATGATTTCGGGTCAGCTAACATGAATCATCGTATGGAATTGTCAATTGAGAAAAGAAAAAGGAAAACGAAAAAAATAAAAAGAAGAAATAGGTGGGAACAAAAATTTGGAAAAAGAAAAAGGGAAAATGAAATAATGAGAAAAAAATAAATCAAACCCCATCATCTGCATGGACTTTTACCCCCCCCCCCACTATGATCAGCAAAAATTGAACAAAAATGTAAATAAGTAAACATTACCTTGAGGTTTTGACTGTGAGACGGGCCGTTTTTGAGATGCTTGGATGTTTGCAATGGCGGGAGACGGCTTTGGCTCTTCAAGAGGTGCGATATCATCCCACCCGTCTTTATCAGTTTCGAGATCTTCTCCAATTCCATTCTCAAGTTCTCCCCAGCCGTCGGTTGAAGTAGGAGAGACGGGTGTTGGTATTTCAGCTATGTCTGCACCAGAACTTGCATGGACTAGATTTGTGCTTCGGGTATCCATCACTGTAACACAGATAATCGCGTGTATAAGTACATGGACAAGAATGTGTAGAAGACTTAGAAAGACGGGGGAAAAGGGTTTAGTGGTAAAGCTTGATTTTGAATAAATAAAGGTTTCTCCCTTCATTCATAGGCTAACCAGGCTGCTTTGTAACATATTAACAAGTTCGTCCAATTATTTCATTTAAGGCTGTCACAGTACTAGATGCTTACCAAGTCAATACTCCATAATGATAGTCTCATTTGACTATTCAAACATTTTAATAACCTATGTTCATTTCCATCACTAACCTTAATAAGGCTTACTTATTATTCTATTACTCTTTCTTCTTCCTTGGTTGTCTCTCATCCTCTCCACTTTCTCTTCTTCCTCGATTGGCAATTTTGTAAGTTCAATAACTATAACTTAACAATTCTGGAAACGGGAACATCTTTCTGGGACAAACAAAAATGGCAAATACGAACACTTTAAGGGACGGAGTATATAACTAGATGCTGCTTATTTTGCTTTCTGAACAGAATGAGAGGTAAGTAATGATTCTTGCCTGGGCTCGCATTGGAGACTGCAGTGGTAAGAGGCACACTGGTATTCACTGGAGCATTTGGAGAATGTTCAGAAGGTTTGCCTTTCAAAGTCAAAGAACTCATGGCCCATCTGCAATGTCACCATGAAGATCAATGTCAATGTCATAAAGAGGCAATCCTTCTTGAAGGAAAATTATAAAGTTTCAATATCAAAATTAGAACTAGTATGAGAAAATGAAGCTAAGAACACATATATGTATTTCTAACAACAACATTGGCATCAACATCAGATCAACTATACAGAAACTCCCTCTGTCCCATAATGATAGTCCCATTTGACTATTCAAACATTTTCACTATTTTTTTTTTCATTTCCAGCACTAACCTTAATTTGGTTTACTTATTACTTACTCCATTACTCCATCTTTCTCCTTCAGGTTGGCTCTCATCTTCTCCTCTCTCCTCTTCTTCCTTGGTTAGCAACTTTTGAAGTTTTAATGATTTTAATCTAACAATTTAGGAAATGGGACTATCTTTTTTGTACAAACAAAAATGGCAAATGGGAATATCTTCATGGGACGTAGGGAGTATCAAACTGATGCTATCAATTTCACAGGCCATAGATCACAACAAAATAAAGAACAAAAACACAACATTTCCGTCTTCAATGATGCATCATGTACTCCGTCCATCCCACAAAAGGAACCCCAGTTGAACTTTTCAAATTCTAGGATAGATATTAGACATACATTATATGACCATAGCAGGCAGCATAGAAAAATATCAAGAACCAAAACAATTTTTATTTTGAAAAGTTAATTAAGTTCTCATATAATATTCGCTAAATATATGACCAATGGAATATTTCAGAAATTCATTACTACTCAGAATCAACCATTATAACAAAACCTTGTTGCAACAATTGTATGATTTTATAACTTAAGAGGCAGATTCAAAATTCGCGTTAATTACATGCCTAATTTGCAAAATTTTGAACTCGTCCACTTAAATGGAGAGAACAGAGCACAAAACTAAAGCAGAGATATCATAATGATTAATCGAAAGTTAAAAAACCACCAAATAATACTGTTCAGTAAACTGCAGACATTATTTTGGAGGGAAAATCAATGTTTTACTAGAAAGGATGAGGCTTGAAAGAGAATATTTTAATATGCATGTCATGTCATGATCCGCCCAAAAAAAATATGCATGAGAATATTTTAATATGCATGTCATGTCATGATCCGCCCAAAAAAAATATGCATGTCATGGTTCTCATTTGCAAAACTAAATGACACATAGTGCTTGGTATAGAATGCGAAAAACAAAAGGACGTAAGCTGCACGAAATTAGGTAATTGACAAAGAGTTCAAAACCAACATACCCAAGTAAACTTGCATTCCCTGGAATTGATGAAATTCCTGAACTTGTGGCACCACTATCCCCAGAATTTGTCTAGAAACACCACAAGGAGGATCAGTGTAACATGGAAGAGAAACGATGAACCTATAATCAAAGTTATACTAGTACAAAGTCGTATTTATATATACTCTTTGCAAAGACATACTCCATAATATTTCACTTTTTAAAGCGAGAGTTGATAGTAGAGGTTCTTTATTGGGTTGTCCAGGTAAGAATAGAAAGTATTTGGTAGATGAGCAAGAATTTATGATAAAATGAAATTGTAATTAATTTAGGCAAAGCAGATCAGGAATGATTCATAAGAGACAATCAGTCATTTGACCTTCTTAAGTAGGGAAAGAAGATATGCCAATTACAAGCAAGAATTGGAATCTCTCAGTGTGCAAGGCTCTAAATTTTGATCCCCCAAAAACTATGCTTAAACATCAACAATTTGAGTCTGTCACTGAATAGAACCTAAACAATGGGAAATATGTACATGTTCAGATGTTCTGATGAAAACAAGCTTTAGCTTGCCTTCAACAGGTGAAATCAGGTAGATAAACAGATTCCTTACCAAAAGACACATCCCTTGAGAAAAGATATAGTTGTGGGCACAGCAATAATCATATAAAAAAAACTTAGCAGTAAAGAAGAGTATATTGTCATAACATCCATCCACTTGCAAGTATCCCGGGAACAAAAGGAAGGATGTATCTCTTAGGGAAGAAGCATAATGTAGTGAAACCTAGAAGCAGCGGTGGCTGATTGTGCGGGTAAAAGAAGGGCATTAACTCTTATACAGCATAAGTTTTCCTAAACTGTGTATTTATTTGAGCCCACTGCTTTTTGTTGAAGGATACAGGTATAGCCCACCCCTCTCTTTAGTTAACTTTTTAGTAAATCGAGAATATATTAGAGTTTCTTGGTCTACGAAAACAGACAAGCAGGAATCATGATCAAGAAAAACTAATAACGTACCTTTTCGTGGTACTGCTTCACTATCTGAAGAAATTGCTCAACTGTTTGGAAGGCCTTTGATCGAACATCACTGCGGTGTAGACAGTATAAGAAAATTTAGCAAACTAAAAAGTATATTCAAACTAGAGTAGATATAATGTTACAAGTTCCATAAACTAAGAGATGATAAAAGAAATGCTAGAAGTTCAGAGAGAGGAGTCTGAAAAGGAAGAGCATATGCCAAAAGACAGACAACGAACATCATTAAATTACAAAACAAACACTTGCTGTAAGCGTTCTCCCACCTCATTACCCAATTCATGTACTTTCTTAATGTGCACTTGTTTTTTCTCGTCATTTCCTTTTCTTTTTTTCTTACTCATTATTTATTATCATTTAAAAAAATTGGGCAGGGGGAGAGAGGAAGAGGGCAAGGCACCATCATTCTGACTCGTGGACAAACCAAGACTCAAATACTTTCCTAGAATCTAACCTACTAGTTCCCTCTGTTTTTGTGTCCTTGTGAAAAGTTAGCTGACGAACGTGAAGCGGTATTTATTATTCGTATTATTTATTTATATATTTATAAAAGAAGAGATCACGATTCACGAAGCAGTGAAAAGTAATGTATCATATGAAATAGAAGCATATTAAACCTTCAACTCAGTGAAAAATAACACTGGCTGGCATTTCAATAGAATTCTAAGCTAGATGCACCACCTCACGCCCCTCTCCCAAAAAGTAATAAATAACCAACTTCCCAACTTCATGTGAACGTTATCCAGCCTTTGAACTTAAAGAATTAGATGAAAACTGAAAGAAATAATAACATAACCACCTATATTTTCATTTTTGCACACACTTTAATAGACTGTGGGGGAATAATCACATACACAATGCATACATAACTGCTCCATTTACAGGATTACTGTTCCCAGATTGATGACAGATAATCATACTGGAACATAAAGAAGGAACGGTAATTGGTAATCAACACAAATTCAAGTTCTTTTAAGCTTCATCTTTTATCAATATTGTCGACACTAGTTCTATACTCCCTCCGTCCCATAACAAATGTTACTTCTTTCCCTCTTGGGAGTTCCATAACAAATGTTACTATCCCAGAATGAAAACTTGATAATACTTCTTTATTCAATGGGACCCACTTGTCACACTAACAACATCAATCCACTTACTATTCTCTACCCCACTCTCACTCCTACCTCGCTTTTCATACTCACAAGACCTACTCCACTATCAATACCATACTTATTTTTTAATTCCGCGCATTCAATTTTGGTAACATTTGTATGGGACGGAGGGAGTATGTCTCTGTTTTACTCAACATCTGAGTAAGGGAGTAAGGTTTAAACTGTAAGGACATTAATCTTAATTTCAATTTAATGAAGTGAACCAGATATGGCCAAACAATTTTATGGAACTAGAGAGAGCAAATGAAAAGATTCAAACCACGAAAAGTAGACTGCATTTTTAACTTAAATGAAGAGAGGAATGTTGATGTTATAATAATGTTACTCCTATTTCGCTTCGAACAGATGAGGTTCAAATAATCCCAAAAAGATCCCAAGGGGATAGTAGGCAAGAATTGAAATGCACCATTCTTTAAGAAACACAATCCGGCTCATACGGTTCGAGGAAACCAAAAGTAATCAAAGAATATGAAAGAAGGGTACTAACCTATCAGGATCAATTGTAAGAACAACAACATTTGGCAGAATCCGTGTTGCAATCTCTGTGACGTCATAATAGGAGCTGGTTGCACACAAAGCCATAACACCTGTCATTGAAACAGCAGCAAAATTAGCTTGTTGATCTTAATTGATAAAAAGAAGGAAAATGAAAGAATAATATTACAAATTATGTAAGCCTGAAAAGGGAACTAGGGGAAACAGAGTTGATCAACTAACCTGCTCCACGGGCAGGAGAGAATGTATCACGCAGAGCACGTACTGTGAATGCATTTATCAGAACTCTTTTCCGTGTCTGCAGTATACACAAATTTACCAGTTGTCATTTATGTAATTTCCTAACAGGCTAACAACACCATTTCAAGGGAATCTATGTGCAATCATCTATGAAGAAGATCAAAAGACCACCAACAAAAACTGAAGTTGAACGACGCATCTCCAGCCATAATCAATTGAGCCAAATACTTGGAAAAATATGTAGTGAACTTTACTAACCCCTTCATTGAGGTGGTTTGCAATATTTCCCAGTAGTATGGTGGTATTTGTTCTTATCGCAGGTTCTTCATCCACCTTCAGTAATGAAAACGGAGATCAACAAACAGCAAAAACTTTGCGAAGGAAAGAACCGAATACACCAAGAAAGTTTTATATTATGAGATAAACTTAGTAATGTAAAATGAATGCCCAAGGGTCTAGAAATCGAAACTGACTTCAGGTAAACTTCAGTTGTATCACCAAATGATGGATGCCATACCTGGAGCTTTGAAAGATATTTCAGGAGTGATCCTGAGATAGTTCGTTGAGACAGCTGCAATCACAGTAAAAACAAAAAACTGTTTTTAGAAAGGATCAGAAACCATAACTGATTGATACCATTACCACTCCAGATGAGTGAATGTAATTACTATTCCATCAATTTTATGTTTCAACTTAGCTCTAACACCCATCTTAGCAATTGGTGGCTCTGTTCTCGATAATTTTTTACTTATGGATCATTCCTTTTCGCGCTGCAGGGGATAGTTACTAGTATCGTGCAATCACCTCTTGGGATATGTATCGAAATCGCAGAGGTGTCTCCTCTTTGCATGCAGTACAATAAATACACGCACTAACACATATATAGATATAGATATCTACACACATGTGCGTGTGCGTGTGCGTGAGCGTGTGTAAAATATGTAAACTTTGAAGCTACTTTAATTTACACGAACATATCTTATTGAACAAAAATGTAAGCGTACATAACACAGAATTAGGGTTTTCTTACATGATTAAAAATCCCGATTCATTACAAGATTCTGCAATCTAATCACCCTTTAACCCCAAAGCGACTTCTAACCTTTTGTCCCAATCGCCAGCATCACCTACTAATTATGATGTTGTAAATCTTGGATACATCAGTCTATGGAAGGAAGGTTGAAGGGGCTAACTTATCCAACATATAGACTATCATAGGATTTCTGATTACGTTTTTAAATGATAGACAGGTCTCTTTAAAGTCATAGTTTTAGTACGCTACATGTATAACTGCTTGTAGAGGTAGAGTCAGACAACCAAAAATACCTAATATTGATAAAACAAATAGCAGGTACCTTGGGAGCAAGAGCATGGAATACTGAAGCAACCAACACACACACACACACACACACACACACAAAAAGGTACCTTAGGGGCTAGAACAAGAATTGATTTGAGTGTCAATTCACGGAGGAAGGCAGATGTGTCGGAGAACCCCGTTGCAACATGAGGATAAACCTAGTCAAAAGCATCACAAGACCATCTTAAAAGCAATACCTAATAATGCTTGAGGGAAAAAAATCATTCAGTACCAGTTTCTTACTTGCTCGTCAACTATTTGGGATGAAAAATGCTCTCCAAATTGTTCAATGTGCTGCAGGAGACCAACTCGGATTGCCCTGTCGTTGGAAGCAAAAAGTTTAACAATTGTTGGCAGTACCTACATTGGGGATCAAATTCACGGATAAGAAATTAGTAAACTAATTATTGACTGTCACATCGTAAAAGATTCAATGATAGCAGTTGTATAGATATGGATGCAAATAAGAGAGGCAGACCTTGACGCTGAATTCTTCTGCTGAGAGCCAAGCGCCCATTTTTAACAATGCAGTCAATGCAAGGGCGGTAGCAGAGCCAAATTCTAAGGCAGAAGCTAGCAAAGGAAGCAGCTGTTGAATCCAGACAAAAAATTGACAAGTTTGCATCAAAACAAAATTGGCATTGATATAAAAGTATAATGCATGGCACAGATATAAAATATACCTTTTTAAGAACAATTTGGCGAGGTAGCTGCTCCGCAAGAGTAGGAAGTTTACGAAAGAATGCATCCTTCTCAACACTATCCTTCAAATTAAGTATTTCCATGAAATGTATCGTATCCACCAACTTGTTTTGGAAGTATTCTGTCACCATAAGATTTGCGCTTCAAATAGTAGTTCGCAGGACAAGAGAGGAAGCAGGAATGTAATCATGGATCTCAGTGAAACAATGTTTTAGAATTGGAAAAGATATCAGTTAAACATAGACACAATTATTTGAAGCGAGCGACACCCTCGCCATAAGTAACCTTACGCACCCTGGGAGTAGACAGGCGAGGCAAGTTAAAGAGGCGTGAAGGTGCACGTCGCTTTTACAGTTTATGGGAAAAAAGGATGAATATGGATTGTATTTCAGAGGGAAAATAACAAATAAACCAAGCATAGGGGTAAGGACTAACCACAATTCTCCACAAGCTTTGACGAATTCAACCTGCGAGAAGGCATAGAGCTCAAAAGCCGCTGATAATCTGGAAGAAGAGACTGAGACAGAAAAGTAGACAGATGCAAATGAAAATGAATCTTCATGTAGCTGGAAATCAAAGCAAGCCAAGGAAAGTTGGGTGTGTATGCACACTTTTACAAGCTCAATGACAAGTAAGAAGAGGAAAGCAATAAATAAAGAACTAACAAGGGGTCATATGAAAGTCACCACCCCCTTAATTAAATAACAGGCTGACCTTTGGTATGGAAACGGTATTTCGCAGCTCCTCTGTCTTACTTAATTTCAAACCCGAAAAAAGTTCATAGATGAGGCATCCTAGCAATTACACCATAAAACCAAGTGTCAATTTTACCACAAGACAGCTCAAAGAAGCAAGTGCATCCAAAGTGTGAAGCATCAATGTACTAGCACACTGGACAGAGGTTCTTTCTTTCAAACTAATATATAAGTCGTCTGATCCAAACTTCAAATATCCATATGTAGCAACAGTGAGATAAAAGTTTGCCATGTGCCATCCTAATAAGGCACCCTGCTGACAGAAACCAAGATATTGATTCAAGCAGTCATACAAGCTGATCATGTTATCAATCATCCCTCTATTCTCTTAGCATATTTTTTTTAGAAAAAAAAAATCACTATATAAAAAAGTAAGGCAGTAAAGACTCACCCAAACCCCAAGAATCAATGGACCAAACTGGTGACTTTCTGATTGTTCCCCATTCAGATTTTGCCAGCTCCATTGGTTTGTATTGTGAACCAACAAGCCATTCATATTGCTGGATTAAAAACAGAAATACTAATTAAATTTACAGAAAATTAGTTTTATTTGACAAAGCGTTGCTAAGATAACTCAAATTAGACATTCAGGAACGCATATGCAAATCCATTTTAGAGCACTGAGTACGGCTTTAAGAAAATTCTTGTCATCCCTCAAAATTCAGACATTAAAATAAAAAATAGCTCAACAAAAAAGGAAATAGTTCCTGCTGGAACATAAACAATTAGGTAAGCTTACATGCTTTGGGCAGGGACTAGGCCTTACGACTATATTCACATAAAAGTTCACCATCTTTCATGTTATCTTGATACTGTATCTCATAACCATAACCTACCATATAAAGCAGGATGTATGAATATTTATGACAACTATGATCGCACCGAAACACGAGATATACCAGCATAGGTCCTGTAGAGGCTTCATTACCCCCATCAAATTCGGAGAGAACATCAAAAGCATGCAGCTTCCAGTCCAAAGTTTGAGTGACAACCACACTTTCCAAACAGACATTGGAGTGAACCTGCAAAACCAATAGGAAGGATACGACAAAGGTCAATTCAAGAATTCCTTAATGAATACTTTGGAACTAGAGATGTGTTTCTGTTTGAGAGGGAGCAGAAGGAGCTTGTGTTTCCCAACTAATAGCTCACAAAATCACAAAACCTGTTTTTAGTTATACTACAGATATATTGATTTAACTTTAGCAACTTTTGAAATTTTGGAACTATAAATATGTTATTTTGTATTTCATCTTACTGGCTCAACTGATAAAGCATGCAAAATCTCATTGCTGTAACAGATTCCTTAAAGAAAAATGTTGCAAGCCCGCAGTGACGAGAAGGGAAGGAGGCATCCGATGGCTTTCTTTTCAAATTAACTGGTTAGTAAGGAAGAAACTATGGAATGGTGCACTTTACAAGATCAGGTAACTTTCCAAAAATATACCTCTGTAAGGACATAGTCTATCTCTTTAGCTAATGTCACTTTATGCAGTAAAATAAGTGAAATTTTACTAAATGCACTCACAAGTTTGCAATCATTATTTAGAAAGCTCACGGCTTTTGCTATTCGGTGCAGTCCCCAAGCATAATACTCATCCCTGACATCAGAAGACAGTACACAAGTCAGAGGTGTATTCCAGAAGGGACAACAAAGTCTGAAGTAGGAAAAGACCAAAGGTTCTAGACAGAATATGGAATATGGTATCTGCGTACAGAAGTAGAAGTCTACGCAATTGAAAAAATAAAGTAAAAATGCAAACAGCATGTAAATCACAAGAAAGGAATAGACAAAACTAGTAGACCACAAGTACCTTTGAGTACCTTCTAATCCTAATTCCTTGATCTTTTCAGACAGTGGCATTACAGGTTCCGTTACAATATAGATAGTAACCTTGGAAGAAGAACCATCAAAAGTTTCAGCCTCAGTACTGTGAAGAAATGACAAAATATTTGGATGCCTGACCTGGAATGGAGCCAAAAATATTCTTACTATAATTGCTCTGAAGCTACATTGATAAATTGCTAAAACTTGATGATAAGTAATACACTTCTCAGAGTAAGATGGCAATAGCAATAAGAAAAAGTTCAGAAGTCTGGAAAAAAAAATATTGAAACACGCATAAGGGGCGCTCAGGTAATAGAAATATTACCTCCTGTGCTCCCTTTCCCATAACACAAGAAAATCAGGACAACATTCAGATATAAAGCAAAAATACAAGTACCACGATGAAGAGGATTAAAAGAAGTTCCTCAAAATGAAAGGAACCTAACTCATGCAAGTTTGGATGCAGAGCAAGAAATGACAAGAGATCAATTCTTAAGCAACATAAATCCTGAAAAGTTGATATTTTTCCATTGTCTTGCATAAAACCTATAAAATAAAGTTCTTGTAGAGCCTATTAACAACTCTGTTCAGTGTGATTTCAAGCTACAATGTACTCCCTCTATTCCTAAGAAGTGCTAATAATCCTCTTCGAGCCGTTCCAAAGCATCCACTTCATAAGGTTTTCTTTTCGGGACGGTCGCTTTTACCATTTTATCCTTGATAGATTACTTATTAAATTAGTGGTTCCCACTTCCATATGTGTAACAATGGAAAGTACAAAACATACCACTTCCTGTGATAATGTCAATTCACATTCCTCAATTTATGTGTGGGGGTGTGTGCCGGGACAAACAGAACTTTAATCAAAGAATAAAGGAGTTATAATATCAATTGTAGGCAAAAAATCTTAGACTTGGCTTCTTCAACTGAATATGTGCATCAGCTTTCCTAGCTCATATGCCCATGTGAGAATATAATGTATATGTGTGTGTGTGTATACATAGCAGTGACTATCTTAGAAGTTAAAACAAAGAATTAATCATGAACTTCTTAATTAAAGTATACAGGATAAAGAAGCGCATTTATGAACAAATTCAGTAATCTAAGACTGAAACATTGTTGAGTCTCATGTTTTCATCTTTCCATGTCTTACAGTTCGGAGTCGTTTGACACCATTGCGACCAGCGGCTAAATGTCCATCATTGGCATTACTTCCAGAAAGAGAAAATATTGACACTGGGGATCCATCGTCCTGAAGAAGCAAGCAGCAAATTATCAGTCCATCAACTTCAGTGGAAACCACAGAAAACAAAGGAAAAAAATTACTTTGGGCATTTTGTATGCAAGGTTCATTACTAAAAAGTTATCGGGCATGAGGAAGTCATGTCAAGTAGGAAAAGATTAATACAGCTCTTAGAGGAAAGGGTTACTTCAAATCAAGATAGATGGGCAGGTGAATTGATTATTTTCATTAATAAATGGTTAAGCAAGTTGCTCAATGCTTAACAGCTAGTCCAGGGAGAAGGGGAAAGACGAAATCAGGTTAACCCTAGTATATTTTTTTTTTTCGATACGAAGTTTACCCTTGTACACTAAATCAACTGTTTGAGTCTTGAGCGGCCGCAAACATGCTTCTTAATTGAGATAACTTGTTGCGGTGTAATTGACCTTCTAACCCTTGCAACAAAACACAATCTCGCGCTCATCATCATGAAAGATGCATCAATAGAAGATGACCAACATTAATGAGATTGAGCCTGAGACTTTCTACAAACTTTCTATCTAATATTAATAGTAATATGGGATATCTAGTTTTTATGTCAGTATTGTAGTTCTCTTTACTAGCACAGCACCTATCTTACATCGTACGTTCCATGAAATAACTGTTATGAATTAGTCAGAGGTACCTATCAGTAACCTGATTTCATGCCAAGGTTGGAGGATGAATCCTTCAAAACTTATTTGTTTTGCAAACAGGATGAGAATTGAGATAGCTTATCACCTAGTATAGCAATTACTTGTGGTAAAGAGTTTTGGACCCTCATCATACCCGTTTTGGTTTGTTGGACCTGCTGGTGATGCAACATCTGTAGCTGTGGTCCAATCATGGAAAAATGCACAGGTTGCCAAGCGTTGATATAAAGATTTAACTTGAATGACACAAGGCGAGAAAGACAGAGGATGGTTAAGGCTGCAAGATGTCATGTTTTAGGAGGCGCACTCAAAATCACTTCATATATAACAATATTATCCTACTCAATCGCTTCATTTGATGAGTCTGCGTAAAGTTTATCTACTTATATCTCTTGGACCATGAATGTAGATTCTTAAGGAGTGCCTGACTGAGTTTGATATCTAAGTACTAAAAGCAATTGGTTTTGCATATTCCTATCTTTGCTTTAATTCCTTGATTCCTCGATACTTGAAATGGTTACACATTGGCAAATTGGATGAAATCCTTGTGGGATGGACCCGGTGGGACTTCCTGAACATTGCATAAATTATAACAAGATCTAAGATTTGAGAATTCCTTCTTGGTTTATTAACAATTTAACACTAAGCAAAGTTCAAGCTTGATAACTGACATTTTAAGTAGAGATAATAGACTAAAAAATCTGGTAATTTTTCGTAGAAGTCAAAGGATGCACCTGCAATTAAAAATATAACAGGAATCTGTATAACACACCACTATCCACATTGATTGGTGTCACTGAAATTCAAAGGAGAGCTGAATTGAAGTTTCAAACATCCAAGTTATCCAATCACGTGCTTCTCATCTAAAGTTCCATAAACAAGGCTTCCAACCCCCCCCCCCTCAACAAAATTCAATAAAACAAACATCACTAACGTCCTCCCCGTCTCATTTTTCAACTGAATTAAGTGTCAATCCTCCCCGTCTCATTTTTCAACTGAATTAAGTGTCAATCAACAATGCTACTATTGCAAAATCTGGCAACTTCCATGTGATTTGGACTACTGATTACCCATTAACTCAACCTCGACACACATAATTCTAATACAATCTTCAGTGCAACTCTAAATATAAGCACTTCACAATCATATCATTTCGTCATTGACAATAAATTTGCGCTAGCATGTCACCATACATTGATCCTGCTAAAAAACTAAACATGCTTTTAGCACAATTACGCATAATTCAAGTAAGCACGAAAACTGAATCAGGAAAATAGGGGTATAAACGCAATCGATTGAATGGTGGAATCACCTTGGAAGTGCCACGAGAATGAAACCAGGAACCCCATGCGGAGGAGTAGGGTTCGCCGATGTTGTACGGCAGATCCTTGAGACCGGCGCCAGATCCGGCGACGACGCCTTTCAAAAATTTAAACATCTTCTCTCTCTATATATACGTCTTGCTTTCACTCTCTACTGCCAAGAACAAGCAGCGTCGGCCGATCTGCAAGATGACAGACTGTTATTCTTAATACATACGGAGAACGAGGCATACAGCAGAGGCCGGGAGGAGCTCAGATGAAACTGGAAAATGAACTGAAAAATTAGTATTCTAGATTTGCTGCTTCGCGGAGTACAGTTAGTTTTGGTCATCCAGGCTTAATAGCCGTTGATATATACATATAGCCAAAATGTTAAAAAAAAACGCATTTTTTCTTAAGATTAGAAAAACGTATTTTGATTCCTCCGCTATTGTCAGTGTTATAGTAACAAAGTGCCAGTGTAAACAGTGTCAATGCATTTATTATTAAGTGTCCGTGTAAAAAAATAATCAGTGTTAGTGTAACAAAGTGTCAGTATAAATAGTGTCAGTGCATGTATTATTAATTGCAAGTGTTAGTGTAAAAAAGTGTCAGTGTTAGTGTAACAAAGTGCCAGTGTAAAGAGTGTCAGGACAGTGTAAAGAGTGTCAGTGCATGTATTATTAAGTGTCAGACTAAAAAATTTACAGTGTTAGTATTAAAAAATGCAAGTGTTAGTGTAAACAAATGCAAGTGTGAAAAGTGTCAATACATTTATTATTAAGTTCCAGTATAAAAGAGTGTCAGTGTAGGGTAAAAAAGTGTCAGTGTTAGTATAAAAAAGTGTTAGTGTGAAAAGTGTCAGTGTTAGTATAAAAAAGTGTCAGTGTGAAAAATGTCAATGCATGTATTATTAACTGTCATTGTAAAAATGATTTTTCATTAATGTTAAAAAAAACATCTATAGTATAAATGGCAAAGGGGGATGAACAGTACTATAAACAGTACCAAATGCCAAATTTTCCATTTTGCCCTCACTAAGTTATCTCTTTCCCATTTTGCCCTTAAAAAAAAATTAATTAAAAAAAAACGTGTCCTCAAAACACAGATTTTTACTAGTATTTTTATAAGAGCAACTCAACTCATACATATACTTGACTTTTAAATTCTTTTCCTTAAATAAACATGTACCGATCACTGATATATTATTCGTAAAAAAATATCATTCCATAATCTTTCAAAATTTAAAACTAGTTTCAGTATAATTTATCATCACTTTTCCCTTAACATGAATATTTATTTTTATTTAGAAGATATTTCTAGTAATAAAAAAAATTAAGTAGTAGAAGTCAGATAAAAATTTGACGTCCTGTTTTTACAATTAATTGATTGAAATTTTTGAGAAGAATGGTCTATGCTTTTCCATTCTTTGACGTCATATTTTTATTTTCATGATAAAATTTAATTTATTGAATTGGCCCGCATGGCCCACCAACTCAAAGTGGGCTGAATTGGGTTGACATATTTTCAGCCCACCAGGAATTTGGGTCAGTCCACCCCGTCCCGTTTAGTGGCGAGTTTTGGTAGGTTGGGCATGCCCCGCCCTGCCAGCCCGTATTGACAACTCTAGTATAATGTATCAAAAGTTGCAATGTGGGCCTTTATATTCACACATAGTTGTAATCTAGAGCAATTTGGATGTCTGTTAAAATAACAGACAAAAGTTTAAAAAAGTTAACATTATTGACGAAAATCTTAACAAGTTTCTTTAAAATTTACATTCTTCAGTCCCAAAATTCAACAAATTTTTAATTGTAATAAGGGTAATTCTATTTACACAATGCAAATTCTATTTGCACAAAGTCATTAATGAACATGCTGTCTTGATTTTTGAAAATTAAAGCTGTTTTACCTTTTTCATGAAGAACACGTCAAGCGTGCCATCGTTAATTGTGCCTTTTTTTCTTTCCTCTTTTTACCCTTGGCCAACAATCTTTTACTAGCAACATAATCAAATGGTTTACTTTATTTTCATTTCATTAAATTTAAAATTTAAAAAAGCCTTTATTTATTATTAAAAAAAATTCTAATAATCGAAAAAAATATTTATGTTTTCTTAAATTTTTGACAAATGTGAGGCAACGATTATTGTCATCCAAAGATTAAAAGTAGAAGAAAATTATTGTTCTCCAAATAAAAATAATGAAAATGAACGACGTTATCCTAAGAAGGAAAATCAGGAAATCAAAGTCATTTTTCGAGGACAATTCTAGGACAATTGTTGACAACATTTAACGGACCTTTATATTAAATTACTAGTAAAAGCCCGTGTTCGAGGACACGTGTTTTTTTTTTTAATTTTTTTTTTAAAGGGCAAAATGGGAAAGGAACAACTTAGTGAGGGCAAAATGAAAAATTTGGCATTTGATACTGTTCATAGTACTGTTCACGAACCACTGTGATCTATACTATAGATATTTTCAATTATATATATTTTTCGTTGGACCCATATAATTGTAAAAATAAAATGATATATGAATTGGGACATTCGTAAAATATTTTATTAATACTTTAATGTGCTTTTTAAGGATAGATGGTGTAGTGTATTTAATGTGCTTTTTCAACTTTTGATATTTTATACACATTCTCATGTAGTACATATTTTAATGTGCTTTTTCAACTTTTGAAATTTTATACACATTCTCATGTAGTACATATTGTCAATAATCAATCAGCCTTCATTATCTTGAAAATGAAAATAAATTTTTTGACTATTATGCAAATAGAAATACCCAATAGGATCAGCCTTCATTATCTTGAAAATGAAAATTAATTTTGGACTATTATTTTGACTTATGCCAAAAACAATTTTCAAAGAAAAGTTTGTCAATTTCCAACCTTTACAGTCTTGAAAAGTAAAAATTGTTTTGGACTATTAGTTTGTCTTTAAAAAAATCTGTCAAAAAAAAAATTTCAAAGCAAAAATTAATTATATAAAATTAAAGTAATTTTAAATCTCAATGCAACAAATTATTTAAGTACACATATATATATATATTGTATTTCATTGCTTTTCATCAGATATTTCTTGTAAGATTTTTCTCTCTATCACAAAATATTGTCAAAAATTAAAGATTAAATTTCAAAATGGATGATTGGAGTGAAGATCAATTAGAATCAAGTGATGAATTAAAGTCAAGTGATAAGGTTTGCTTTTAACTTACTATACAATTTTCTAGTATTAATTTATATAGATCTCAGATTTATTCTTATATTGTATATATTTATATGTGCTTATTTAGGAGGACGACATTTGCGGAAACGAAACTCAACGTGATAAAAATGAAAATGAATTCAACGTCAATGTAACATACAGATTTGCGATCGATGAGGTAATTATTACCGTATTTTGTTGATTAACTCTTATTTTTCTTTACAATTATGTGCTTATTTTGTTTGTGTCATTTTAAACATCACACTTAGTTTAAGCTACAATTTTAATTACTTATTTGTTTTTATAGCAATTTTAACCATTCTTAGATATTCGATCATTCTCCAACAAAAAAAAAACACAAAAAAAAAACTAAAAGTAGATTAAATTTGATAAAAGAAAACAAATGAACCAAATACTAGTTTTGGGATATTGAATGTGTATCTAAAGAACAATGATTAAGTTGTAAAAAAATAGTTAAAACCAAAGCACAAAACTTTTATGAAACTCACTTCTAAAATTAATATTTAATTTTTTTTCATTTTAAATTAATAAATTTTGAACAATAATTATGATTTAATCTAAGAGGGGAGGGGTGGGTGTTTATTCTAATATTATTCATCTCAATATAAATTTAATTACACGAACCATGTTGTTGATTACCAACACGTCTAATTTCCTCATAAGAAGTTGGACCGCACACAAAATTTAGCAAAGTTCTCAAATAATATAATTCACCTTGTCCAGGAGCTACGAAAAATATACGACCAATCTTGAAACCACGTCTTCTTGGATCCCACCTTCTTTCTCTCTGATTCCAAACAAATTTTGTAGGAAACTCAACATATGTCAAACTCTTTGCTAGATCTCCATATTTGTCATTTGCTTCCATCCATGCAGTAAACATACTTTCTCGTGAAGTTGGACGATCTAGCACTGTGTCAATTGCATCATCATCTTGGAAGACAATATTTTGTTCACCTGGTAGATGAAAAGACAGTCTTTCAATAGAAGGATTTCTGTAATGAATTTCATAATCCAACATTCTCCAAGAAGCCTCACAAGGTGATATGAATCTGCAATCTAAGTAATTCTTAATCTCATCAACAATTGCTTTGCTGCCATCATCATTAGCTGTCTTACAAAATGTTACAGTAACTCTATCTTGTCCTTTGCTAACATATTTGCAAAGATATTTGATAGACCTTGACTGATTGCACCATTCAACATTAACATGAGCACCATATTTCATCAACAACACCCGATTGTGAGGGACTACATATCTGTTGTCAAGGTTAACTCCCTTGACAACTACGGTACGACCATTTTCTGGGCGCTTGTAAATTGCATATCCATCTTCATCAATGATTGTCTTTTCACTGAATTTCTTTGGAAAATATTTGGTGCAACGACCCTTAGCCATGCATGGAGAGTTATGCCATGCTTTCCCACAAGGACCATGAATCATCAAATCCTTCACATCATTGTAATATTGAGGATCTATAGATTCATCGGGAATCTCAGCAGATATTATTTTGTCTATTCTATCTACGGTAGAATCATCAGATTTATTATCAAGCCATAAGATGATATGAACATGTGGCAGTCCACGTTTCTGATACTCAATGGTGTAAATAACTGTAACAATTAGAAGTTATAAAACATAAGCTGATAGTAACATTAATTTTATAAAATAGAAAAAATCTTTTTACGTGTAAAAAAATTAAATTCAATTCATCAAAAGGATAATTAGAGAAATGATAAGTAATGAAATAAATTCATACCTGCTAGAACTTTTCCAAAGATTTCTTTCTTTTCTAGATCATCCATCAATTCATCTAACTTGGCTTTAAAAATACGGCACATAATATCAGCCCTATCTTGTGATTGTTTGCCATTCTTTTTTAGGAATCGTTGAACCTCAGGCCATTTTGGATTACATGTAAATGTAATTAAAAGATTAGGATAACCAATCCATCTGCAAATTGCCATTGCATCTTGATAATTTTGGATCATGAATCTCGCACCTCCAACAAAGCTAGATGGCAAGCATATTCTTTTGCCACGACTTGAAGGGTCATGTTCTCCCTTAGCAAGAGCTTCAGTCAAACCTTTATACATTTCACATCGTAGTTGATTTTGATGTGTCCTCATAAAAGTCAAACGTCATGCCTCGACCATTGTCCATGTATCAACTAAATATTGTTGAAACAATCTTTCGGACTGGAAAATATTATCAGACTCTGATTCTCTTTGATGCATCCTGTAAGCAAAGAACTCTCGCAAATATGTTAGCAAAGGACAAGATAGAGTTACTGTAACATTTTGTAAGACAGCTAATGATGATGGCAGCAAAGCAATTGTTGATGAGATTAAGAATTACTTAGATTGCAGATTCATATCACCTTGTGAGGCTTCTTGGAGAATGTTGGGTTATGAAATTCATTACAGAAATCCTTCTGTTGAAAGACTGTCTTTTCATCTACCAGGTGAACAAAATATTGTCTTCCAAGATGATGATGCAATTGACACAGTGCTAGATCATCCAACTTCACGAGAAAGTATGTTTACTGCATGGATGGAAGCAATATTGCTTAACTTTGCAGGTACTCTTAAAATTAATGTTTATGTTTTGCAAACACTTATTCTATTTAAAATATGAAATCATATTATATGTTTATATGTAATATTCATATAACTAAATTAAGTTTGTTTGACTTTTCAGGTGTTTTTGCTTATCTAAATGCAACTTGGCTCACACATTATTAGGAAATGTTTGTTTCTGCTTGGACTGATAAGTTTCTTAACTTCGGAAATCACACAACAAATCGAGTGGAGAGTCAGCATGCTAAGTTAAAACGATTTTTGGAGTCCTCACATTCAGATTTAGAAAGATCATTGAATTTTATTCACCAAGTCATTCAGTCACAAGTCACATCTATCAGAGCAAGTCTTGAAGAGAGCAAAATTCTCGTTCGACATCGATTTAACACATCAGTCTTTCGAGAATTGCGTGGTTTCGTTTCAATTTATGCCCTTGAAATAATATTCAAGGAATTTGAGCGGTCTAAAGATGATGGAATTTATTTTGAAAATTGTGGATGTCAGTTGCGTACAAGCCATGGGCTTCCATGCGCACATGAACAGGTGATATATTTCAATAAAGGTCGTCCTATCCCACTTGATTCAATCGATAAGTTTTGGAGAAAGCTTGAATTATTACCGTGCACATCTATAGAAGATGATGATTTTGGTTGCGAACTTGAGCTACAAATGTTCACTGCACAATTCAAAAAGCAGTCAAGATCTCGTAAATTCAGTTTTCTTAGAAAGTTGAGAGAGATAATCGCGCCATCAACGACTTCGGTTCGTGAACCATCTTGTCACGCTACAACTCGTGGGCGCCCTTCCTTAAAGGATAAACTTTTCAGAAAAAATCGTGTTGATCCGCCAATGCCTGCTCCGAAACCAGCTCAGAAACCACCTCGGCCAACTCAAAAATCAGCTCAGCCAGCTCAAAAACCGAGTAGACATAGTTGTTCCTCCGCAAGATTTGTTGAGGTTAATAAACCTCAGTTCCCGAAACCCGCACGACACAGTTACTCCATGGACCAACAGTACTCTTTCCATCCATACATTCATCAATTTCCGGCTATACTTCATCCTTACATTACGCATGTACGCGATGTAAGAAATGATGGAAATTGTGGGTTTCGAGCAATAGCTGTCTGTCTCGGCTTTCCCGAAGATGCATGGCCCACTATTCGACATAATTTGATAGAAAGTTGGTCACTTATGATGCAGAATATGTTGAGATGTTTGGCGTTGGAGTATGGTTAAATGTTTATAATTCATTGAATTTCTTTGAGATTGATAGATGTGCACCTCCCGAGCATTGGATGAGTATGCCTGAAATGGGTGTCCTTATTGCTTCAAAGTACAATGTGATATTACATGTTCTAAGCATTGCAGGCAGCATGACGTACTTACCGCTCCGATCTAGTCCGCCCCCATGGTATCAACATGTTGCTATTGCAATCGGATACGTTAATAATAATCATTACGTCCAAGTAACAGTGACAGGAGGGTATCCAATGCCTGCTCTCATGCCACAGTGGGTTCATTTCAGATATGATTGTGCAGCTGCATGGGTTACTCCATACATGACTCGGATTAACAATTATGAGCAGTATTTGCGCTTTAACCGTACTACTGAATTTGTTGTATTAGATTGACTCAAGAAATGAAATGAGATGATTTCTTTTGAATTAAATAAATTTTTAATTTCTTTAATTTTAAATATTAATGAATGTGAATTATTTAATTAGGACACATTTTGCATAATTTTTTTATTAAAATAAGAAAAAAACTTATTAAAATTACCTTGAAAAATTAAATTTCAATATAAATAAGAATTTTAAATCAATTAAAATCTTTTTAAACAAAAAAATTTATAAGTGTTATATTTACCATTTCAGTAATAATAGGGTGATTACTTAAATTTTTTGAATTAAAATAAGTAATAATAAGGTGATTACTTTATTTTTTTTGAGAAAATAAAAAAGAAAAGAAAAATTATGGGACAAATGAAAGTAAACTGGTGGTAAGCATGCGTGCTAAGTGTTGAGCTGTCTAGGGCACATCAATCAATTAGACACATCAATTAATGTGGTCAATGCTCCTCCTCATTAATTACTCCAACCTTTTTTCCATACACATTTTTCTAGGTTATTTACACATTTTTTAATATAAAAATTGTGCAAATAGCAGCACCCTTATTTAAATAAAAAAAATTGTGCAATAAAATTTCTATTTGCACAATAAAAATTCTATTTGCACAATGTTTCTTAGATTAAAGTGACCAATTAATGTACAATGTCAATATTTTTCACGATTTTTAAGAACATATAGTGTATTTAATGTGCTTTTTCAATTTTTGAGGTTTTATACACATTTCCCATGTAATACTTATTGCCAATAACTAGCTTTCATTATCTTGAAAATGAAAATTATTTTTGAACTATTATTTTGACTTAAAAAATAAATATGCCAAAAATAATTTTCAAAGAAAAGATTGTCAATTTTCAACCTTTACAGTCTTGAAAAATAAAAATTATTTTGGACTATTAGTTTGACTTAAAGAAAATATGTCAAAAAACAATTTTCAAAGCAAAATTAATTATATAAAATTAAAGCAATTTTAAATCTCAATGCAATAAATTATTTAAATTTAAAAAATAAAATCATAAATTAAACTCCAATTTTTAAATCTAAAAGACTAGTATATATATAGGGAACAATATAATTATTACTACTACTTTTTAGGAGATTAGGTTGAAAATGTCAAAGGCTAAAAAAAATAAATAAAAAGCTTCATTATTGATTAATGACAACTTTTCACAATTAACAATATTGGTTTAGGATATCTAGGTTACTTGCACATTATTTTAATAAAAAAATTTTGCAAATAGTAGGACCCTAATAAAAGTAGAGTAAGAAAGAGAATAAGTGTGAGTAATAGTAAATAGAGCCGTCAATTTCGGATCGTCCCGTCGTACAAATGGGACAGGATGGGATATTATATTCTAATCTCGTATAAAAGCGGACCTGTTAAAATTAATAAAAATGCGGGACGTCCCGTCCCTTCCCGTCTCGCTTTGTCCCGCGTTCCAAACAGGATGTCCCCAATAGGCCCGCTTTTATACGGGATTATAATATACTATCCCGTCTCATCCCATTTATATGACGGGACGTCCCGATGGTACGATCCCAAATTGACGGCTCTACGCGTTCCGAGGTGGGATGGGACGAGACGAGGAATTTTTGTCCCGCGAAGAATTCGGGACGTCTCATCCCGTAAAATTGCAGGATTTCATAGTTTCGTCCCATCCCGTTTTTCCAAATTGTGAGCTTTAATTGTAAATATTATTTGTCATTCCAGAAAAGTGAAAACATATATAGGACGTCCAAAATGGCAAAAGTGAATTTTTGCACGGGACTGGGGAAGTATACTATACTCCCTTCGTCCCATCCGACTTAGAACAATTTGCCATTTTGAACGTACCACTCGACTTATCACATTCTAAAATGACAAGTTTATATTATTTTTATAAATGAGGCTCACTCATTATAATTACAACAACAACCCCTTTACTATTTCTCACACTTATTTTTTTTTCCATTTTACTTTTCATAATTACAATACCTCCTTCACTCATTTCCTACTCTTATTATATTAATATTTTTTAATTTTTGTGTCGGGACATAGAATTCTAAATCGGATGGAACGGATGGATGGAGTAGTTATCTATGCTCAAGAATTAATTAATTATTAATTTTAATGTTGTTAATACAAGCTGTGCAGTAGGATTTTTGTTTTAATTCCACGATGAAGTATTTATTTTTTAGACAATTAAATTTTAAATTTGTGGAAGTAATTTTGGGTTATTTATTTTTTCAGACTAACAATCTGTTTTCCTTCTAAATGAATAGTCAAAAGAGCATGTTTTAAGACAATCCCACAAGTACAAAATTTTATGGCTATAAAAAGATATTTGAGCAATGCATTAAAATACCAAAAAAAAAAAAATACTAAAATAGAACATAAACTGAAAACCGACAACTAAAATATTGAATCGATAAATATAGAAATTTAATGGTACAAGTCTTCTATATATTTTTCATAAGCTGTCGGTTTTACATCATATTGTACCATCATGCAATGCTCCCCTAGTAGCAATTTGGTTCCTAACGCATTCAATTGGTCATTGTAATTAATTTGACTATTATTCGGAAAAAACATTAAATGCAAACGGGAAAATGGCCGCAAATAGAAAGTAAACGGCCAAAGCTTGAAACGAAGACTCGTATCTAAAGATTGATCAACCAACGGGTAGCAATTGTTCAAACTTTCGTCAAACTATTGTGATCTCCTAAAGCTTTTTCTTTTTCTTTTCTATTATTTTCTTTGCTCCAAAATAATGCAATGCTGTTTTAAAAAATAGTTTAAGCATTAATTTATAAAGGTACTGTTACAAGGGTGTACAATTACAGAAATTATAAATACAATATAATTAACAAAAACTGAAAATATAAAAGGAGAAGTTGTTGAAATTTGCACGAGCCCATTGAAACCACTGTCTCCTTAAGACATATTCGACTCCTCACCGAGTGTGCTTGAGTTTTCTTGAATCGCTTGTCTCCCAGGATAGAACGTGCGGACCGGGGGCACTTTGCACCTAAGTTCCCGACGAGCTGAATAGAGCTTGGACAATATCACCTCTTGATCTTAATATGCAAGGAGGCCAAAAGAAAGAGATAACAATATGCAGCATATTTCTATGGAGGAGGTTTGCAGAAGAGAAGAAAGTGTGTTCTTATCTTGGGTTCTTCTATCAAAAACTTTTCCAAAAGTTTTCTCAAGTGTGTCAATTGTTGTTGACAAACAACAATTTAAACAATTTCAAAATCAAGGATTAAAACTGAAATATTGTTGTTAATTATGTAATAAATAAAATTATTACGAAATTAAACAACCATTAACTCGAAAATCTTAGCCATAATGATTTCTGTTTCAGTTTTTCACATTTAATCTTGGCTGTTAAATGTTTGTCCATGACATGCTCGGCCGAGTCATGTACCTTATTCGGCCGAGCAAGGCTTTGCCCAGATCTGCTCGGCCGAGCATAGCTTTCCAGAAACTTTTGACTTTCTGCCATGCTATGCTCGACCGAGTTAACACTCTGCTCGGCCGAGCACCTCAGTAAAAATTCAAAGCCATTTTTGATTTACAAAATCAAAATTTATTATCAAGATTTGGGTCAAATTCTTTGAGTATTTATATTTAATTCATCCAAAAATCATTTTGAACAATTAAATATTTTATTTCACAAACACACTAAACCACTTAAGTAATTTGACAAAATTATCCTTTAAAAACTAATTCATTAATTTCCTTCAAAACACACTATTTTTCTAACAGGTAAAAACAAAATACATACAAGTATATAACTAAAGCTAATTATTTTTTACAAAATTGACAATCAACCACTATAATTATCACTTCATCCGTCTCATATTAAATGTTGAATTTACTAGTCAATATTTTTAATAAATTTGCTTATATATATATTACTTGTACAATGATATATAAAACTAAAATTATTTTCTTATTTAAAAATGCCACATTTATTCTGAAACAAACAGACAAAAAAAAAATTGAAACATTTATTATTATAAACCAGAAAAAATATAAAAAATTGGGAGAATACAAAAATGTAGGTTCTAAGAGAAGATTCTCGAACATTTGAGGTGTTAATTGTCAAAGTTCATTGGGTTGAATCAGGAATTTAGGAATTTATTTGGTCAAGGCCACTAGAAGTGGTTTACCAAAGACCAAAAATTAGCTTATTATGCTTAGTCGAGTGCTACTTTGATTATTGTTTCTCGGAACCCTTTTCTGGACATGGTCTGTAGTCATTTCGATTACCATAAATAAAATATTAAATATTTATGGTTGTATTTAACATGTGAAAATATGATAAAATAAAATAATATAAATATTTGCTAATAAATAATTAAATATGTTTACATCATAGACACATCACACATTAAATTGATTCACAGCTTATACGCCGGGGTCAACGGTTGTTTATGAAATAATAATGTTCAAAATAAGCTTGTGAAATTCATTTTATTCTTCTAATCATAAAACTAAGGGTTGAAAATGGAATTACCCAACACGCCTTTGATGGTATTAGAAAATACTCACTCAATTGGTCGAAAGATAATATATATATATATATATATATTGATCTTACGCCGTATGAACGCTGCTATCAATTTTCCTCCACGCGTGGCGAGGACCGATCACCCGCTCCTCGACCAAAACAACCCACGACTAGCCGGATGCTGTCTCCCGCGAAGACGCTCTGGGCGTGAGAGTAAGATTACCGTTGTTTATAGCTCAAAATGTATAGAATAATGAATTCTGATAACAAAATGGCAGTTACCTTTGCACCGTTGGTAGTGAAGAAGTATTTATAATCAAGAGTAATGTATTTTTGGTGAGGAGACATGTCCTCCGAGATTATAGCAGCGGTTATTCAGTCATGTGAACGTGTTAGTAACTGTCCCTGATTTGTAGGGATGTGGTTACGTGAATGGTTCAACTAAATAAGCCAGCGAGTATCAAGTCGTCACTTGTTAATTCAGGTCGAGGTCGCCACTCATGGAATGGTCGACCTGACTGTCGGGTAGAGCATGGTTCGTACCCGAATTGTAGCATGGATCATGAGGTCGGACTAAGTTAGGTCGGGACCTGTAGGTCGGACCATGGGCTTAGTCGACTGACGCTTGAGATGGGCTTTGGGCCATTCTCTGACTGGGCCAGCCCTATTGAGAATGTGATAATCAAAGCTGGATGTAATTGGGCTTTACTTGCTTGGCCCAACTCGGCACTTTTGGTATGTTCAGTGGCCCCCAACTTTCGAGTTGACTTCGTCGACTTGGAAGTTAAGAAGATTTCCGTGACGAAAATTGCTTTACTCGCAGGTCGATGTTAGTCTTGGAAGTAGGTCGACCATGATGACGTGGCAACATCCTGTTCGTAGGTGATGGACGGTGGAGATGTAGGAGCGCCGGTTTTCGTAATGATTGCACTTTTGACGTTTGAGAGTCCGTCTAGGAAACTGTTTCCACCATTAATTAGGAAAATTAATTTCGAATTTCTTTTTGCCCTTTCCAATTCAGGGAACTATAAAATCAAGAATCCTTCCCCATTTACAACTTTCGCCTTCCCTGAACTCTGTGCGTGATTCCGGCGGTGATAAAGGAAGTTGACTCCTGCTATAACTTGGTGTTTAGCCCTCCATAGTTCCGTTTTCCCTTCACTGCTAAAGGTATTCCCCTTATTCTTTAAAATTAGGGCTTTAATTTCTGTAATTTCTTTGATTCCGCCATGGCTAGAACCTTTAGTACAGAACCCGGAGCTTGGTATGGGTACTGTAAAGTCAATCGTAGGGTTTATAAACATTTAAACGGAGAGTGGAGGGAGATGACCATGGAGGAATGTACTTCAATTTTAACCCGATGGGGTTTGCAATTTACTGAATTGGCTTTGCCCGTAGGAGAGAACTTAGGTACTTTAGGGACGAATGACCCAAGAATTGAGTCTTTCCATCTTTTTCATGAGCTCCTCGACCATATTGCCATTTTTTACCTTCAGGGCCCTAACAAACCTTCCTTCCTTAGGAACAGAATTGGATTTCCTGGGGAATCTAGGTCGCCCCTTAGCACGTCTATTAGAGCTCCTGAGACTTCATGTAGAACTGATTCCCCTGTTTCCCCCTCTTCTTGTACAGATATGGAGACCCAAGGTGAAGTTCATGCATCGACCTCGTCAAGCCCACGCATCGTGGATGCTTTCGAGACCACTGTGGTGCCGGGCAGGAATGAACAGGGTTACGTTCCTCCAAAGGCACTTAGGGGGAAGCAGAATTTTCCATCTCGTTTGAGTATGATACATGAATTTTGCGAGGTTGATAGGAAAGAGTTCGATGTCACCTTGTATAGCAGAAATGATTACTTCAATCAGCTTGAGGATACAGACGAGGAGGATCCCACAAGGGTGGCTTTCTATTATGGCCAATTTGAAGCTGGTTTAAGATTACCCCTGGACCCCTTTATAAATGAGTTCTTAGAATGCACAAATGCCTTGCCACTTCAACTAGGGGCCAACACCTGCAGGGTATTGGTTTGTTTCATTATGGTTTGTAGATTTTTAGGATACGAGCCTTGTATGAGGGTGTTCAAGGAGTTTTTCAACATTAAGTTTGACAAAGATAGGGGGATAAGTACTCCCTCCAAGCCAAAAATTCCCAAACCTGTTCGCCAATCTCCCTGGTAAGGCCAGCGGATGGAACTCCTATGTAGTTGCAGTGGAAAGTAGAAGAGGATGGGAATTTCCCTTGCCCTGTGCTGATACAACTGGTGTGAGCGAGGAGAATTATTGGGATCCCTATTGGCACGATGATCTGCGTAGGAAGCTGATGGAGTTTACCAAAAAGGGGCCTATTAGTTGGCATGCCCTGGGAACCAACAAGAATAACTTTATCCGTGCTGGATTGATGGTCGGGAGTGGGGAGGTTGTACCCATGGTTCCAGTGGTTAGATGCCAAAGATATCCAGATTGGGTCACCCATGAGGGAGCTCGACTCAGGTTCAAGAGAGAATGCCATTACTGTAAGAAAGGTGTTGATCACTGTAGAGAAAAAGTGGAACACTTCGGGGGTAAGAACTCGACCATTCCATGTCCCTTAACACCTCCTGTCTTTGTTGATAAGTAAATGTCTTGCTCATATTTAGACTAATTGCTCGGGTGTTGAACTCATTAATTAGCGTACAATTTAACTCGCTGTTTGCTTACTTGCACTTTGAATTCGTACATAGAACATTCTGCTCGTATGTAGAATAATTAGCTCGCATATGTTTAATTCGTACATAGAACCATTTGCTCGTATGTGGAAATTACTTATGTCGACCTAATTTTTTATTGTTTCTACTTTGGTGCAGTTTTAACTCCCGAGCAAGAAGCAAACATGGGTCGAGCTGTTGATGTCAGGAAGAGCAAGAGAAGCTGCGGGGCAGCCAATGCTAAAAATCATCGAGAGAGAGAGGGCGTCCTTCGTCATGAGATTCTAACGACAGTCGATGTGAATCCTGCTGCTGATATCCCAGTAGAGGATAATTTGGAAGAGCTGCATGAAGACCCAGTGGGGGAAAATGTTGAGGGCAATAATGCCCAAGGCTCAGAAGAGGCCCATGCTGCTGACATGGATGGGGTGGAGCCAAATGTAGAGCCTGAGGAGGAGGTCGGCCGCGCCAGGACCCGAGCTCAAGCCAAGTTGAAAAACAAATCCAAAGCCAAGGCTGCCTCCAAAAGAAAATCTCACGTCATCTCTTTGGATGAGGATGAAGATGAAGACGATGGTGCCCCTATCAGCAAGGTAATCAAGATCGGGCCCCCAGGAGCGACCTCGACCTTTGATCAAGTCAATGCCAGTGAGCCTGCGGGCACTGAAACTTTGGGCCCCCAATCCTCTCCTGTCCAAGTTTCTTACGACGAATTGATTCAGAGCCGGGTAGCTGAACTGAGTGAAGTGACTCCTTTGACCAGGGTCAACAGCTTGGCGAGAGAATATCCTGAACTGGAATATGGTCAGGTGGTCGTCCGGAGGGGGGCTGACCAAGACCTGATCAGAGAGTTTACTCGCAAGCCATTGACACCAGAAGCCTGTCGAGCTAGGGTTGGTCTGGCTTCCTCCGAGGTGACCCTTATGCTTTTAATTTTTTAAATCTTCCTGTTGCTTTTCCTTCCTTTCTCCTCACTTGATCTGACCTCTTATATCTACTCGTCATTTCAGAGTCTTGCCATGATTGATTTAGCCACCACTTACTGGAAGGCGGCAGAGGAGCAGGAGAAGCTGGCCAAGACTATGTTGGCTCGCAAAAACGAGGAACTGGGAAAGCTGGAAGGTGATCATACTGAGCTGAAAGAGGACTACACCAAGTTGAAGGGAGAGTTCGACAAATTGAAGGAAGAGAACTCGGACTTGGATAGCTCTTATGAAGCTTTGAAGCTTGTGAAAGATAATGAGATCAAATTGAAGGAGGAGGCCTGGAAGAGCCTGGGTGGAGCTAACAGCGAACTCGCTCGTCTCAAGGAGGAGAATAAGAAAATGGTAGCTGACTTGGAACTGGCCAAGCAACAGTTGGAGGAGGTTCCCGTGACCTTGGCTAGGAAACAAGAAGAGTTGAATACTGCTAGGGCTCAATGGGAGGTCGACCTGGCTGGTGCTGTGAAGAGCGCTAAGGAGGATGCCATAAAAGCTTACAAAGACAGTGACGAGCTTCATATGCATGTCACCAAGGAGGCCCAAGTATTTTTCAAAGCTGGTCTAAGCCATATGGCTCGGCGTATCATCGTGGATCCTTCGGTTGACATTTCAATTGAGAAGCTGGCTCAATGGGCGTCTGAAGATCCTTACAACACTGCAGCCCGACAGGGCCACTCCTTGGTGCCCTATACTGATAATGACAAGGAGCTCATAGCCAAGGATGATGAAGAGGCTGAAGCCGCACCATGGGATCCTCCTGCAGTAGAGCAAGTTAACTTTGACACTATTCTTGCCGAGCTAGAAGATTATGCAGATCCAGGCTTCGATGATGAGACTCCAAAGTATACGATCAGCGACTCAAGGAAGGTTGTCTATCAAACAGAGAATGTTCTCGGTGAGCCGTCTACTGTAGGTGAACAAACTGAAGCCAGTCAAGCATCCATCACTGGCCAAGTGGAAGGCACTCCCCATGAATAGACTTTGGCTTTTATGGTTGCTGTAATTGAACAAGTTCCAAACATTTTTGCTTTTTTGTTTTTACCATTATCTGAATGCCTTGGCCCAGTTTTTGGGAGGCATAGAAACAAGTTATCATATTTTAAGTCTTAGCCCGCTTTAGGGAGACTTGTTCATATTTAATCGTAGCCAACCTTTCTTGATTGCATGTTGTATGCTTGTTGAAGTAAGTGTCGAGCTAGATATAGATAGGGTAAATGAGTCAACTTGAGCTTAAAGGTGACTTGATCTTTATTTACTTAGTCGACCCTCGTACTTGCTTAACTTTTTGTGAATGAGGTTGACCATGAGTCGAACCTGCTCACACTACTGAAGCTGACCTAGGGTCTAGCTAATTAAAACAAACTGATTAAGAATCGAGTTAGTTAAAATGGAGTCGACTAAGAGTCGGACCTGTTAAATGGATAAAGCTGATTAAGAATCGAGCTAATTAAAACAAACTGACTAGGATTCGAGTTTGTTAGAACGAAGTCGACTAAGAGTCGGACTTGTTAAATTAACTAAGCTGATTAAGAATCGAGCTTATTATGACAAACTGACTAAGAGTCGAGTTTGTTGGAACGAAGTCGACTAAGAGTCGGACTTGTTAAATGAACAAAGCTGATTAAGAATCGAGCTAATTAAAACAAACTGACTAGGATTCGAGTTTGTTAGAACGAAGTCGACTAAGAGTCGGACTTGTTAAATTAACTAAGCTGATTAAGAATCGAGCTTATTATGACAAACTGACTAAGAGTCGAGTTTGTTGGAACGAAGTCGACTAAGAGTCGGACTTGTTAAATGAACAAAGCTGATTAAGAATCGAGCTTGTTAAATTCAAGCTGACTAAGAGTCGAGCTTATTGGGATTGGAGAAACACTATGTTTGATCGAATAAACTGCGCTTTTTATTGAAGTAGGAAACATGTTTACATCAACTTGAAACAAGAGCTAACACAAGTTTGAACTTTGAAACCGAAAACTAGAAGTAGTATTTGATGAGGTGAGTAGCATGCCAAGGATGTTTCAACTCGTCACCTCCGGGATGAGCTATCATGTAGGTTCCTTCTTTGACGACTCGAGTGACTATATAGGGACCTTCCCAGGCTAGGAGATAGCTTGTTCTGCCGGGTCCTTCTACCCGTTGCTTCAATCTTTCTCAACACATAATCTCCAACTTGGAACGACCTTGCCCCGACCTTCTTGTCGTGGTAACTCTTAGTTCGCGTTGTAGTTAACCATTCGGAGGTAGGTCGTTTCTCTCTTCTCGTCGATGAGATCCAAGTCGATCAATCTGCTTGTATCATTCTCGCTCTTGATTGAAGAAAGTCACTCTAGCAATGGGAATCTGAGCTCTACAGAGCCATAGCTTCCGATCCGTAAGTGAGAGCAAAAGGGGTTTCCCCGCAGTTTCTCGAGCGGTTGCACGAACCGCCCAAAGAGCAAGTGGGGAGTTCGGTCCCAACCAATTGTTACGTCGCCCTACGAGTCCCCGTTCTTGAGCGAAGATAGAACAAGTTTATTCGCCGCTTCGCTTGCCCATTTCCTTGAGGGTACGCGACGAGAGATTGCCAATGCTTGATTCCCACTCTGTTCATCTCTGCTTCGAAAGCTCTGGAGAATTGCAGTCCGTTGTCTGATACTATGGCTCGAGGAAAACCAAAGCGACACCAAATGAAATCATGAATGAAATTGATAGCATTTTCCTCCGTGATACGAGCTAATGGTTTAGCCTCAACCCATTTAGTGAAGTAATCTATAACAGAACGATCACATATTTGCAATTTCCTAGCGGAGGGAAGGGTCCAATCAAGTCGACACCCCACATGTCGAATGGCCAGCCGCAATTACCGGAGTCCGCTTCGGTTGTAGGCATATGAGGTAAGTTGGCAAACCTTTGGCATTGATCGCACCGTTGAACAAAATTATGAGTATCGCCTCTCATGTGCGGCCGTAGTATCCCAAAGTGATTAATTTGTCGGCTAGAGTCCCGGCCCCAGGTGTCCACCACAAATTCCACTATGCACTTCGTGTATTAGTAGGGCGACCTCGAGGATGGACACACTTTAGCAATGGTCGAGTGTAGGATCTTCCGAATAGCTCGCCTCCCCGAATCACATACCTCGGAGCTTTCTTTTTGATAGCTCGAGCCTTCTTTCGTCATCCGGCAGTCTCTCCATTCTCTAAATATGCTTTCATTTCCTCGATCCAACACCTCTCCCGAGTCCAATTTCTTGAGGGATCATCTATGCACCGAATTTTTACCCTCTCATAAGTCGGATTTTCGAGGAAGGAGATGGGCTCGTCATGTGGCTCATCGAAGTAGCAAGTTTCGAAAAGGAGATCGGCCACTCGTTATCTTCTCTTCCAATCCTTTCGAATCTCCTGCAATTCTAAGTCCTTTATTAGTTCCTTCACCAGTGTCGCAGTATTTGATGAGAGTAGAACTGAGCACTTCATACTCGCCTCGACCTGGCCGACTATCAACCGCGAATCACGGTAGGCCATGATCTTAGTCGCTCCAAAACACTTGGCATACTCGATAGGCCGCAATCAAGGCTTCATATTCGGCTTGGTTGTTGGAAGCGTCAAATTTGAACCTTAGCGATTCCTCGTAAACAGTCCCCGCACTGCTCGACTCAAGACAATTCCAGGCTCACCGACATTTTGGTTGCGGCCCGTCCGAATAGACCTTCCAACAATCGACGGGTAAAGTGATGGCGACTTGTGACTCGCTCTTTCCCTTTGCCCTTTTCTTTTGGAGCTCGCCGCCGTCATCTTCCTTGGTGAACGTAAGCTCGACCAAGAAGTCGGCCTGTGAGCTTGAGCCTTCAACGCCTTTCGAGGTCGATACTCAATGTCAAATTCGGTGAGGGCAATTGACCAATTGAGTAGTCGACACGAACTCTCCCGGCTTGTGCGAGATTTTTCTTAAAGGAGCATTGGTAAGAACCACAATTGGATGAGCCGTAAAATAAGCTCGTAACTTTCTTGAAGCTACGACTAGAGCATGCGACTTTCTCGGCGTTGTAATACCTGCTTTCCACATCCGATAAAGCTTTGCGATATAGTACACGGAGCTTCAAGCCCTTCATCCTCTCTAATCAATACTGCGGCAAGAATCGACTTGTCTCCCATCGATAGATATACAAACAAAGTCTCTCCGGTGGTCGGGCTACTTAGCGAGGTGGTGGAGTAGCGAGGTAATCCTTTAGCCGTTGGAACGACGAATGACATTCGGTCGTCCATTCAAAACTTTTCGTCCCCTCAATGCTTTCAAGAAGGGGAGAGACCTTCTCGTGACTCTTGATATGAAGCGACCAAGAGCCGCTACCCTTCCATTAAGTCGCCGCATCTCTTTGATAGTGGTGGGAGCCTTCATGTCGACTAAAGCCTTTATCTTCTCTCGGATTAGCTTCTATGCCCCTTTGAGATACCATGAATCCTAAGAACTTGCCACCACTCCAAACACACATTTACCGGGTTGAAGCTTCATGTCGCTTGCTCGTAAATTGGCGAATGTCTCCTTTAGGTCGACCACGTGACTCCGGCCTTAGTTTTAATGACCATGTCGCCAACGTAGGCCTCCATATTTCGACCAATACGCGAGGCAAAGACTTTGTTCACCATCCTCCGATATGTAGCTCCCGCATTCTTCAATCCAAAAGGCATCATATTGTAGCGGTAGATGCCTCCATTTGCTCGAAATGCCGTTCTCACTATGTCATCCTCGTGCATCTTTATCCGGTGGTATCCCGAGTAAGCATCCAGAAACCGAGAGTGGAATGACCAGCAATGGAATCAACAAGCTTGTCAATTCTAGGAAGAGGATAGCTATCCTTTGGGCAAGCTAGATTGAGAGTAGTGAAGTCGACACACATCCGCCACTTGCCATTCGATTTCTTCACCATGACCACGCTTGGCCAACCACGTTGTGTGAGTGGCCTCTTTGATTATACTGCACTCAAAAGTTTTTGTACCTCTTTTGATAGCCTCTTCCTTGTCGCGAGCAAAACTTCTCAATCCTTTGGGGTCTCGGCTTTATGGTCGGGTTGACTTCCGATCTGTGAACGGGCCGACCTCCTCCTTGATTCCCCTCATGTCTTCTACTCTCCATGCAAAGACATCATTACTTTCTTTGAGTAGCTTGATAATTTCGCTCGCTCCTCAACCGATAGCTTGCTTTCCAATTTGAATTTTTTGATCGGGGTAAGAAGGGTTGGTGATTCGACTCTAGCTCATCGACGGCTTCTAGCTCTGGTCCATCTACGAATTGTAGAGTCTCACTATGATCTCCACGACCTTTTGTCTTTCCTCGGCTCCCAAGTGTGGAGCCTCCTCCGCTATCATATCATCAAGCTTGTCTACAACCTTGTTGGTAGGGGCCCCCGAGTTATTGTCTATCTGGAGGCATATGTCTCCTATGACGACTTGATCGACCATAACTACATCTGAATCGACCTCAGTGGTGTTAGAGTGACGTGTCGACTCAAACACGACCTCGTCATTTGAGCGATAGGTCGACTCTACCACGTCGGTGATTGTTGACAATGGTAGTTTTGGTGGCGGCGAGACGGCTTCAAGTAACCATCGGCGGTCTCAATCTCTAGCTCCCTTTTCTTTCTTTCTCTTAGAACATGATCCGGATAAGCACGAGCCGTGCCTCGTACGCAACCCGCTCCGACGGGTGTGGGGAACTTTACTCGCCGGTGAGGAATTGATGCTACCATTCCAAGAGCGACTGTCCGGGAATTCCAAGTATGGCGGCATAGTCACTATTTACATCAATTACGATAAATTGTACCTTCGAGACAATCCTGAGGGGTCTTGGCCTAAGTCAACGTCGAGCACTATCGGCCTTTAGCATCAACTCGGTGGTTGGTGAAGCCCTCCAACCCGCCATCATATCTCTCCAATGTTCGTCATTAAGACCCATCTCCTTGAAAGTTTTGTAAAACAAAATATCCTTACGGGCCCAGTGTCGACTAAGAGTCTGCTCGTCGTACATCCATCAATGAGGCCTGGGATGACGAGAACTTGCTCCCCTAGCCGCCATATTTGTTGCCAATTCGTGGGGGTAGAAGGCGATCGCCTCATCTCTTACTTCTCTCCTTGGAGGCACGTGTGGGGCCTTATTGAGCCGGAATATCTTATGCTTGATGGCCGTGTTGCTTTCTTGTTCGGTGATGACCCCCGGGTTCGATCTAAGCCGCCTAGGTCCTTGTTGCCCCTGTGGCTGCTCACCTCCCCGGCTTGAGGTCTCTTCACATAAGCTTGAAGTCTCCCACAGTCGACCATTCTCTGGATGATACGCTTTTAATCCCAAGCAATCCTCGTGAGATGACCAGCCGTCTTTGTGGTAGTCGCAACATTGTGGCCCTTGTCCCGCCTAAACTTGTTGCACTGGATTCATTGGGACCGGAGGAGCGGCACTGACAAAGATTCAAAATCTCGGTTCGACTCACCGTGAGGAGTGAAAGCTTCGGGCACCTTGCACGTCGCCCCTAGTTCTATTCTTTCCATTTTTATTGTTCCCCCCATTCTTGTTGGAGTCCTTTTTGCCGTCGGCGACTTCAACCTTGGGGCTCTTACCGTTCTTCTTTTCTTTCCTTTCCTCGGCCGGAGCGACATTATACACCTTTTCAAACAACTCCTGTCGAGTTGTGACCGTTCGGGACCGTGAGCTCGTAGTCCATGTCTTACGAGGAAATGCCACTTCCGGAAGCAATTGATTACCTCCCCATGCATGAGGTCTTCCTCTATCTTATCAACCATCTCTTTCAACTTGGTGAAATAGCTCATCGAGCTTTCATTCTTACCTGCACCAAGTTATTCAGATCAGTGACGGTTATCTTTCGAGCTCTGCGGTCGAGAAGCGATCTAAGAATTTTGTTACGAAGCATGCCCAGTGGTGATACTTCCAGTGACCAAACCATTGAACCAAGTTAAAGGCTTGAGTAAGTGTGCTTAGGAGAGCTTTGCACGTCATTTGTCATCCTCATTGGCGACAAAACACATAGTGGCTTCCAGATGGGATATGTGGCTCCTGGCATTTTGTCGACCCGCAGTACTTCTCCCAGCAAGTGGCAACACAGAAAGTAGGAGGAGGTCGACTATCTACGATTTCTTTGGAAAAAGGTCGAAGAGCAAAGTCAATTAGCTCAACCTTTCCCGTCTTTTTTTCTTCTCCTCCTCCCATTGCTCAAATTTCTTTTCATCAGCAACCATTCTACGGCATCGGGTCTCATCTCACCGGAGGGGAGCGGCATTGGACCTCGGCCTCACACTCGGGGAGTCACCTGCCTACTCCTTCGTCCTGTGAGAATCGTCCTTTCGATCTTATTGGAGATCTATGTCTCGTTACTTCTTTGAGGCGACTGCGCCTCTCGGCTGCTGACTGGCGACTGCGCCTGTGATCTCCGTGTGGCGACTGCGCCTTTCCCTCTCACGGGCGACCTATGCCCATTTCTGTCTCTTGAGACCCGATCTCTGTGTTGGTGGGAAACATGCCTCGTTTCTATTGGCATTAACCGAGTCCTCAAATCAGATTGAGCCTCACTGCTCTCTGTTTTCAAGCTTGAGGCTAGCTCTTAAATCATTACTCGGCGCATGAACTATAGTGGGAGCTCGACGTACCATTCTGTCTCGCCCGTTCGCCCCACACCTTCATTTGGCCTAGCACTCCCGGCTCGTTGCCCATTAGAAACTGGCGGGTGCCACTCTCTCGTAGAGCGTATGTCGGCTGTTACACGCCTCCTCCAGTGGCTATTAAGTCGGCGAGTGCGGGCTCGCTCCAAAGACATCATTTCTTTCTTGCTCATGGGATTAGTGGAGGGACTGCCTGCTCCCATTAGCACCTTTGCCGGACAAGCGTTTTGGGTGAGGTGGAGCTCCTTGTCCTTCCATAGGACGCTTTTCTCTCCTTGCATCGGCGATCACGCCATCGGCCACGCCGCTGTTAGAGCGTGTCGCCCCTAGCATGATGTCGTTGAGGAGGAGGAGGAGGCAAATCTGCATTTCCAACGTTTGCATTGTTGTTGTTGTTCACTTCATCGTGCCCAGTGAAGCCTCGGATACGTGTCCTTCCGAAGTCACCATTGTTGCGGAGTTGTTAAAAAATTTCGAGGTCAAGTTGAAGCACAATTCCCGGCAATGGAACCAAGCGATCTTGCAGAAATGTGCTTATCAATTTTCCTCCACGTGGCAGACCGATCACTACGGCTCCTTGACTTCAGCAAGAACCCACGGCCCTAGATGTGTCTCAGGCGAAGACGCTCGGGCGTGAGTAAGATTACCGTTGTTTATAGCTCAAAATGTATAGAATAATGAATTCGATACAAAATGGCGATTACCTTTGCACCGTTGGTAGTGAAGAAGTATTTATAGTTACCAAGAGTAATGTATTTTTGGTGAGGAGACATGTCCCTCCGACGAGATTATAGCGGCCCGGTTGATTCGCTCATGTGAACGTGTTAGTAATGCTTGTCCACGGTGTTTGTAGGGATGTGGTTACGTGAATGGTTCAACTAAATAAACCGGCCAGTGAGTCGTCACTACTGTTAATTCAGGGTCGAGGTCGCCACTCATGGAATGGCCGACCCGTACCGTCGGGTAGAGAAACATGGTTCGTACCCGAATTGTGGCATGGATCTCATGAGGTCGGACTAAGTTGGAGTGTTCGGGACTGTAGGTCGGACCGTGGGCTTGAGTCGGCCGACGCCCGCGAAGAGATGGGCTTTGGGCCCATTCTCTCATTTGCCCAGAAAGACCGACCCATTCATTGAGAATGTGATAATGGCAAAGTTTGGATGTAATTGGGCTTTACTTGCTTGGCGTGACCAACTCGGCACTTTGGTATGTTCATATATATATATATATATATATATATATATATAATTAAAATGTTTGAAAAGAGAGAGACAGGTTTTAGGGACGGAGGGAGTAGTATATTATAATGATGCATTAAAACTTATATTGCCCAATCATTTATTAAGCAGTTGATAGTTGTACATAAAATTATTCAATAATTTTCTCATTATAATTAAGTATGCGTTAAATTGTTCAAAACTGCAACATTCTCTAGTTGAAGATGGCTTATTGATAGTTTATCATGTTACAACTTTAAAACATACTCCCTCATTCCCAAGTGAGGTGACTTTTAATAAAATGGATGTAACTTTAACCATTAATTTAAATAAAAAATAACGATTTTAGTAAAAATCTAAAAATTGTTATTAAAAAATATTATTAACCTGATACAATAAGATTTTTAAATTTTTATTAGAATCATTATTTTTATTTAAATTATTGATCAAAATTATACCAATTTAACTAAAAGTATTCACTCACGTGGCATAGAGGAGTATAATGGAAAAAATATTAAATTTTTATTAGAATCAATATACTTTCAGATAAATTTAACTTGTTACTAACATTAGATAATGAAATTTCAAATTTTATTTCTAGTGTGGCAGTGGTATCCCAATTTTTTTAAAAATATTTGTACATATCTTTCTATCTGCAATCCCATAAGAAAAATAATTAAACTAAAGAAAAAATATGTCAATAAGCAAAAATAATGGGAATTTAAAATTGATGTATATATTGCCAAATATGTCACTCTAAATATTCCCCTTTCAACAAAATAATTCAATACTATTCTTTACTCACTGTGAATCGTTTGAATATTACACTAAGCAACTTCAGTTTAAATTCTATGAAGAAATAAACTTTATTTTATTTTTTGAATGGGACAAAGGAAGTATTTCTAATAATTTAAAATTATTTATGTAAAATTCCATTTTTGATGTAAATTTAAAAGATATACACGTAAAATAGAAATTTTTAGTTATTAACATTGTGAGGCTAAGTGCCTTATGATAAATCTCTACTTACTATTCTCTATATTCTCTTTCTTATCACACTTTTATCTTACAATACTTTGGCATCACTCTAAACTTTTCTTTTTTCGTAAAATTCATTTGTATCTTTCAAAATTGATAAAGTCCTAATGTCTTTAATTTATCACGAAATTACCCTTACCAGTCCTCCAAAACTCCTATATCTTGACAATGTACTTAGTTTCTCTTTGACTAAATCATATTTTAAAAAAATCAATAATAATTTTTTTTTTTAAATGTTCTTAATTTTTCAAAATATTATTACTAAATTTTCATATTTTTCAAAATGTACTTACTACATCAATAAATTTGCTAAAAATTTAACAAAATTTAGCCACTTGACCTCACACAACTAATTTCAATAAATACAATCTAGGGTAACACCCCGTTTATTGGAGAAATTAATTTGTAATATTTTCTATAAATTATGTGATAATTTACATTAATTAATTTGTATTCTTATCATATATATCAACAACACTAATATATTGGTTGAAAACTTAACGAATATTAGTAACGTTAAGTCATGAGGCTAAATTCATTTAAGAATTTAGCGAATTTATTAATGAAGCGAGAATAAGAAGAAAAAATAGTTTAGTAAGAACATGTTTAAAAAGAAAAAAGCTTCTTGGCGAAATATAGTTTTTGCCTTATGAAAATACTCAAAATGCTCATTGATAATAACTTTCTTATTTTAGAGTTGCCGCAAATTAAGGAAAAAGGATAGTGGAGAAAGTGTTAAGAGTATAAAAGTAAAATAGGAGAAAGAATGAGTGGAGGAAATAGTAAATTTGAAAAGTGTTGTGAGTATAAAAGTAAAGTAGAAGAATTAGTGGATGGAATAAAAAATTCTTTGTCATTTTAAGAAGAGGTGAAGCTTTTAATGGAGCAACGCGTTTTGGACAAAAGTGTGAGCTAGATTCGATCAGGAAGTACCCCTCCTCGTCATCAGAGCGTCGCCATTTTAGCACGCAAATTAAGGAAATAGGTGGGAAGAAAAATGTTGTGAGTGTAATTTAAAAATAGGAGAGAGAATTAGTGGAGGAAATAGTGAATTTAAAAAGTGTTGTGAGTTTAGAGGAAGATGTGAGTGGAGGAGATAATGGATGGGATAATAGAATATTAATAAAACATTTGGGTGATCTTGAAGGGACACCCTTTTGGGTAGAAAGTGGCGGCTTGGAGTGGGACGGAGGGAGTCGCGTCCGAGGAATTGTTACTCTTAGGAATTTTTTCATTTGGTGTGGAAATTAAGGAATATTATTATAATATTAGGAGAGAATGAGTGGAAGAAGTGTTGTGAGTGTGAAAAATTAAATAGGAGAGAGAATGAGTGGAGGAATAGTGATGGGATTATTGTTGTGAGTATGACAAGTGGGTCCCATTTAATATAAAGTAATATAAACTTTCTATTTTGGGAATTCTTAAGATTAGTGGGGCCGAAAATGAAAAATTTTCTTAAGATCGATGGGACGGAGGAGTATAGTTTTCTCTTTCTCTTTCTCTTTCTCTTTCTCTTTTCTCTCTCACACACACACACAACATGCAGAAATCATTTTATAGTTTATACGCCTTAATGTTCATACATTTTGTTAGTGGTGTTTGCGGTAGGTTCGGTTCGGTTTTGAGATAAAACCGATATCGTACCGAATACTTTCGGTTTATTGAATATCTAAACCGTTTGAGTTCGGTTTTCATTCGGTTCGGTGTTTCGATTTTCGATTTCGATTGTAAATCGGTTCGGTTTTTTTTTTTTTCCAGTTTTTAAAGGCGTTACCATTGTTATACTTTTTTATGCTTTTCCAACATTGCCTATTTAAAAAAAAAATCAAGCAAAATCATGAACTTATAAATAGTTGAGAAATAAAGACATGCAAAAACATGTTAACCAATTAATGAATTATTAATTAATCACTTTATCAAGTAATGAATATTTTATTTTAGTGTGCATAATTAGATAAGTAAGTGAAATATGTGATTAAATGTGAAATGCATATAAATTAGTATATAAACTTTCAAAAATACTAGTAAAACAATATTGTTTTAATATAATCGGGGTGGTTCGGTTTTTCATATCAGTAGCCAAATAGAAAAACCGTACCGTACTGAAAAGCTCGGTTTCCACTTAAAAAGAAATCGCACATTTCGATTTTAATCGATTATTCGATAATTTCGGCTCAATTTTTCGGTTCAACACGATTTTTTCGGCATTTCGGGTTTTCTTGCACACCCCTACATGAAACTACTCAGATTTACTATAATCGATTCATTCAGGACTATGGCAGACCAACCAAGTAGAGGAGAGCGTATTGTCAACCAACGGATAGCAATTGTTCAAACTTTCGTCAAACTATTGTGATCTCCTAAAGCTTTTTCTTTTTCTTTTCTTTTCTATTATTTTCATTTTCCTATTATTTTCTTTGCTCCAAAATAATGCAATGCTGTTTTTAAAAATAGTTTAAGCATTAAATTTTAAAGGTACAAACAAAATACATACAAATATATAACTAAAGCTAATTATTTTTTACAAAATTGACAATGAACCGCGATAATTATCACTTCATCCGTCTCATATTAAATGTTACATTTGACTAGTCAATATTTTTAATAAATTTGTTTATATATTACTTGTACAATGATATAATTACAATCAAATTATTTTCTTATTTAAAAATGCAATATTTATTCTGAAGGAGACAAAAAAAAAGTGAAATATACTATTATGAAACAGAAAAAATATACTCCCTCCGCTCAAAATGTTTGTCTCATTTGACTTTTTTGTTGAACTTTGACCACAAATATATGACAATTTAATTATGTTCATGAAATTCTAAAAATTCCTATTGATTCACCATTAATAATATTATAAACAACAGCTTTTAGAATTTCATGAACATGATTAATCTCTCATAAATTTGTGATCAAAGTTCAATAAAAAAGTCAAATGGGATAAACATTTTAGGACGGATGAAGTAAAAAATTGGGAGAATACAAATATGTAGGTTTTAAAAGAAGATTCTCGAACATTTGAGATGTTAATTGTCAAAGTTCATTGGGTTGGATCATGAATTTAGGAATTTCTTTGGTCAAGGCAACTAGAAGTGGTTTACCAAAGACCAAAAATTAGCTTATTATGCTTAGTCGAGTGCTACTTTGATTATTGTTTCTCGGAACCCTTTTCTGGACATTGTCTGTAGTCATTTCGATTACCATAAATAAAATATTAAATATTTATGGGTGTATTAACATGTGAAAATATGATAAAATAAAATAGTATAAATATTTGCAAATAAATAATTAAATATGTTTACATCATGGACACATCACACATTAAATTGATTCACAGCTTATACGCCGGGGTCATCGGTTGTTTATGAAATAATAATGTTCAAAATAAGCTTGTGAAATTCATTTTATTCTTCTAATCATAAACCTAAGGGTTGAAAATGGAATTACCCAACACACCTTTGATGGTATTAGAAAATACTCACTCACTCGATCGGTCGAAAGATAGTATATACTCCCTCCGTCCCAGCGAAAAAGACACTTTTGGTCAACGAAAGTTAAGTTTGACCCACACATTAACGCAAATCTAATCATTCTAATGAAATTTTAAAAATTGTTATTGATAAATCATTTAGTGACTTATCAATAACAATTTTTAAAATTTCATTAGAATGATTAGATTTTCGTTAATGTGTGGGTCAAACTTAACTTCTGTTGACCAAAAGTGCCTTTTTCGCTGGGACGGAGGGAGTATATGTGATGACGCAGAAAATCGTTCGGGCTTAGCTATTGTGGTTCAGCAGAATAAATGGCTGACTTGAGACCTGCACACCACCAGAAAGAAACCGTAAACTGCGTCGGGACTTGTCCAGCAAGGCCATCCGGCGTGAAAATCAGTTTGGGCCGGAGAAAGTGATAAGGAAATAGTGGGTGTGTGTATATGTGAATATGAAAAAATGCATTACCTTAGCCCAAGTCACTGTTCATGTATTTAAAGTGGGTGAGGGAAACTGGGATTTTCATCTGGACCGTTGTATCTGATCATTGCCAACCGTTGGATTGGCTTTGTCTCCATGTGTCCACGTGGCGTCCTGTGATTGCTCCGTACGAGCAAGGACAATGTTGTACCTGTCATGGACAATGGTTTGCCTTATAATGGAAAGTGTCACCTACACACTGCGGCTTCACTACTAGTTCCGTGGGGACATATGTGCAGAGTGGTCCAGTGACAGGTTTGACTTTATCCATAGATGGCTAGTTGAGCAAGCTATCTAGAACGATGACCTAGAGCTGTATGTCTAGGAGGGTCGTCGCTTAACAGACGATACGACGAGCGAGTGTCTGGGCGAGATACCTCGTCTTTGGATGGGCTTGGTCGCTCACTGGCGACGACGGCCATCCATTGTTCGACGGGCTATGACCCAACTCTGGTGTCTGTCCTTCGAGCTTGGTCTCTTGGTGGGCTTGTAGAGCCCACTTTGAAAGGGAATGGATTGGGCTCGGTCCATCACAAAATATTTCGTTCAGTGGCCCCCAACTCTTGGGTCGTCTCGACGGGCCGGGAGTTTATGTTTTTTAGGGTTATGAAACCCTAGCTCATTGAAACGGCCGTCAGTTTGAAATTTGAAACGAAGAGGCGATGTGACCATTGATGACGTGGGTGGCCAGAATTTCTCCATTAAATGACACGCGTCCCATGATGGAACATTCTTCTCGAAAACCCCAACTTGTATTTAATGCCCCTCATCATTACTCCGGGTGGTTTTCTAGGAAAAACCTTTCATCATCCCCAAATATAAATACCCCTCTACCTCCTTCATTTCAAATTTTACAACCTCAAGATATTCCAAAGCACCTAGCAAGGGAGAGCAATTCCGGCCATCCAAAACCCAACTCCGGCGACAAAACGATACTGGCTACTTCGTCTTTGCGTGAAGTGGCTGCTTGAATAAGGGATTTCTTTGATTTGCCTCCAAAAATTTCATCTTCTCCTTCAAAGGTAATTTCTTCTTATGTTCTTCACTTTTCTGGGTTTTGGGGGCTTAAAAACTCGGTTAATGGCCCCCAGGTCCGTCAGCTTTGAGCGAGGGGTACGGTTTGGTTTTAGGCCTAATCAGAGGGTGTTTAAATGTGCTAGGGGTTTTTGGAGAGAGATCCCTTTGAGTGAATGTTCTTCCATTTTGGTAAAATTTGATGTTGAAAATGGGGATTTGGAGTTCCCAACTGATGTTGTTCTTGGTGACTTTGAAGAAGATGACCCAAGGGTTGTTCCCTTTAGATCCATGACATATCCAATCCCATTATTCCTTGGACCGTCGTGATTCACTTAGGAATTTGGCTTCAGGAGAATCTAGGTCGTCCTTAGGTATGTCGTCCTCTATTGATGCTAGGACTGATTCCCTTGCTCTTTCTAACTGATTTGTAGATATGGATCACGACGGTAGTCCCCGTCAATCAACTAACGAGGCTTTGGAGGCGGAGAGGAAGGCCAATGGGCCGTAGCCAAAATTAACTCAAGGAAGAAGGACGTCAAGACGCAAATGATTAATGCTCTACGAGATTCGTATAGAGTTCAAGCATCCACGTACAGACTGGAGTATCTTCATCTCTCTGACTACGAGCCTCGTCGAGAGGCCATTCTTCGTAGTAAAGAAAAGGTTGCCTTCTTCTACAAGCAATTTGAGTTGGGTCTGAGGCTACCTCCATTTATCAACGAGTTTCTGGAAACTCGGCCTGTGTGCCTATGGAACTGAGTGCCAACGCTGTTAGGATCCTATCCATTATATCGTTGCTCAACAATGTATATCAAACTTGATACTTTGTTAGAGTTACCAATTGATCTAAAAGCTTAATCCATTATATCGTGGCTCAACAATGTATATCAAACTTTCACATACTGCATATAGAATGCAGTATAATATAATACTGCATAAGTACTTGTAAGTGTGAGATGTTCCACACGTTTTTATCAAGAATGATTTCTAATTATTAAGATTTGTATATTTTTTATTTTTAGAATATATTTGTAAATATCTTCTTTAGTTTATTTAGTTGTTATTATTTATTCACTAACCTATATATTAATTAGTTTTCTTGTTTTAGTGTATCTATTGATTATTTTGTAGGACTTTTATGAAGTTTTATTTGTGGGGAAGATCAACACAATAAATAATTCAAGTTAATGAAGAAAGTATTTGTGATCTTATTGAAGATTTACGTATGCTTTATTTTAGAAAAATGGTGAAAAGGATTTGTTGTAAGAATAATAGAAGATATACATGGATTTGAAATGAAGATCTATACGCGGTTTAGGACTTCTTTTTCTTTAAAGTAATTTAAGATAAGAAATGATTGACTTGATTGATAAGAGTTAAAAAAAAAAGGTAGAAATCTAAATATTTAGGATATTCTCAAGCAAATCATTCCCTACAACTTATGATTTTCACTCCTATATAAGTATACTACACAATTCATTCGTATACATGGTTTTTTGATGATGCATTCCTGCGATTTCAAAAGAGGGATCAGCTATTTTTGAGTGCTTTTGTGAGAGTTATTTTGTTATACAAAGTTCTTATTAAACTTGTGTTTTTAGTGTTTAATTATTTCGTTTCTTCTTTTGTTTATTTGTAATCAAAGCATTAAATCGTTTGTTAAATACAAGTTTTTTGTTATCTACATCAATTTGATGTAGATAAATGGTAAACATTGTTTTTATTTCGTGTTTTGTATTTATATTACGCTGCAAATACGTCCGTGTAGTCATTGTTGTCATCACATTAAGACTAACACTAATACTTTGTTCTTCTATCCGACCGTCCTAGCTACTCAATTTCTTTCGATACTTTTATAGGATATTTAAATTAATGAAGAACATGAGATGAAATGATTTATCCCAAAATGAAGTTATGCATAAAATTCCCAACAAATAAAATATATAAAGAAAAATTGACAAACCGTATTATCTTGAAATAAGCACTAATCATTTTAATCATTAGCGAGAACAAGTGATTAGTAATTAAAATAGTATGTCATATTATATTCAAACATAAGAAAATTCTACAAAAAGTTGTTCTTCGTCGTCCGAAATGTGTTGGGTTTCAAGGGCTCAAATTAAACCAAGTCTTCTCGTGGACTCAACCCAACCCATCACAACACTCTTGACCAAGTCGCCTTCGAAGAATTTTACAAATACTTTGAAAATTTTATTCACCAACTTATTTATATATAATTACCCCTTTTATTATGTTTTTCAAAATTCAGGACAAAAAAAGGATACACTCTTGATCAAAATTAATTAACCCATATGGAGGAGGTAATTTCTTTGATCTTTCATGGGTTCAAGCTTGTTAAAGATCTTGAAATGAGCTTACCAAACTTAGCTAACCAGCCTAGTGATCTCATCAAGTCATGTGATGAAATTGTTACGCTTTTTGGCGATGCGAGGGAGCGATTGAGCCTGTTGGATGTGGCGGCTTATGGCCAGATGATGCATCGTGAGCTCGCCAGACAAATGGAGATTGGTGGTGGTGGTGGTGTGGTCCAAGAATGGTTGAGATTTTCTCAGGCAATGGATATGGTTGTACTTCATGCATCGCAAGAAGTTCATCACGGGTTGCCGGAGAGTAGTAGGGTGGTCGGAATGGGTGGCAGGGAGTTGGGGTTGGAAGCTACCAATGTACGTGAATTAGGTGGCGGAGATATGGCGGTTCAGGCAATGGATATAGGTGATGCTGGTGGAGGTCTAGCAGTGCAAAGAACACGGAGAAGGTAAAAAGTTTGAGACTTAAGACAACCTTAAATTTTTGCTCTTAAATTTTTTTAGGCCTAATGCATGAGTTTTGAGAATTGTATAGTCAATCCATTCTTAGCCGTTTGACTGCTTCATAGAAAAGAAAAATATAATCTTTTAACAGGTAGTTCCACCGATAAAGGCTATTTAGTTGTAATAATTGGAGTCGTTGTGCCCCTGTTATATAGTTCGACTGACACAATTTCTAACGTAAATCATATTTCATGCAAAATTGGGAATTAGCTAGCCACAAGCGTAGTTAAATTGACCCGTTTAGCCAAAATTAATGTGGAGCCAAAAAATGAACGTTGCATGAGTTTCAGTTATAATATGTTAGTATAGAGGAACAGGGGCGGAGCCAGGAATTGGCCGAGGGGGGGCAAGATTACACGGGGGTTCGGGGGCAGCGCCCCCGAAAAAAATTTTTCGGGTCGAACAAGTAAAAAATGAGTCGGATCCATGAAATACAATGTATTTTAGTTAGCAAAAATGATGAAAGTAAATAATTCAAAGAACAATTGAAATAATGTTGAAGTATTTAACGCAAACAATTTATTAAAATATATTACTCGTACAAAAAAGAAATTCAAATTTGCTAATTAAACTTGGGATAATAGGAAGAAAGACCAAAAACAACAAAAATGGGAAAAGCCTAACGAATTAATTAAGATTGAAAAAATGTGAGGAAATTAAGAGAAAGAATAGCAAAGATGGAAGACAAATAAAATTAATTGAAAATGTAGGTAGCAGGATTCGAACATGGATTTGAAAGGAAACACCAAAGGCTTTAACTTCACCCCTTCTACCGCTGAACCACACCACTCACTGGTGTTAATCTTGAAGTTAATTATATATATACATATATAACAAAAATATGGTGGGGGCAAAAAAAAAAAATTTCCACTGCATTTCCGCCGCGGGGGCGAGTGCCCCCGCCTGCCCCCCCTGGATCCGCCCCGAGGAATATCGATATCAAACTTCATTTCGTTTTGTTTCATGTAAACTCTAACGGAATCTAAATCTAACCCTTAAAATTACCATCATATGTTGGCTAACAACTAGAAGATGGTACTGAATTATGCAGAAATGAGGCTGACCGGAGGACGTTAAGGGTTCCGGCACCGAGGATGGGCAACACGGAGGTTCCACAGGAAGATGGTTATACATGGAGAAAATATGGTCAAAAGGAGATTCTTGGGTCAAGATTTCCCAGGTAATTAAGACCAAACATACATTTACATTATTCTTAAAATCAACTGTACCAATTAGTCTGTTTAATATTGTCATCGTTCAAACCTTATAATTGGAATTTAAAAAAGGACTTATTAGTCATTACAACAATAGTTGATTAGGCAGGTTATTAGTACCTTTCATTGAGAAGTGAAAATGATGGATTTGAGTTCAGGCCGACTGCATATATCAGTTTGTACATCAAACACAATAAAACGCGAGTTGAATAGATAAACGAGATATAAAAGTTGAACAAAATGTCTAAAATAATCTGAATCCAGCTGCACAAACCCTAAATCCATAAAAAATGATATGATTCGGAACCAATGCAACTATTGTTAGATCGATAGTCAATTTCTACTTTTATTCATAAGTCTTTCATATTTCGCGAGACATTTTTGTTCAAAGATAAAATATTTTTTTGTTTGTCTCAAATTGAATGTTCTGTTTTGATACTAAAATGAATGAGCTTTTGAAACTTTATATCAAATAACTTTGTCCCAAAAAATTTTATTTCAATTTTTTTTTAATTCATTATATTTTTGCAAAACAAAAATTTTGAAATATGATTTTTTTTTCTATTAAAATAATTCTTTTTGACCCTTAAATTTCAAATAGACATTCATTTTGAGGCGGAGAGAGTACGATAATCTAGTCCAACAAAATGGTCTTGGTGTGATTTGATCTAGCAATATCACGTCTAGAAGCATTAATAAACTTTATACACTAATCATATTTTATGAAAATAAAAGTTATTGATTTTCTCAAGATCATTGTGGTAGAATTTAAACTTTTAATAATTTAATGTGGACTAATAATGCAGGGCATACTACAGATGCACCCACCAAAAGTTATACCACTGCCCTGCCAAGAAGCAAGTACAGAGACTAGACAATGATCCCTACATGTTTGAAGTAACATACCGCGGAGATCATACGTGCACCATGTCAACCACCGCCCCGTCCATTCCTCCGCCACCTAATGAACCCATCACCACCCAATCTCCGCCAGCTGCCTCCGTCCCTCTAAGCCATTGGTTATCAATGGACATCGGGACATCAATGGAGGGCACAAGTGGTAATACTACTAGTAGTACTAATTTTGCTATGCAAATGTATAGGGATCAGTTTGACCTTAGCGGTCTCGGTGGTGGTGGAAGTGGGGCGGGTCCGTCAACGGTCCGGTATGCTGATTATCATCAGCAGGGGGTGGCAGATTTGGCTGATGCAATGTTTAATTCTGGGAGTAGTAGCAACAACAGCATGGAGCTGATTTTTTCTTCTGCGGAGGATAAGTGGGAAGGGGGAGGCCAAAATAAATAATTTTTTTGATAATTGCTAAACAAATTAAATACTTTTTTGGGGTTTTTATTTAATCACACAATTTTGTTAAATAGGAAATTAATTAATGAGTCAAACATATCACTTAATCGTTTATAGATTATGATTGTAATGTTTTCTTCAGGGCCGGTCCTGTTAAATTTGTGGCCCTGGGCTAACTTTTTGGACGGCCCCCCCTATTTGAAATATGTAACTTTTAACTAAACAAATAAAGAAGATCATTATCAATCTATTATTAATTAACAATATTTCATACTAAATAAAAATATGATATATTATAATATCCTTACATGATACTATATAATCACATTTCTCCTAGCATATTTAGAAGCAAAATTATGAATCAAAGTTAAATAATTAATCAACTTTATCAACTATATTTTTCTCAATCAATATCAAAGATAGCCCATTTAGCCTTTCTTAAAACATTATACTTCAAAGATAATTTTTTATCAACCTTAACTTCGAAAAACTTTTTTTACCGGAATAGTCAACAAAATTCGATAAGCAATTTTCATGTTGTACCACATTTGTACAGTTGTACTAATACTAACATTATTTCTTCTATGCACTAAATTTTGTGCAATAAGCCCTTGGTATTTTTGGCCATCGTTTGTGAACTTGAAATTTATCTGTCTCTGAATTAATTTGTTTGGTAATTATTTATCAAAGGCATGCCATTAGGGGATGGGGATTGGAGAAAGAGAACGAATTACCTGATTATTTGATTGCGACAGCGGCAGCGGTAGGTGTTGGACTTAACGTAGGTAGCGTAACTAGCCAAGAGCGTCGTTCTTTTTTTTTTTCCCTATAATCTTTATTTTCGTTCTTTTTAAATTAATTTCCGATCAAAAAGAATTTAGGAGAAAATTAAATTTGGACTTTTTTTTTTTAATGTGGATGTTGTTGAATTTGTGTGGGCCAAATATTGACTTGTATATAGTTTTTGGGTTAAAATTGGACATACCCAGGGGCGGAGGTATGTAGGGGCAAGGGGGGGCCACTGCCCCTCCTTAAATTTTGATTTTTTTTTTTAATTTATATCCAAAACGACGTCGTTTAATTAACTTATAATTATAACCCAGTTCTCCGCTTAATTCGCCCGCAATTCGCCCTCACTGTCCCTCCTAAAGATCCCCGCAGTCATTTGCACTGCAGAGACGACGACGAGGCAAGGCGATGGCGATGGCGAATCAATGGCGATCATCTAATCCCCAAACAGGGGCGGAGGTCTGTAGGGGCAAGGGGGGGCCACTGCCCCTCCTTAAATTTTGATTTTTTTTTTAATTTATATCCAAAACGACGTCGTTTAATTAACTTATAATTATAACCCAGTTCTCCGCTTAATTTGCCCGCAATTCGCCCTCACTGTCCCTCCTAAAGATCGCCCTCAATTCGCTGCACCAGAGAGAGACGACGACGAGGCAAGGCGATGGCGAATCAATGGCGATCATCTAATCCCCAAACCCCAAATTTCTAAACCCCTCTTAAAATCACAGGGCACGGCGACGGCGACTGCGAGGCGTCGACAGGTTAGCTATTGGAGATTTAGTTTATAATGCAATATAATAAACTTTTTTGCTTATTCAGCGATGAAGACTTGAAGTTATGCTGCTGATTCTCATTCTTCAAACTAGGACATAAATTTGTTTATTTGTTGAATCTTTTAATAAAACCCTAAGAAGTAAGAATGCTACATTGTTTATATGTTGAATGTTTTTTTTTCAGGTTACAAACATGGATAAATATTTAAAAAAAAGAACTTTCTTTGCAATGAATATTATAAAGAATCATATATATGCGCAATCGTATGGGAGACCAATGGATAAATGATTGTTTGGTTGTATTTATTGTAACGACCCTAACCCTAGGCACTAATTTAACTTCATATTGTGTGCTTTTAATATTATCGTTAATATTATGTGTTCATTTTATATCTTTAAATTTCTCATACTAGGATAAAATGATAAGAAAATAAATAATGTTCTAAGGGAAAAATAATAATTAAAAATAAATAAAGTAATAGAATGGAGTGGTAATAAAATGGACAAATAAATTGTTGTTGGTTGGGAGAATTATTTTAAATTTTGAAAGAATTGTTATAGGGAATTTTGAGTGGGGGACAAATTCCCCCAAAATCCTCCCTCTTGGCCGGCCCCCCCCCTTTTTTCCCCCTTTACCATTATTTACTCCCTCTTCCTCCAATCATCCTCCTTCTTCATCTTCTTCCTCCTCCCTTTCTCTCTCAAATTTTTCATGGAAGCCATGGATAAAGCTTCACCCTCCCAAGATCAATCCTTCACCAATGGTAGATCCGAGAGTACTTTTGGAATCGGGAGACCAAGAGGAATTCTTCAAGCCAAAGAAATCCATGATCCATCTCCCATTTAAGTGAGTTGTTATGACCTTCCCTTCTTTAAATGTTCATGAATATTTAATGTTGTTATTGTTGTTCTAATGGCTATTTGATGCTTTGGGAAGCATTCTTGGATTTGAGGAAAATGTTAGTGTTATAGAAAGTGTTGTTGTTCTTGGAAGTGTTAAAGAGTAGAAGTAAATGGGTTGGATTGGATTAAATGGAAATCTTGAAAATTTGTAGTATATTGGATGGAAATCTAAGTGAGAATGATTTAGAATTAGGAAATGATACTTTGGGATTAAATGAGTTAAAATGAATTTAATAAAGTTAGAATTTCCTTTAAGTTCACAAATTAAAGCTCACTTGGTTGAAAAGTTGGTTTCTTGAGAATCATGTGATAAATGACTTAGAATTATAACACATTTGGGTTTAAAATGATTTATTATGTAAAAAATGAAGTTAGTAAGCTTTCGAGGTTTACACAAAATAAAGGAAACTTGGTTGGGAACAAATGGGTATAAGTGATGAAGGATTTCCTGCTTCTATGTTGATTAAGGCTCAGTCACGAGTCGTGCCACTGTGGCACGAGTCGTGCACGAGGTGTGGGACGAGTCGTGACTAGGGTTATAAGGAAGTCGTGCCTTATAAGGGACGACGGATTCGAAGGAAGGTGCGATGGGCACGAGTCGTGCCACTGGGGACGAGTCGTGCCACTGGCACAGTTTTTCACATCAAGTTTAGAGTTGTTCAAACCTAATCAAACTCGAACCAAAATGGAATCTCTTTAACCTAGATTAAAGTAGAATACTTTGGCTACACATTGACATCCTAAGTGATCAAAATGGAATTGGGGAAGTACTTTAAATGTTGCTTGGAAAGCGCTAGTTAACCTAGTTTGGTAACTTAGCGTAAAATGATTCTAACTGGGTAAATTGAACTTGGATCTTCATAGAGGCCTTGTATTATTGTATAAAGACCTTGTAGGATGGATTGATGGTATGTCCTTGCCTTACTTTGAGTTCATATACATTGGTTATATTATGCATAGTGTGTTGATTTATTGTTGCACTATGATATTGGTTGGACATGAGTATATTTACCATGTTGATATATTGTTATCCCTTTTTGTAGATTGTATTCAAGTATCTATTATGTGCTTGATAATGTTGAATACTTGTTATAGTATTTCTGTCGTTATGATATTGTTGTAGGATTCCCTACTTTGGAATTCCTAAACTGTACATGTTGATACAAAGATTATAGCCGTTGTGCTAATATGTTGAATACTTGATATAGTATTGCTATCTTCATGATATGCTGTTGTGGTATGTATCCCTACTTTGGATCATACAATGTTTGGTTAAGCAAGTATGTTATTACTGTGCTTAGTTATGTAAATCCAGCTGGTATTGATTTATTTGTTGTTGGACAATGTATGGGATTATAATGGCATCGAGCCAAGTTCATTATAATTCATACATTGGTAACCTAATTGTCCCCCTTGTGTGGGATTTGTGGGCTAGCATCTCCTTTTGAGGTAAATGGTCTAGTTTCACCGGGGATATGACTGTGTGTCGGAATCCACATGGTACTGTTATTGTTCGTGGTTCGGAACCGCTTCTTCAACTGCTATTCTTTCTTTGCTCGGTTGTGTATATCCTTTTGGAGATGAAACCTTGGCTCAGTATCCTTCTAAGTGTTACTTTATCGTACTTATGTGTTGTGATATATTCATCTTTGAGATGGTCGTTGTTTCCAACCAGGTATGGGACGGTTGGCGCGCGAAACCTCTCGGGTTATGTGGATATGTCTTTTGATGTGTTGCATCTTATATGGCATATTCTTTGCATTCATAATAGCTCTCATTGAGATTTATTCTCACCCCTCTCCCTTTACTGTTTTAGATTCCGAGACAGGTGGACCGACCAAGTAAGGGCGGAAAGGAGTTTAGAAGTGGTATTTTGGGAATTGTCGGGTTATGTTAGATTGGTGTAGAAAGTGTTTATTAGCATAATTCTTTTAAAGGGTTGTATTCATAAACTTTAATTTCATACTATATTCGATATCTTTTGTAACTAAAACCGTTTATTATTTTCGTGGTTGGTTAACTCTCCCTCCAACGTGGAAGGAGTAGAGTTACCTTGAAATGGTTGTGTTTAAGTTTTGGAGATGAAATCAAAGTTTTTAAAAAATTAGGAGAATTGGGTTAGTTTGAGGACGCTCCAGCTCGGGACACGTGTAGGTTCCGGGTCGGGGTCCTCACAGTTGGTATCAGAGCTCGGTTAGAGTTCTCGGGTAGAGTCTAGTTTGAGTGAGAGTGTGCGATAACTTACGTCGAGAGTTTAATGCAGAAATTTGTTCGAAGACAGAAATTGATATTGACCAACCAAGGAATCAAGGAAAGGTGAGTTACTGAAAAGATAGATTTCCCCACCATCATTTGAGGTATTTTACCTGTCTCAGGAGTTAGGGTTCATACTTTTATAAATCCCTATTCATTCGTTCTCATGTGGCATTACATTTCATCTTTTATTTGCATAATTGGCCTAAAAGTTGCCTTATGTGTTGGAGGTCCTATTCCTACGGGAGAGTACCTTGAATTATTATTGTTTATCATGGTGATTGTGATTTGGGAGGACTGTCGCAAGAAGCGAGTCTCCTTATCTATGTTTGATTTGCCTCCGTGTGTGGTAGAGGTGGATGAGTCATTATTTGCTATTTTATCATATATGCATAAATGTCGAAAGTATGGCCTAAGGAATGTGAAGGTTATTTGGGTTGTGTGTTATCTTTGATTTAAAGGAACCTTGAGTTATCTCATGTTCGGTAGTAAATGAATTTGTGAACTCTTAGTTGAGGTTAGGTATATGGCCTAATTAAGGGTGGTTTATGGTGGTATAATGGCATGATTAGTTATTCATTGGTGTCTCGTGGAAGAGACTAGATATATGAGACTAGTATGGGAAGTGATAGTCTAAGTGGGATTAGATGAGTTATAAAATATCGCGAGTACAAGATCTTATGGAATTAATATATCTTTGCCTTGTGTACTGTTAGTTGACTAAGTGGTGTTTTCTGTGTGAGTTTCAAAATAGGTTTTCATCAGGTATCATACCAGGATGTTGAGATTTTGAGCTGCTATAAGGTACTATATTTAGAAAAGATGATACTTGGTGGTTAATCAAAGGGTTATAGAGATCTTAAATAGGTAACTGTGAAGAATAAGTATTCGTTAGCACTTGTTGACGATTTGTATGAATGATTTTAGAAACTAGTAGGATACTCAATGGTTATTAGTTGAATTTTCGGAGTGTTACAATTTCAGTGAAAAATTGCTTTAAGGATATACTTAAGACAACATTTATATCTAGTATGACCGTTTTGATTTATGGATTGTGTACTAGCTATGGAGAGGTAAATAGGGTAAATGTGAAGAAGTATAATAGATGTAGTTATTGGTGACTTATAGGGTCAACTTCGGAAATTGGTAAGATAGGTATAGGGTTCGTTTTGAGAATTGATTATCATTAGTTGAGAAAATGAGGATGAATCTTATTGAGAGACAGGATACTTTAGGATGGTTATATACTATAGTTCGACTTAGTTACGTGAATCATATGAGGGATTTGTGTGATGCTTGAAAGATATTGACGTTGTACGGATTTTGAGTTTGTTGATGGTTATTGAGAGTTAAGTTAGATTATACTGTAATGTTTAATTGAAATTCGGAAATGATTGATCTATGTGAGTTCCAATTATATTTTCGATTTAGAAATTATGGTATTTGATTGGGAACTAGATGTTTTACAATATGTTGTTGCTAAGTACAATACCAATATCAAAGGTGGTGAATAGATGACTCAAATTAAATAAAAGTGTTGAACTTTCAACTTGAGGAATTATTGAATTGAGGATGGTTTACCTAGTTATAATCTTAATGATTGTTTTAGTGTTATTTATCGGGGATAGTAATAGTATTGCGAGATTGTGTTTTCTTAGAGAGAAATTAACTAAGTCTAAATAGTATGAGTGGTGGCTACACTATAAATAGAGGTCAATCAAGAATATTTTGTTAAAATTGTTTTAAAGGTGTTTTAAGACTTTGGAATATATATTGGACCTCTGTGTAAGCAATTGTGCCCTTCGGGGATAGTTGATAAGGTCAGTAAACCATTTTCGCGTAAATTAAAATCTGTGAGTAATTTAACTATCTACCACTGGTATGGGACGGTTGTAGATAATTAAATCACTCGAGCTATTTTTGTTAGCTTATCAATCCTTTGAAATTTCTGAGTGGTTTGGTTAATTAAAACTGGTATGGGCCCGTTTTAAATAAGTAAACCATTCGGGTCTCTTTGGATCTCTTTTTATATTATCATTTGAAACTCTGAAAGATGTTGTAAATTTTCGAAAGACATGTTACTTTAAAGTTATAGTTCGTACAGAAGCAAGTAGAAAAGCAACCTAGTTCCCCTATAATGATTAACTGTATTCAAGTGTTGGTCCAAGAAATGATTCGATAAATGTGGGGTTATTATTGTGTCGGTCACAATAGACTCGGTTTTGTTTTGGAGTTGGATCGGCTCCGTTGTGGGCGGCCAACCATTCAATTTGAATATTGATTTGTCACTAGTCCTGAACATAATTGGAACATTGAATTGTGATAATAGAATGTTGACGTTAGAAGATTTATTAAAATATTTAGAGTTCTAGGTTGAACTTGAGAGTTTTAACACTATAGATTTTGTGAATTAGTTGCATTGGGAGTAATGAAGAGTATGTTATTTTGTTATAGAAAATTGAATTACATTTTCTACTCGTTATATATATAGCTTGATGAAATGTTATTAATAAAGTCCTCTCATATGTTAGAGGATAGTTTGATTGTATAAACCCCATAGTATTAAAAAGATTGGATAGTCATTCATTTGGGAAGATCCTTTTGGAGTGTAGGAAGGCTATTAAATTTAACCTTGAAAAAAATTTGAGGAATCATTACTTATTATTGAGAATAGGCTATGGGCATATGCGATGGATGTTAGTAGTCAATAGTACGAATGGTTACCAGTGGTAAGTGCGTATAATAGTAGTTATCATTCTAACATGGAGATAAAACCGTATGAGGCATAGTTTGGGAAGAAAATATCGATCTCTAATTTGTTGGGTTGAGGTTAGAGAAGAAAGGCCTAAGGTAGATTGGCGCCAAAATTTGTTAATCCATTTGAAGTTTTAGAAAGGGTTGGTGATTTGGCTTATAGACTGACTTGGAGCAAATTATAGAGTATTTGAAGTTTTAATGTGATATTGTAATGTATTTGGTGACCTAAGTTGTAATACTTTAATTATTTATATTTTCATTGAGATCGGAAAAATTCGTGTTAGTGATATTTGCATCGTATGCTTGGATCATTAAGTGGTAACCTCATATTATTAATGGAATTAGAAATTTAATTTCTTTGGAAGAAGAATCACAACATTTAAGAGACTATTGGAAATTGAAGTTTGATGTATACTTGTAACCGATGCAGGTTGATCAGTTAGGTAAGTGACAGTCAAATTCGGGGCGAATTTTCTTTAAGGGGGAGTGAGTGTAACGACCCTAACCCTAGGCACTAATTTAACTTCATATTGTGTGCTTTTAATATTATCGTTAATATTATGTGTTCATTTTATATCTTTAAATTTCTCATACTAGGATAAAATGATAAGAAAATAAATAATGTTCTAAGGGAAAAATAATAATTAAAAATAAATAAAGTAATAGAATGGAGTGGTAATAAAATGGACAAATAAAATGTTGTTGGTTGGGAGAATTATTTTAAATTTTGAAAGAATTGTTATAGGGAATTTTGAGTGGGGGACAAATTCCCCCAAAATCCTCCCTCTTGGCCGGCCCCCCCCCCCCTTTTTCCCCCTTTACCATTATTTACTCCCTCTTCCTCCAATCATCCTCCTTCTTCATCTTCTTCCTCCTCCCTTTCTCTCTCAAATTTTTCATGGAAGCCATGGATAAAGCTTCACCCTCCCAAGATCAATCCTTCACCAATGGTAGATCCGAGAGTACTTTTGGAATCGGGAGACCAAGAGGAATTCTTCAAGCCAAAGAAATCCATGATCCATCTCCCATTTAAGTGAGTTGTTATGACCTTCCCTTCTTTAAATGTTCATGAATATTTAATGTTGTTATTGTTGTTCTAATGGCTATTTGATGCTTTGGGGAAGCCTTCTTGGATTTGAGGAAAATGTTAGTGTTATAGAAAGTGTTGTTGTTCTTGGAAGTGTTAAAGAGTAGAAGTAAATGGGTTGGATTGGATTAAATGGAAATCTTGAAAATTTGTAGTATATTGGATGGAAATCTAAGTGAGAATGATTTAGAATTAGGAAATGATACTTTGGGATTAAATGAGTTAAAATGAATTTAATAAAGTTAGAATTTCCTTTAAGTTCACAAATTAAAGCTCACTTGGTTGAAAAGTTGGTTTCTTGAGAATCATGTGATAAATGACTTAGAATTATAACACATTTGGGTTTAAAATGATTTATTATGTAAAAAATGAAGTTAGTAAGCTTTCGAGGTTTACACAAAATAAAGGAAACTTGGTTGGGAACAAATGGGTATAAGTGATGAAGGATTCCTGCTTCTATGTTGATTAAGGCTCGGGTCACGAGTCGTGCCACTGTGGCACGAGTCGTGCCCGAGGTGTGGGACGAGTCGTGACTAGGGTTATAAGGAAGTCGTGCCTTGTAAGGGACGACAGATTCGAAGGAAGGTGCGATGGGCACGAGTCGTGCCTGGGGACAGTCGTGCCCTGGCACAGTTTTCACATCAAGTTTAGAGTTGTTCAAACCTAATCAAACTCGAACCAAAATGGAATCTCTTTAACCTAGATTAAAGTAGAATACTTTGGCTACACATTGACATCCTAAGTGATCAAAATGGAATTGGGGAAGTACTTTAAATGTTGCTTGGAAAGCGCTAGTTAACCTAGTTTGGAACCTTAGCAGAAATGATTCTAACTTGGTAAACTGAACTTGGATCTTCATAGAGGCCTTGTATTATTGTATCAAGACCTTGTAGGATGGATTGATGGTATGTCCTTGCCTTACTTTGAGTTCATATACATTGGTTATATTATGCATAGTGTGTTGATTTATTGTTGCACTATGATATTGGTGGGACATGAGTATATTTACCATGTTGATATATTGTTATCCCTTTTTGTGGATTGTATTCAAGTATCTATTATGTGCTTGATAATGTTGAATACTTGTTATAGTATTTACGTCGTTATGATATTGTTGTAGGATTCCCTACTTTGGAATTCCTAAACCTGTACATGTTGATACAAAGATTATAGCCGCCGTGCTAATATGTTGAATACTTGATATAGTATTGCTATCTTCATGATATCTTTGTTGTGGTATGTATCCCTACTTTGGATCATACAATGTTTGGTTAAGCAAGTATGTTATTACTGTGCTTAGTTATGTAAATCCAGCTGGTATTGATTTATTTGTTGTTGGACAATGTATGGGATTATAATGGCATCGAGCCAAGTTCATTATAATTCATACATTGGTAACCCAATTGTCCCCCTTGTGTGGGATTTGTGGGCTAGCATCTCCTTTTGAGGTAGATGGTCTAGTTTCACCTGGGGATATGACTGTGTGTCGAATCCCTATGGAATCTGTTATTGTTCATGGTTCCGAACCGCTTCTTCAGCTATTCTTCTTTGCTCGGGCCGTTGTGTATATCCTTTGGAGATGAAACCTTGGCTCAGTATCCTTCTAAGTGTTACTTTATCGTACTTATGTGTTGTGATATATTCATGCTGAGATGGTCGTTGTTTCCAACCGGTATGGGACGGTTGGCGGCAGGGAGCCTCTCGGGTTATGTGGATATGTCTTTTGATGTGTTGCATCTTATATGGCATATTGCTGCATTCATAATAGCTTATTGAGATTTATTCTCACCCCTCTCCCTTTACTTAGATTCCGAGATAGGTGGACCGACCAAGTAAGGGCGGAAAGGAGTTTAGAAGTGGTATTTTGAGAATTGTCGGGTTATGTTAGATTGGTGTAGAAAGTGTTTGTTAGCATAATTCTTTTAAAGGGTTGTATTCATAAACTTTAATTTCATACTATATTCGATATCTTTTGTAACTAAAACCGTTTATTATTTTCGTGGTTGGTTAACTCTCCCTCCAACGTGGAAGGAGTAGAGTTACCTTGAAATGGTTGTGTTTAAGTTTTGGAGATGAAATCAAAGTTTTTAAAAAATTAGGAGAATTGGGTTAGTTTGAGGACGCTCCAGCTCGGGACACGTGTAGGTTCCGGGTCGGGGTCCTCACATTTATTGAGCGTGACATTTTCAACATAGTTGACAATGAGTCTATTTTTCAAAGATTTCAAAAGACGGCACCTCGTCGAGGAGAATTGTAGATGTTGAAGTAAAGTGTTTTTATTTTCTTTTGGTACATGTAAGTATGGATCACCAGGTAAATGGCTTCTTTTGGTACATGTAAGTATATTATATATATATATATATATATATATATATATATATATATATATATATATATATATATATATAAATGGCTCCTTTTGATTTTATGTTATAAATGATTAATCTGTGGATGAAATGTTGTCTGATGATTATTATGAGCAGGATGGAGATGAACAGAGTGATTCAGTGCATCACAGATTGTTAAGTAATCAAACTAGTTCAAATTCAAAACCACAGTAAAGGCCTGCTGCTGCCCCAGAAGATGACTTTTGAAGACTTTATGTAGTTGTCCAAAAAAAAGGGATTTCTTGTTTTTTCTTCTGCTGGAAGTCTCTGCCATGGTGGTAACTGGTTCAGTTGCTCTCACAAGTAGGTTCCGTTTATTCCACTATATAAACTTTTGAAGACTTTATGTAGTTGTCCGTTTTTTCTCGGCTACTTGCTTGGTAATTAGTCCAACTGCTGTAATAAATCACTTCTCAATTTTTCAGGAATCTTGACTGATCCCTTGGCTCCATCTCCGTTTGTGGCATGGTTTAAGCATGTTGCTAACCAACACCTTGGTGCTTTATCATTTCTGTTTGTGGACTTTTTCTTCTTCTCTTCTCTGGCGTAGCAACGTTGACATTTTTGCAGGCTTCTCAGGTACGTTTGTTTAGCCACATAATAAGTTTGCATCAGTTGCCATCTATATCATGAATGATGCATCTCTCAACTGTTCTCTTGTGCTTGTGCTCTCTGAGTGATATTTTCTTCGCACTAAAAGATGAAGCCTGCCTTGCTGTATAACTGATTGACATTCTTGCTCAAAACTTGAAACTGATGAATACCATATCTTCTTCACTGAAAATCAAATGACGAAAGACAAAAAAAATATGCTTATTAATGCTTCACCCTTCTTATTGATTCTGTTCAGATAGGAAAAAAATAGCCAAAAAAAAAAATCGGGGGCAGCCTTCCTAACATTTCTGGCTCCGCCACTGGTCATACCTAATACATATACACAACAAAATTAGAGGCCCCTAAATTAGCCCATTTATTTGTGGCCCTAGGCCATGGCCTCACTTGTCTTGAGCCATGGCCGGCCCTGATTTTCTTTATAACACTCACTCCATTTGTCCTATAATAATTCATAATAAATATTAGAGTTGACATATGACTTAACAATATTTTTAACAAATCTGTTTTACTTATTTGTACATTATTATGTATATAACATTTGTATTAAGACAGTTTTTTTTATTTATTATTTTTTGAACAAAAGACTAAATTTTATTTAGAAACACAAATCTTCGTTTATAAACGAACCACAAAGAAAAGCTCATATCACTTTTTATTATTATTGAATATTATATTTGGGGTTAGCAGCGGCGGTGACTCTAACCCCAAATATAGTTATTCATTTGTAAAAGATTGAATTTATGTCACGCGTCCCTTCATCTAATATATGCACATGTATATCAATTTCTGACGGTGAACTAGTCAAAACACATCAAAATTTCAAGGGAACTAAAGAAGTTTATGTTGATTGGGAAGAAGATGAATGGGTCAAACATGGTCATGGTGTTGGTGGTCCAAAATAAGTGCCGGGTTCTTGAGGGTTATAAGTTTTTGGCAAACAATAACAAAAATGAATTTTGGAATCCAGTGAAGATGATAGCGTCGGCCAAAAAACACTTAATTGCTTTATTTAAGTCCAGTTCAAAAGTGCAATAACACATGGGGTTATGAAAGCTTGATAAAGTGAGACCAATCATATAGCAGAACCGTACCCCAAGTTGGCAAATAGGGACAGGGATCAATCATATTGCAAAACCGTGCACCAAGTTGACAAATAGGGGCAGAGATGACAAATTTGATCGAAACCGGAATACGATTTGGTTTAAAAAATTAAGGTTTGGTTTGCAATTTTTAAAATTCCATCGAGTTTTGATCACGCTATCAATCCGTCCAAAATCGAACCAATTCGATCCGAACTTTACCAATCCGTCTAAAACCTGATTCAATCCGACCCGAACTCTAAATAAAAGGTTAATCTAAAATATAAATAAAATATATTTAATATTTTTCTAAATTGTATTTTTTATTTGTGTTTGTAAGTGAAATTTTGATGATTTTGAACTATTCTGTATAAAACATTCAACATTATACTTAAAAATAAATTTTATTCAAATAAATTTGGGCTAAAAAAAATAGACTTTTAATATAATTCGGATCGGTCACGGGTCCATGATGTTTCGTGTCGGATCAGGTTCGGATCAATGACTTTGAGATTCGATCGAGTTCGGATAAGGGGCGATCCGATCTGAACCCGACCAGTTGCCATCCCTATCGGCAAGTATGGTCGTTTGTCTTCGTACTTAATTCTTTCTCCATATAAAAGTTCTACACCGAGAAAACAATAGTGTAAGGTGAGTGAGGTGGTCGTCTAGTACCCCCTAATTTATATCAACTCTATCTCTATCATATACTCCTTCCGTGTTTCAGCGGAGTGTGGATTTTTGGTCAACTTTGACCAATAATTTAAAAAAATAATAATGATCCTAATAAAAATCCAAAAAATATTATTGTTAATATTATTAAGCGTGATACAATAACAAATTTTTAAATTTTTATTAGGATCATTATTATTTATTTAAATTATTGGTCAAAGTTGGTCAAAGTTGACCAAAAATCCACGAGTTGATCTCTTGTGAGAACAAGGGGATCCGTCTCATGCATGAGACGGGTCGACCCATGGGTGGCAGCTCATGCCTTTTAAAACAGGTATTACGTTTAAAAAAAGTAATAGTTACCATCTCTTAATGTAATGACTGTATACATATAAAGTAACATTGTTCATAAGTAAACGTAATACCTGTTTTAAAAAAACTAAAGCTCGTTTTTACCCATTTTTTCAAATGTAATACAAACTATATGTATTACATTTGAAATGTAATAATTTATGTATATGAATGTAATAGTTTATACAAGTAAATGTAACACTTTGACATATTTCTATAGATAATGTAATACTTTTGCATGTATCATGATAAATTTGAATTTCACCCATTTTTTCAAATGTAATACAAACTATATGTATTACATTTGAAATGTAATAACTTATGTATATGAATGTAATAGTTTATACAAATAAATGTAACACTTTGATAGATGAAATTGTAACATATTTCTATAGATAATGTAATACTTTTACATGTATCATGATAAATTTGAACTCATTGTAACTTATTATTTGAAAACATATAGATATCTATACATACGTGTTACAATTATGTACAAATACTATTACATATAAATAACACGTTTATTACATTTTAGTTATAATAAGTATTACTTTTGCCAAACGAAGAAAACATAGGAAAAAACACTATTACTTTTCTGTATATATGAATTATTTTAATGTATACAAACTATTACTTTATATGCATACACTCATTACATTATGTTATAGTAACTATTAATTTTCACAAATCGAAAAAAAAAAAACAAAATTTAAAAATTAAAAAAAAAAATTTTTTTTGGGCACAACTATCTCACTACTTTCTCTCTCTCTCTCTAAGGCAGCCTCTCTCTCTCTAAACGCCAATGGCGTTTACCTAGCTCCCTCTATCTAAATCGCCAATGGCGTCCTCACCAACTCTCACTTCCTAATCATCTTCCTCTAGCTTCCCAAAAACCAACGACCTTCCTCACCAATTCTTTCCCAATCGATTCGATTCTCAACAGCAACGGAGCATTACCATTACCACACAAATTCTTCGCCAATGCCCTAATTTCGATTTGTGAAAAGCTTTTCGGGCTGCCATCGCTGACTTTGATCGACCAACTCTTCGCCAATTCTTCGCCAATTTTTATTTAGGTAACTGGAATTCCTCACCAATTCTTCGCCAATGCCCTAATTTCGATTTCCCACCGATTTTCGGGCTTTGATCGACCAACTCTTCGCCAATTCTTCGCCAATTCTTTGCCAATCAATCAAAGTCAGCGATGGCAACTCCGAATTCGTAAATTCTTAGGCGGGTCATGGTCATGGATCCGACCCGTCTCATGGATGAGACGGGTATTGTTGTTCTCACATGAGTTTTTGTCAAAATCCACCCTCCGCTGAGACGGAAGGAGTATGAATTGAATTCGTCTAACCACTCTTTATTTTATTATAAAGAATGCATTTTATTTGTTTATTGACGGTTGCTTGATTGTTTGGAATAAAAAAAAATTCTTATTTAAAAACACACATTTATTAACTAAATAAAAATCTCTTCGATCTCTCTTCTCTCTACCTGCTTCTCTCCCCTTTTCTGTTTGTGATTCAAAACTTTGATCGTCTAAATTTTCAATAATTGATTGTATAACACTTGTTTTTAATCTCAATTTGATGGTATGTTTATCCCGCTCGCATTTTATTTGTAATTTATAGGCATTTAACTAATAAATCGATTGGTGCGACCGACGACAATATAGCATGATAGATTTGCACCTTACAATCCCAATTTTTGGCGATATTCAAGCGTCAATCGTCCGTTCGCTACAAATATGGTTTGATATCCATTATTTTTTAGATCCTAATGTCTTTGATTTACTTCTTGTTGTATTATATGTTTTCTCTCCTCAGTCGATAGCATTTGCTTTCTCTCCTCTGTCGAGAGTCTTTGCCTTCTCTCCGTTTCGTTGAGATCATTTGTTGTGTAGTTTATGTATTTATTCTTGTTCAAATGTTTGAGACGCTATGCAGTACTTTGTTATGTTTTCAAAGCCAAATTCTTTCTGATAGGGATTTTCTAAATGCTAGTGTTAGATTGTATCCAAGTTTTACGTGTAGAAACATTTGGGCGTTACATGTCATTTGTGGTAATGACATTCATTGGAGATTTGATTTAGAGTTGTATATCACTATTTGAGATGTAGTAGGCTAAGCTTATTGTGAAAGAGAGTTTATCCACGATTGTACGTATTTGTAGAAATTCTGATTTTTGGGATGAGTATTCGACTGTTGTATTGTAGAGTGTCATCTATTAAATTATTTAATGCAAGTATTGTATTGTTTCAAAAGAAAAAAGAAACACACATTTATTTTAAAATGTATCAACTGTCTTAAAATGAAATGAATAAAAAAAATTCAAACTAATTTAATTAAAAACGAATTTGAAATATTTTTTATTTTGAGACAGAGAGACTAATAAAAAAAAGAAAACACAAAACTTGATATTAATATAGAGGGAGAGAGTATAACATTTGTAATTTACAACTGCTACTGTTATTGAATCATATATTTTCATAATTAGGCTCTTGCTTGTTGCTACCATGTCCTTATGAACACTCCATTCTAGTAGACAAGGTTAAGTAAATCACTCTTACATACAACACATAATACAACAGTATCTATATCAACTCACATTACTAACCTAATTAGATTTAATTACTCCATCTCACCATATGGAAATTCACTGTCAAAATCAACAGACTTCAACAAAAACTCCATGTCAAATCCATGGGAGCTATAATTCGACGCGCTCGAGTGATCATGTACGCTCGACGCCACACCATCATGATCAAAACCCATGATCACAGGCACTTCATCAGATGATCGAATGGCTATTATTTCCTTCCACAAATTTGAATCCGCAGACGAAAGATCGTCCGAAACCTCGAATTGTTCTTGCTTAGGTTCTTCTTTCACTAAAGGGACAAAGCACGGATGATCTTTTGTACTTGAACTTGGCCTTTTCGACTCGAAGCTGAGTAGATAAGAATTTAGAGGCTCTTGAAATATTTGGGATCTGACCATGTTTTTGCAAGTGTGCTGGCTAAAGTATGTGATATGGTACATGTTGGAGCCATCTTCAAGTTTTTGAACTTGTTTAAGTGCATTGCAACCTTGTTCATATTTGTGTGTGCACCTGTAGTAGCACCTGTCCATTTGAATAAAAGAAGAATATTTTAGTCACAATTATTTATAGTGGGAAAAAAAAAAAGATTAGATTGTGGTCCATAATCTTTTTGGGAACCAAGATATTAATTCAAGATCTATAATTACAAGGCATAAAAAGAAAAGAATTAAGGTAGGTGGGACCTTGGGTGTTTGGCATTGAGGATCTCCTTTTGTCCATATTTTCTCCAAGCATATTCATCTTCTGGATTGGGAGCAATTATGATTCTTGAATCTGAAGTCTTTCTGCAATTATCCATGAATTATGAATCAGTTTTGGACTTAACTATATGCACATTTGCAATTAGGGTTCAGAAACCCTAAAGATATACTCCAGTATTGTATAAATTGGTACTCCCTCTGCCCCAAAATGAATAACATTTTCATATATTTAAGGGATATTCTTAAATCTTAAATGTCGATTTTTAATAATAAAAATTCATAAATACTCTTGCTATCCACTTCACATTCTTTCTTAGTTTTGCAAATATAAAATGAAATATGAAAAATTGGAAAAAAACATATCATCTAGGGGTCTTGCTTAATTAAATAAGTGTATAGGGTTAGATCATCAATTCATCATGACATTTTTTTTTCATAAGATGATTAATATTATGAAAGCATATAATGTTGATTTTCGAAGAAAATAAATAATTACAAATATGTTGTATGTATGTAAAATTAATTTGTTAACACATTGAATTAAAAAAAAAAAAAGAGTTGATAGCTAAAATGGGTTGTAGAATAGCAACATGGTACTATAATAATATCATAATTACTCATTGAAAAAGAAATATAGAAATAAACTACTTATTTAAACACATTAAGATACCGGTTGTACAGACTTCAGTGGAAGTTGTATGTATGTAAAGATAAATGTTTCCTTAATTAATTGTAATGAATACTAATATTAATTAATATTTAAAACATAAACAAAAGATTGAATCAATTAATCTCACCTTCTCTTGTAACAACCTCTCCGATCCTTGCCGACCGGCCTTTTTTTACTCTCGCCGGAACATGCCGATGTCCGATCACCAGAACAAGTGGAACCCACAAACCCCACTGCAGCCGGGATCTGGCCGTCGGCGAACTCGTCGGAATCATCATCACAAGAACTCAACACCGAGATAGTATCTGAGAAAGATCTCAAGATGTTCATCACAAGCTGCTGAGCTGAATCTGAATCGGATAAATGATCATCCTGAACTGGGTTTTGAAGCAAATTCTGGAGTTTATTAGCAAATCCCTTGCCTTTAATTAACTCACCCACTAATATTTTCTTGTTATGCCCCCATGGTGTGTCCATTTTCTGAGACTGAGTTTGAACAAAGTGTAAGATTGAGTATATAAAAGGTGAGGAAGTGGAGAGATGAAAAGAAAGAAAGAGAAAGAAGGAAGGAAGGAGTGAGGAAAGAGAGTGGCAAATAATAGGAAGATATATGGGATAGAAAAAAGTTACAAGGAAATTGTTCAGAAAAAGACAAAAATAAATATTGTGACATCATCATGGTGATGTATACGGGTGATGTCATCATCTTATTGCCTTGTTGGCCATTGTGAATTTTATCCAGTTGTTCATCGAGTGGTTCACAAACACTAATAACAAAATAAGTACTCCGTCCGGTCCGTCCCGATAATAGCTTCACCAATTTGACCATTTGACATGATATGCAAATTAAGAAAAAAAATAAGTAAAAAAAATGTTGTGAGTGTAAAAGTAAGATAGGAGAGAGAATGAGTGAAGAAAATAGTAAATTTGAAAAGTGTTGTGAGTATAAAAGTGAAATAGAAAAAAGAATTAATGGATGGAATAGTAAAGATTCTTTGTTATATTAGGAAAGATAAAGCTTCTAACGAAACGTCCTTTTGAATAATTGATGAAGCTTTTATTGGAACGGAGGGAGTATACAACTTTTACGATTGGGGCAGTGGCCCTAGGGTCCCCAAGCTTAAACACAATGCCATAAAAGAGGGATCTATTTTCAAAATGCCTCTAAACCCCTCCTTATCAAAAAAGAGGGATCTATTTTCAAAATGCCTCTAAAACCCTCCATATAAAAAAAAAATATGTTCACTCATTAATTACGCTCTTGCCACTTTAACTAGCACGGCACGCGCACTACCAAAAAAACAGGTTTTAGCGGCGGAAATTTCCGTCGCTAAAACCAAATTTTCGTCGCTAAAGTTAAACACCGACGGAAAAATTCCGTCGGTAGTCTGTCGCTATCATCCCACCGCAGTGTTCTGACGGCTCAAATTCCGCCGGTATATTTTGATTTTACCGACAGAATTAATTCCGTCGGTGATTTTTTGACATTAGCGACGAAAATTTCTGCTGCTAATTTAATTTAATTTAATTTTTATTTCAGCAATGGAATATTCCGCCGGTGAAATAAAAATTTAATTTAATTTTTATTTTCACCGGCGAAATATTCCGTCGCTGAAATAAAAAATAATTAAATTAAAATAATTTCAGCGACGGAAATTTTCGCTGCTGGAATAAAAATTAATTAAAATAAATTAATTTCAGCGGCAGAAATTTTCGTCGCTGTAATTAATTTATTTTAATTAATTTTTATTCCAGCGACGGAAATTTCCGCAGGTGAAAATAAAAATTAAATTAAATTAAAATTAAAATTAATTGATATAGCGGCGGAAATTTCCATCGCTGGAATAAAAATTAATTAAAATAAATTAATTACAGCGACGAAAATTTTCGTCGCTGATAATGAAATAAATTAAAAAAATAATTTAAAATATCAATTAATCAATTTTTTTTACCTGATATAACAATTCAATTTATAAAACTAAAAACTAAATATCAGCGTATCAAACTAAAGACTAAATATCAGGTACCCAAATCGGGAGGGGAGAGGGGAGAGGGGGAGGGGCTCCGCGGAGTGCAAATATCACAAATGTTTACAAACAAGTATAAAATAGTACCAATCAGCGTACCAAGCTAAAAACCAAAATCAACGTACCAAATCGGGCGGAGGGAGGGAGGAGGAGGGAGGAGGGGGTCGGGGCACCCGCGGCTACCATATACTATATCTTATATCCTACTATCTGATCTGTTATACCCTAAACCACTATCTGTTTATGCCCTATCGCATTTAATATCCTCCATACCACATACCCATCTGTTTATCTGCTATACCCTATCACTATACCCTATACCACTATACACTATGCACTATACATTATACCCTATACCACATACCCTATACCATATACCACTATACCACATACACTTATACCACTATACTGTTTATCTGTATATCTTATTTATACCATATACCTATCTGTTAGTATCTGATATCTGTATACACTATACCCTAAACCACTAAACCATAAACCACATATACTATCTGTATACACTATGCCACATACCCTATACCATATCTGCCATATACACTATACACATCTGTTATGCCACATACCACTATACTATCTGTTTATACACTATACACTATACACTATCTTATACACTATACCCTATACACTATACCCACTATACCTATGCACTATACCACATACCCTATACCTATACCTTATACCCTATACCATACCATATACAATATACACTATATTTATATCCTATACCTATACCTATACCTATACCTATACACTATCTGTATACCTATACCACATACATTATACCCACATACCCTATCCTATACCATATACACTATACCATAGTGTATAGGGTATATGGTATATATAGGGTATAGTGTATAGTGTATAGGGTATAGTGTATAGAGTATAGGGTATAGTGTATAGTGTATAGGGTATAGGGTGTAGTGTATAAGGTATAGGGTATAGGGTATATGGTATAATGTATAGGGTATAGTGTATAGTGTATAGGGTATAGTGTATAGGGTATAGTGTATAGTGTATAGGGTATAGGGTATAGTGTATAGGGTATAGGGTATAGTATATAGTGTATAGTGTATAGGGTATATAGTGTATAGTGTATAGGGTATAGTATATAGTGTATAGTGTATAGGATATAGTGTATAGGGTATAGGGTATAGGGTATATGGTATAGTGTATAGTGTATAGGGTATGGGGTATAGGGTATAGTGTATAATATATACTCCCTCTGTGTCGGGTGAATGGAGACTTATTTCCTTTTTGGGTCGTCTCACGTGATTGGAGACTGCCCAAAATGGAAAGAATGTTGTGAGTGTAATAGTAAAATAGGAGAGAGAATGAGTAGAGGGAATAGTAAATATTATAATGGTGTTGTGAGTATTAAAATAATGTAGGAGAGAGAATGAGTGGAGGGAATAATGAAGATTATTCCCTTTTTCTTAGTTATTGTGCCCAATTTTTTGGTGTCCATTGACCCGACACGGAGGGAGTAGTGTATAGGGTATAGGGTATAGTGTATAGTGTATAGGGTATAGTGTATAGGATGTAGTGTATAGTGTATAGTGTATAGGGTATAAGGTATAGTGTATAGGGTATAGGGTATAGTGCAAGGTTCTAAAAAGCGCTAGGCGGATGCTAGACGGCGGAGCCGGGCCTAGCGCCTAGGCTGGGACAAGTCGGGGACTAATCGGGATTAGTCGGGATTAGTCAGGACCTAGGCGGGGCTTAGAACTAGGCGTTGGAGAGGGCTGGCGCCTGGCGGGCCTGGCGCCCCAAAGCGGGTCTTTTAGAACAGAGGTATAGTGTATATATAGTGTATAGGGTATAGTGTATAGGGTATAGTGTATAGGATTTAGGATTTAGGGTTTAGGGTTTAGAGTATAGTGTATAGTGTATAGGGTATAGTCTATAGTATATGGTATAGGGTATAACGTTTTCAGTTAGTTTTTTGAAATTCCAGTCAGTTTTTAACGTTTCCAGTTAATTTTTTAGAATTTCACTCAGTTTTTTAACGTTTTCAGTTAGTTTTTTAACGTTTTCAGTTAGTTTTTCAAAATTTCAGTTAGTTTTTTGAAATTCCAATCAATTTTCTAAGGTTTCAGTTAAATTTTTTAATGTTTTAAGTTTGTTATTTTGTTAATTAGTTCTAAAAATAATTAAAAATTAAATTTTATAATCACCGACGGAATATTTCTGTCGCTGATAAATTAAAAAAAAAATTAATTAATCACCGACGGAATTATTCCGTCGCTGATTAATTAAAAATTAAATTTTATAATCAGCGACGGAATATTTCCTTCGGTGATAAATTAAAAAAATTAAGTAATCACCGACGGAAATATTCCATCGCTGGTTTTATTTTTTTATTTTTAAAAATATTTAATTTTTACCGACGAAATTATTCCGTCACTGATTAATTAAAAGTAATTAAATATTAAAATCACCGACGGAATAATTTCGTCGCTGATTAAAAAAAAAAAAAAATTATTACTTTTCACCGACGAAATAATTCCGTCGCTGATAAGAGATAGCGACGGAATAATCCGTCGGTAAAGTTGACGCCAATTTAGTGGCGGTAAATAAACGAATATTCGAAGAATATTCGTTTTAGCGACGGAATCTAGCGACGGAAATAAATTTTGTCGGTAAATTTGACGCCAAAATTATTCCGTCGCTATAGCATAATTTCCGTCGCTATTTAGCGACGGAATGCTTCCGTCGCTGTTGATTCCGTCGCTAAAGCACTAGTTTCTGGTAGTGGCGCATTACATGCACGCATGTAACATATCACTCTTTGGCCAAATCTTAGACTTCATTTGATAGTTGAACTATCAATTGATTCTTAGACTCTAATAGTTCAACTATCATACTCGCATTTATTCTCATGATTCAGCTATCTGCCTCATATTTTCCAACAAAAAAAAATAACTATTAATCTTTATATACATCTATCAGATCCAATTTTTTATCAAAAGAAAAGAATATAAACAAAAAAACACCCACAATAAACTATCATAGTCAATAGTTCAACCCAACAACTCCCTCCCCCCAAAAAAAATGAAGAGGAGAAGATAAATGGGCAGCTATGTGGGGATAAATGGTATATTTGGAGAACCAGCTCGCTAGGTCTTGAGGAATATTCATTCCCCTCTGGTGGGGTGGGGGGAGGGTATAGAGGCAGTCGGGGTGGTTACCAGAAGAGAGAAAGAGAGACGACGAGAACAAAAATTAAAATAGAGAGAAGATGAAGGGCAGTTATGTGGGGATAAAGGGTGTATTTGGAGAATCAACTAGGGATTTTGACGAATATTCATTCCCCTTTAGGACCCAACCAACCTACGAGAAATGCCTCGAGGTTTTTATGAAATAGAGATGGGGATAAAGGGTGTATTTGGAGAATCAACTATGAGAATGATAAAAGTCATTTAGTCCCTAAAAATCTAAAAATATACTCGTATGTGTGTTTGTCACAACCAAGATTCCGCTCTTTTCTTTAACACCCAATAAAGGCTTCTTCCTGGATTGCAATGAATGTGAAATATTGAGAGAAAAATGTCAAAATCAATACTATAGACCCTACACTGCAACTGTATACATATAAACGTGAAGGAAATAAATTAACATTTCCTGTAGACAAGGTCATTCCTCCAGCATATACAGGTCCAGAGTATGTAGGAAAGTAAGATGATGACCAATAAGCTCAAGGGCAAATTACGTCCTAATCCCTCAATTTAAACAAAATTACATCCTAAAACATGAAATCATCAATTCTACCCCCTAATCCTACTTTGAAAAAAAATTAACCATATAATCCTTCAATCCATTTGTAATATATTTAAATAAAATAATACACCCCCTCTCCAAATCACACAAACACACTCTCTCATTTTCTCTCTCTCTCTAAGTTTCTCTCTCTACTCCATCTCTCCCGTCATCTCTTCGGCGACCCCTTCCTCACCGTCGGCCGGCGACTCTTCTCTGCCTCAGATGAACGGCCTCTTATTCTCCGGCCACATCTACAGCTCAATCGACCTTTCCCTATCCCAACCACCCTCTCCCTCACCTCCGACATCCCTCTCCCCTTTCCACCTCCGATCGACGATCTCCTTCTCTTTCCCGACTAGATCTACAACTCCAGCGACCTTTCCTCCAACTCCAGCGGTGGTAGAGATGGCATTCTTCGGCATTGAAGGCTTCCGTTGAGGAACTAATCCCAAATCTATTAGTTATCGGAGTTTCTCTGGGGTGGTTGTAAAGGTTGTGTATTCTTTGGGCATTTGTATAATTTCAGGTTCTAGAATGTTGTTTCTTTTTCCTCGGTACATGTAGTAAAAATAATTTACTCCTTGAGGTAGCTCCATCGTAGCGAATCTGTTATTGTCAGAAGATGCGAGGTTGCTACCGGGGCATCGGATCATCGGCGGAGGTCGTGCGACGTCAGGGTTAGTAGTACGTTTTCGGATCTATTCAGTTGATTCCTTTTTGGTTTTCTTGTTTTTCTGCTTCCAAACATAAAAATTAACATCAAATCTAAGCATAAAAATGAATGAATCAAAAGAGTAACTGAATGACGTGTATAAGATGAATGGCCCCCATATGTATTAACCTTAACATTATCATTACCTCATGAATCATCAAAATAAAAAAGAAAAGAAAAAAGGAGATCCAAAGAATTAAACAAGGACTAAATGAGAAATTAATAGAATGACAAAGCTTAACACCTCATTTGACCGGCCATTCATTCTTCCTTCCCATGTTCTGATTATTCTCTTCATAATTTACATTTTAGCATCTTCTTAATCTTCAAATCACAAATGGGACCAAACTAATCTATGTATTTTATTTTATTTTTGTGTTTTACTTCCACCATCGTATAATAATAAAGACACAAAATTGAAAGCACATATTAATTAAGAAAAATATATATTAATAATAAAGTAAGTATTATGAACATGAAAAATAAGATAGGTGTGAGAGTATGTTTCTAATAAGCGATCAATGGTGGAGTTGGTGGTCGCCGAAATTGATCGTCTTTTTAGTACTTTAGTTGACAACTGAGAACTTACTAATAAGTTATCAGTTGTTTGGTCGCCGGAGTTGGAGATCACCAGAGTTGATCGTGTTCTTAGTGGAGACAACTGAGAACGTAGTGATAAGTGAAGTTCTCAGTTGTTTGGTTGCCGGAGTTGATCGTGTTCTTATTAGTTTAGTTGACAACTGCGTACTTACTGATAAGTTAAATTCTCAGCTGTTTGCGAGTTGTATGGTCGCCAAAGAGGTCGCCATAGTTGGTGGTCGCTGGAGTTGATCAGTTCTTATTAGTTTAATAGACAACTGAGAACTTACTGATAAGTTCTCAGTTGTTTGATCGCTGGAGTTGGTGATCGCCGGAGTTGATCGTATTCTTAGTGTAGACAACTGAGAACTTATTGTTAAGTTAAGTTCTCATTTGTTTGATCGCCGGAGAGGTCACCGGATTTGGTGGTCGTCGTCGCCAGAATTGGTGATCATCATCGGAATTGATCGTGTTCTTAGTGGAGACAACTGAGAACTTACTGATAAGTTAGGTTCTCAGTTTTTTGGTCGCCGGAGATGTCACCGGAGTTGGTGGTCGCCAGAGTTGATTGTGTTTTTAATAGTTAAGTTGATAACTGAGAAATTACTGATAAGTTCTCAGTTGTTTGGTCGCCATAGTTGGTGATCATCGGAGTTGATCGTGTTCTTTGTGGAGACAACTGAGAACTTACTGAAAAGTTAAGTTCTCAGTTATTTGGTCGCCGGAGTTGGTGGTCGCCGGAGTTAATCGTGTTTTTATTAGTTTAGTTGACAACTGAGAACTTACTGATAAGTTAAGTTATCAGTTGTTTGGTTGCGGGAGAGGTCGCCGAAGTTGGTGATCGCCGGAGTTAATCGTGTTTTAGTAGTTTAGTTAATAACTGAGAACTTACTGATAAGTTAAGTTTTCAGTTGTTTGGTCGCCGTAGAGGTCGCCGGAGTTAATCGTGTTTTTAGTAATTTAGTTGACAACTGAGAACTTATTGATAAGTTAAGTTCTCAGTTGTTTGGTCGCCGGAGAGGTCGTCATAGTTGGTGGTCGCCAAAGTTGGTGTCGTCGGAGTTAATCATGTTTTTAGTAGTTTAGTTGACAACTGAGAACTTAATGATAAGTTAAGTTCTTAGTTGTTTGGTCGCCGAAGTTGGTGGACGCCGGAGTTGGTGATCGCCGGAGTTAATCGTGTTATTAGTAGTTTAGTTGACAACTGGAAACTTACTGATAAGTTAAGTTCTCAGTTGTTTGGTCGCCGGAGAGGTCGCCGGCGTAAAAAAAAAAAAAAGTCGCCGGAGTTGATGGTTGACGGAGTTGTTGAATGGAGAAGATGGGGAGGGGGTGACCTAAGGTGATGGTGGTTGGAGAGAAAATGAATTGATAAACAGGGTGGACTTAGTAAAATGATGAGAGGGTATACTTATTAAGCTAGGGATTATATGGTTAGATGAAATATTGCTTGTGTTATAAGATAAAATTGATAAATTTGAGTGATTATATGGTAAATTCCCCTAAGCTCAAAATGTGGCAAAACAAGAAGGGTACAACCCTATACATGAAGCCCATAATAACCTAAGTAGTTAGTACAACGTAATAGTGATAAATTGTACATAATTTGAGAGTTTGGTTATTCATTTATTTAGAAATTAAGCATATTAATTAAACGCATCAGAGCTTCAAACAATTATGCAGACAGACAAATGTTAGACAAATGTTAGGATTGAATACAAACTAAAACATGGAAAGATTTGGACTGCGCGGAAGAAGGAAAATAGGAGCAAATCTGACAGTTTCCTAATTTGATCCGGTTCTCTTTTGGCAACATAATTCTTTTCTTGGATTGGAGAATGAATTAGAATCTTTAAAGGTTTAGGTTTGTTGTTCCTATAAATACAAGTGATAACCTAGAAAATTGTGAGCTAGTAGTTGATCAAATTAGTCGTTGCTTATTTGTGTTAGCCAGAGAGAATTTGTGAGATCTACAGAGAGCCAAGAACATTGAGGGTCTGTTGGGTGCCGTCAGTGGCATTCCATTGACCGTCCAAGATATGAGAGGATGTATGTGAGGGTGTGTTCATGATGTGAGATTATGTTTATTGTTGTAAACATTAGCAATATTGTAACACCACATATTGAGATATTAGTTGATATCCTGGCTTGATACTGCCACCAGATGTAGTCGTTGTTGCGAAAAAACTGAGTTAACAAATTGTGTGTTTTCTTGTTGTTTACTTTCACATAATTCATGTGTGTTGTGTCTCACCATTATATTTCACCATTATCAAGTTGATGGGTAAGAACTGAACTGATAGACCATAATTCCACAACAACAAACTCTACCAGACATCCGCAAACAGAGACGTAGATGATGTCTTGAAGAGTTTGATAAAAAAGAATACTCCCTCCGTCCCAGCTCACTTGACACTTATTTCCATTTTGGGCCGTCCCAGCTCACTTGACACCTCCCAAAAATAACCTACTTTTTATATTTTTATATTAGATGGACCCCACCACTCATTCTCTCTCTTCATTTTTCACCACTCAATTTATTCAACCAACACTACTATTTACCCCACTCATTCTCTCTCTTCATTTTCTACCACACATTTTTTTTATTTTATTCTTTTTTCTTAGTTCTCGTGCCCACCTCTTGGGTGTCAAGTGAGGTGGGACGGAGGGAGTATAAGTTATGTTGGACAAATTTTCACGACTAACATGCAATGAAGAGCCTCTACACATTGCAACCATCTGAGGTCATCTAGATTTTGTGCACATACTCGTAAAGCATAAACCAGAGCTTACTTGTCTAGTAGACGTCGTACCCCTCGTCACTTTGCATCTTCAATTTTCAAGTATGCATTTCTCGAGATGGAGATAGGAGGACCCCTCTTCACTTGGCAGCAATGAACGAGCAACTTGAAGTTATACGAGCTTTAGTCAAGATGGATCCACGGGAGATGTCTAGAGAGTCAATCATGTTGCACGCTGTCGTCCCACCCAGTAAGAAATCAAAATGGGATTTAGATTCACTCAATAATGCCACTTTTTGCAACTAAGTAAAATATTTAAGCCAGTAACATTAGGTTAATCACTACAAAGAAAAACGGATTTAGAGACGGAAATTTAAAGACGGACGGAATCCGTCGTTAATTTGGCGACAGATTAGAGACAGAACCAAAAATCAGAGACGGATTCGGAATTCGTCTCTAAATTAGAGACGGATTCAGATTCCGTCTCTAATTCAGAGACGGAATCTGAATCCGTCTCTAATTTAGAGACGGAATCCGAACCCGTCTCTAATTTAGAGACGAAATCTGATTCCGTCTCTAATTTAGAGACGGATTCAGATTCCGTCTCTAAATTTTAGAGACGGGTTTTGTATCTGTCTCTAAAATAGAGACATATTCAGAATTCGTCTCTAAATTAGAGACAGATTCAGAATCCGTCTCTAAATTAGAGACAGATTCATAATCCGTCTCTAAATTAGAGACAGATTCAGAATTCGTCTCTAAACTTTAGAGACAGATTTTAACCCGTCTCTAATTTAGAGACATATTTTTGAATCCGTCTCTAATTTAGTGACAGATTCAACATCTGTCTCTAAAATTTAGAGACAGATTTAGTATCCGTCTCTAAATTTGACTTTTCTTCTATAAACTTTAATTTGTTTAGTTTTTTTCTATCTTTTTTTATATAACTTTTTCTAAAAAAAACCACTAATTAACAAAGGCTAAAATATTATTTTCTACTCAATAAATTTTTTTATAAAAATAAAAAATAAATATAGGGTAGTCCGTCCCTCTTTTGACTTTTCTTCTATATACTTTCATTTGTTTAGTTTTTTTCTATCTTTTTTTCTATAACTTTTTCTAAAAAAAAACACTGATTAACAAAGGCTAAAATATTGTTTTCTAGTCAATAAAATTTTTTATAAAAATAAAAAATAAATATAGGGTAATCCGTCCCTCTTTTGACTTTTCTTCTATATACTTTCATTTGTTTAGTTTTTTCTATCTTTTTTTCTATAACTTTTTCTAAAAAAAACCACTGATTAACAAAGGCTAAAATATTATTTTCTAGTCAATAAAAATTTTTTAAAAAAATAAAAAATATATATAGGGTAGTCCGTCCCTCTTTTGAATTTTCTTCTATATACTTTCATTTGTTTAGTTTTTTTCTATCTTTTTCTATAACTTTTTCTAAAAAAAAACCACTGATTAACAGAGGCTAAAATATTTGTTTTCTAGTCAATAAAAATTTAAAAAAAATAAAAAATAAATATAGGGTAGTCCGTCCCTCTTTTGACTTTTCTTCTATATACTTTCATTTGTTTAGTTTTTTTCTATCTTTTTTTCTATAACTTTTTCTAAAAAAAACCACTGATTAACAAAGGCTAAAATATTGTTTTCTAGTCAATAATTTTTTTTTTTTATAAAAAATAAATATAGGGTAGTCCGTTCCTCTTTTGACTTTTCTTCTATATACTTTCATTTGTTTAGTTTTTTTCTATCTTTTTTTCTATAACTTTTTCTAAAAAAAACCACAGATTAACAAAATCTAAAATATTGTTTTCTAGTCAATAAAAATTTTTTAAAAAAATGAAAAATAAATATAGGGTAGTCTGTTCCTCTTTTGACTTTTCTTCTATATACTTTCATTTGTTTAGTTTTTTTCTATCTTTTTTTCTATAACTTTTTCTGAAAAAAACCACTGATTAACAAAGGCTAAAATATTATTTTCTAGTCAATAAAATTATTTTTAAAAAATAAAAAATAAAAATAGGGTAGTCCGTTCCTCTTTTGACTTTTCTTCTATATACTTTCATTTGTTTAGTATTTTTTATATCTTTTTCTATAACTTTTTCTAAAGAAAACCACAGATTAACAAAGGCTAAAATATTTTTTTCTAGTCAATAAAAAATTTTTTAAAAAATAAAAAATAAATATAGGGTAGTCCGTTCCTCTTTTGACTTTTCTTCTATATACTTTCATTTGTTTAGTTTTTTTCTATCTTTTTTTCTATAACTTTTTCTAAAAAAAAACCACTGATTAACAAAGGCTAAAATATTGTTTTCTAGTCAATAAATTTTTTTTAAAAAAATAAAAAATAAATATAGGGTAGTCCGTCCCTCTTTTGACTTTTCTTCTATATACTTTCATTTGTTTAGTTTTTTTCTATCTTTTTTTCTATAACTTTTTCTAAAAAAAACCACTGGTTAACAAATGCTAAAATAATGTTTTCTAATCAATAATTTTTTTTAAAAAAATAAAAAATAAATATAGGGTAGTCCGTTCCTCTTTTGACTTTTCTTCTATATACTTTCATTTGTTTAGTTTTTTTCTATCTTTTTTTCTATAACTTTTTCTAAAAAAATCACTGATTAACAAAGGCTAAAATATTATTTTCTAGTCAATAAAAATTTTTAAAAAAATAAAAATAAATATAGGGTAGTCCGTCCCTCTTTTGACTTTTCTTCTATATACTTTCATTTGTTTAGTTTTTTTCTATCTTTTTTTCTATAACTTTTTCTAAAAAAAACCACTGATTAACAAAGGCTAAAATATTATTTTCTAGTCAATAAAATTTTTTTAAAAAAATAAAAAATAAATATAGGGTAGTCCGTCCCTCTTTTGACTTTTCTTCTATATACTTTCATTTATTTAATTTTTTTCTATCTTTTTTTCTATAACTTTTTCTAAAAAAATCACTGATTAACAAAGGCTAAAATATTGTTTTCTAGTCAATAAAAAATTTAAAAAAAAATAAAAAATAAATATAGGGTAGTCCGTCCCTCTTTTGACTTTTCTTCTATATACTTTCATTTGTTTAGCTTTTTTCTATCTTTTTTTCTATAACTTATTCTAAAAAAAAACCACTGATTAACAAAGGCTAAAATATTGTTTTCTAGTCAATAAATTGTTTTTAAAAAAATAAAAAATAAATATGGGGTAGTCCGTCCCTCTTTTGACTTTTCTTCTATATACTTTCATTTATTTAGTTTTTTTCTATCTTTTTTTCTATAACTTTTTCTAAAAAAAAATCACTGATTAACAAAGGCTAAAATATTGTTTTCTAGTCAATAAATTTTTTTAAAAAAAATAAAAAATAAATATAGGGTAGTCCGTCCCTCTTTTGACTTTTCTTCAATATACTTTCATTTGTTTTGGGTTTAGGGTTTAGGGGTTAGGGTATAGGGTATAGGGTTTAGGGTTTAGGGTTTAGGGTATAGGGTTTATGGGTTAGGGTTTATGATTTAGGGTTTAGAGTTTAGGGGTTAGGGTTCAAGGTATAGGGTTTAGGGTTTAGAGTTTAGGGGTTAGGGTTCAAGGTATAGGGTTTGGGGTTTAAACCCTAAATCCTATACTCTATACCCTATACCCTAAACCCTAAACCCTATACCCTAACCCCTAAACCCTATACCCTAACCCCTAAATCCTATACCCTATACCCTATACCCTATACCCTAAATCCTAAACCCTAAACCCTAAACCCTAAAACCTAACCCCTAACCCCTAAACCCTAAACCCTAAACCTTATACCCTAACCCCTAAACCCTAAATTCTATACCTTATACCCTATACCCTATACCCTATCCCCTAAACCCTATACCCTATACCCTATACCCTAACCCCTAAACCCTAAACCCTAACTCCTAAACCCTAAACCCTATACCCTAACCCCTAAACCCTAACCCCTAAACCCTATACCCTATACCCTAAACCCTAAACCCTAAACCCTATACCCTAACCCCTAAACCCTAAATCCTATACCCTATACCCTAATCCTTATACATTATACCCTATACCTAACCCCTAAATCCTATACCCTATACCCTAAACCCTAACCCCTATACCCTAAACCTTATACCCTTAACCCTAAACCCTATACCCTAAACCCTATACCCCTAACTCTGAGCCCTAAACCCTAAACCTTAAACCTTATACCTTATACCCTAAACCCTAAACCCTAACCCCTAAACTCTAAGCCCTAAACCCTACACCCTATACCCTAAACCCTAACCCCTAAACCCTAAACCCTATACCTTAAACCCTAAACCCTATACCCTAACCCCTAAACCCTAAACCCTAGACCATATACCCTAAATCCTAAACCCTAAACCCTAAACCCTAAATCCTATACCCTATACCCTAAATCCTATATCCTATACCCTAAACCCTAAACTCTAATGTATAGGTATATACCCTAAACCCTAAACCCTATCTTTTTTTATATAGGGTACAAGGTATAATGTATAGGTATATACCCTAAACCCTATCTTTTTTTATATAATTTTTTCTAAAAAAAATCACTAATTAACAAAGTTTAAAATATTATTTTCGAGTCAATAAAAAATAAAAAAAAATAAATATAGGGTAGTCCGTCCCTCTTTTGATTTTTCTTCTATATACTTTCATTTGTTTAGTTTTTTTCTATCTTTTTTTATATACATTTTTGTAAAAAAAATTACTAATTAACAATTTCTAATAATTTGTAAAGAAATAAAAGTATATAATATAAAACATTTACTTTTTTTAATATTATGTATCATTACTAGTTATTATTAATATTAATATTAAGTATTATTATTAATTATATAATAATAATTATTAATATATTCAACTATTTAATTGAATAATTAACAATAGCATCATTATTAGTATTATTATTAAGTATTATTACTAATAATTTTTAAAGAAATAAAAGTATACAATATAAAAACATTTACTTTTTTGATATTATGTATTATTACTAGTTATTATTAATATTATTATTAAGTATTATTATTAATTACTTATATAATAATAATTATTAATAACTATACAATTAAAGAAAATGGTTTGCTAGGTGAATTATGAATCATTGGATTGAATTTTTTGTTATGTGTTTAATGGTTAAGATAATGTTTGGTTTATGATCCGCGTGAATATTGGTAATCCAATAAAACAATGCCACATGGCATTGTTTTATTGGATTACCAATATTCACACGGATTGCTTCCGTTATTAATCTGAACCATTGATTATAAACAATCCATAGCCCAAATTCATTTAAACAAAATCTTTTTCACCCACTTTTCTCTTTTCTAATAAATCACCTCCCTCTTTTCTCTCTCTTCTCAATCCAACTAACCCTTCTCTCTCAGCGCCTCCCCTCTCATGTGGCCCAGCTCCCCACTGCCCCAATTCTCGTCACCGTCACCGCCACCGCCACCACCACCACCCCTACGCAATATGCCTCCCTCTCCCTCCCTTCCCCAACCCTCCAGCAACCCACGTCGCCGACAACCACACAGCAAACCAAACGCCTTCCATTTCCTTCCCACCCCCTTTCTCAGCGGCCATCGTCGTCAAGGTTTCCAAGGTATGTTACATCGGATTCCTTATTGTTTTTTCTCGAATCATAGTAGCAAGAATATTACAATTTGGGTGTTGTTTGAAGAAATTCGTAATCACCTATTAAGCCTTTTCAATTTCCAGATTTGGTCGAGGAGATATGTTCAACTGGATATGATGCTTCATTAGTTGCACAGTTGCACTGCAATTGTATTTTATTCCTTGATCTGTTGAGATTTCTCCGGTGGTGGTTTCCGGTGGTGGTTTCCGGTGGTGGTTTAGAATATTTGTAAAATAGTTTTTACAAATTTTGTAATCAATCCTAAATTAAATTTAGTAGGGATATTTTGACATTGTTAATTATTGTATATTTCTTTTTTCAATATAGATTATTTATAATTGCAGTTTATGTTTTTTTAATAGTATATATTATAATATATTTTATAAAAAAATATTCAAGCATATATATATGTTTAAAATTATAATTTTTAAACATTTATATATACTATATACTTAAAAATATATATTTATATATATATATATATATATTTAAAAATATATTAATATATATTTTTAAATATATATATATATTTTTTAAAAAAATTCTCAATTTAGCTACGGAAATATTCCTCGCTAAAATGGTTCGAAAATAAAATGAGTATTTAAATAGAGACGGAAAATCTGTCGCTAATCTGTAGACGGTCATATCTGTAGCTAATTTAGACACAGACATATCTGTAGCTAATTTAGACACGGACATATCTGTCTCTAATTTAGAGACGACCATATCTGTCTCTAAATTAGAGACGGACACATCCGTCTCTAAATTAGCTACAAAACAGCGACACCCAATTTAGCGACGAACCTGCACCCACGGAATAGCTACGGAATAAATTCGTAGCTAAACACGATTTAGCTACGGAATCTTCATTTTAGCTACGGAATTTGCCGTAGCTAAATCCGTTTTTCCTTGTAGTGAATGTCAGCTATAGCGATGACACCAAATGTGTAAATGTCAATTCAAGACGGTATAGAGGTATTTTACAATGCCACTAGAGTCATTAAATGACAGGAAATCAAAATGCTATAATGTCATTATTTTTCAAATGCCAGTAAATATGCATATTCTGGCATTTTTAACATAATGCCACCTATATGGTTATCAGCAAAAGTGTTTTTTCATGTTGGTGAAACCTATGCGTCAAGCAAAGATGCCTCAAGACTATCAAATTGTAGGTGGAATGGTATTGGGGCGACGAGGACATGATTGTCAACTCCAAAGGCCATGATGGTAACACCATCTTGCATCTGCCTGCAATCTTCAAACATATACACGTTAAGTACGCGTTGTTTTAGATTCTTTAAATGAACAAATTGGATATACTGTCAAGTATTCTCTTAGATGCTTTTCATTAAAAGAATTTGCCAACTATACGTTCCAGGTAGATTGACATTGTTTAGACTTAATTAGGATCTTCAACTATGTTTGACATTATTTAGAATTATACTCCGTACCAGGATATTTTACTAAGCTCGCCACTTGTACAGGGTGATCCATTTGTATATTTTAATCAACGAGGGCAGCTCCATCTCCATCAGATGAGGTAGAGCATCTACCGTCATGACATAAAAAATTGAAGTCATGACATCCCTCTCTTCTCCACATTAGCTCTCTTCTCCACATTAGCTCTATGTCACATGTTATCAATAATCACAATTTTATATACATTCATGACACAAGTCATCACTTTCTCTCTCTCTCCCTCTCTCTCTCTATCTCTCTTATTTATAATTTTAGTTAATATTTTAAATATTTAAGAATTAATATCATTACAATTTAAATTGATTATTTCAAAAGAGATCAATTGACTAATATTGAGAAACATTGAGTTTTAACGAAGACAAAATAATTAATACTCCCTCCGTCCTTAAAAGATTGTCCTGTCGCACATTTTGCAATTATTAAGGAAAAGCTTCACCTTCTTGTACCTTAGTAGATTTGTACTAACATTCATGCCTAAGTTTAGTAATGGGACATACTTTTTGAGACAAGACAAAATAGCAAATGGGACAATTTTTCAGGGACAGAGGGAGTATTTAACATTGATTATCGAATTTGTTGAAGTTGCGTTAAATAAACAAAAAAAAAATATATATATACTCCATCCGTCTCATAATACCTTGATACAGACGGAAGGTTATATGAGAATGAGAGGAATGACTGAACGAAATATTAGACAACAAGACGGGAATTGAACCCTCACAATAGTTGCATCCAGCAAAACTATTTTTATAAAAATCAATATCAAAAGCTCCCCAGTACAAAAGCCCTAACATGTTATTTATACTAATCCTAGAACATTCTAGACTACTACCAAAATAAAAATAATTAAAATCAATCAAAATATTTAAAATAACAGTCCTAAAATACCAAGCAATGAAATAAGGAAACAGTCCTAAAATACCAAGCAATGAAATAAAGAAACAACTTAAATCAGCAAAGGAGACAATCTTCATCAAACGGAAGCAATCTTCAGCCAGCTTCAGCACCTCGGAGCTTGAGGCGCCCGCCCAGCCTCGCATGATGTGCCCGCCTCATGCCCAGTTTGTTGTTTCGTCCGTTGCTCTTCATATTGTATCATTCTCCTCTTCTTAGAAAAATTCGACCTCGAATTTGAGTCGTTGTTTTTCGGAAATACCTCTGAAAACTTAAGCTTCAAACATCTTCGAACTGTATACTTAGTAGCACTTCACATCACATTCATCCAATCCGTCCATCCGTTTACGAAAAAACTCTCACTAAATAAACCTTTGAAGAACCCAGATTGCGAAATAAACGGAACTTCAACAAAAAATGGATCCTCATAACAATAAGAACCGAAAATGCCTCCTTTCAATGAAAATAGATGAACCCAGAAAATCACAACCTGCTCCCAGGTTCGGCTGAGGGAACGCAATGGTTTCTGCTGGGTCAAAACCCTCAAAAGCTTCTTCACAATTATCGTCATCAAAGATTGGTGGTTTTGACCAATCAATGACAACGTCGGAACCCGTCGAATCAACAAAGCAATCCACGGTAACAGGATTCAATCGGTCACAAAACTCGTCAAGAGTCAGAGGATCGGCCTCTCTCTTGCACTCAAGTTCGTGATCACGATCGAAAGGATAGATATCCTCATCATCATCAGACCACGGATCGACTCAGAGCCACTCTTCATCAGACGATACGTCTGAATCCGAGTCCTCCAACTGCGCTAGTTGTCGTTGAATTCGTCGACCCTCCACCCGATCAAAGTATCTTTGGAGTTCTCGAATCTCGGAACGCAACAAACGGAGTTTGAGATCTTGAATCTTTCTTCGCAGTTCGTCCTTCTTGATTTCATATAGGTCACGTTCGTGATGGGGATCGTATGCATGGGGCTTCGCTTCACGAACCCTTCTACGAACACCATGAACACCATGACCACGCCTTCGTTCAGCCATCAAAACGACCAGGAAACTGATACCAATTGATACAGACGGAAGGTTATATGAGAATGAGAGGAATGACTGAACGGAATATTAGACAACAAGACTGGAATTGAACCCTCACAATAGTTGCATCCAGCAAAACTATTTTTATAAAAATCAATATCAAAAGCTCCCCAGTACAAAAGCCCTAACATGTTATTTATACTAATCCTAGAACATTCTAGACTACTACCAAAATAAAAATAATTAAAATCAATCAAAATATTTAAAATAACAGTCCTAAAATACCAAGCAATTAAATAAGGAAACAGTCCTAAAATACCAAGCAATGAAATAAGGAAACAACTTAAATCAGCAAAGGAGACAATCTTCATCAAACGGAAGCAATCTTCAGCCAGCTTCAGCAACTCGGAGCTTGAGGCGCCCGCCCAGCCTCGCATGAGGTGCCCGCCTCATGCCCAGTTTGTTGTTTCGTCCGTTGCTCTTCATATTGTATCATACCTTACTCATTTTGTTATTTTGGGCGACCCACTTTAACGTCACACTTTCCTAAAAAAAAACTTTTTAATACTTCTTTATTCATGGGACTCACTTGTCATACTCACAACAACTATCCACTTACTATTCTCTACCCCACTTTCTCTCTTCTACCCACTCACAACTTTTACTTTAATAACATTATATATATTCACTTCTTATTTTCAATTCTCAACAGTAAATGAGTAAGCTAATATGGGACGGAGGGAGTAGTAAATAAATATTTTTTGATAAATTAATGTGCTAAAAAAAAGGTTTTATAGTTAGATTTTGAAAGATTGTCTAATGACTTTTGCTTTTTTATCCTTTAATCATGAGAAGATGACTCTAGCCCACCAACATATGGCTCAAGTAGGGAGCAAATGTATGGGAATATCTTGTGCGTGAAGTACAAAGGCAAATGGAGCTGAAACCAACCAAATCTCACGACTTGACTTGGTACTGTTACCAGAAACTCAATTATGTCATCCATGACTTAATTTTACCCATGTCATGAATGGTGCCACATCAACCATGACATTTTCTCAAAGTCATGAAATGAAGAAATTGGTTACCATCGTCCTTCTCTAGAATAATTTCCTATTTGATAAGCACATGGTACGACTATATCCATGTAGAAGAAATTGGCCCAACCAAAAGGTCAATGAAGTTATAATCAAAATATATTCAACTTGTAATTTTTCTTGTATAAGAACTAGCGGTGGAAATGGTTCGATTTAGCTTGATTTGGACAAATTTAAAAGTTAAACTGCTAGCATCGGTTTGGAGAAATTTCAAACCGAGCTAAATCATAAAAAAACTCAGACCGACCTAAACCAAACCACTATGGTTCGGTTTGGTTCGATCTAAACCGCATTTTGATTTGCGGTTCAGACCACGGTCCAAACCGTAATCTAATCTTGACCACGGTTCAAATCACATTTCAAACCATAATCTTTTTTTGTTAATCATTTTATGACTAATGAATATAAATAAGTACTTAAAATAAATACAAGCATAACTTGATTAAGAATAAGTACTTAGAATATAAATAAGTTCACAAGCAATATTTCAACTAAAAATGTGCAAGGAAAACTCTACTATTTAAATCAAGCTTAAAAATTAAGAATCAATGCAAGTGGCCATCATTTTTCGCAGCTTGATCAAGGATGAAACAGTATGACTAAGTACCTGAATTCATGATTTGTGATACCCAAAAGTTAATTCAAGTTTGACTACAGACTACAGAAAGAATGCATAAAAATGACTTGCCTTATAAGGAGCACACCAATGTAATCACAGTACATAGATTGGACAAAATTAAATGTAAACATAAGGTAAGCCAGGAAAGAATACATAATTCTTGCGGTTTCATGGTTCGATTTAATGGTTCGGTTTCACGGTTTCAAATCGCGATTCGGCTCGGTTTGGCTCGGTTCGATTTAGGAGTGTCAAACCCCAAACTAAGCTGAACCACATGGTTTGTTAATTTCTCAAACCGAGCTAAACCACTTATGTCTAAAAATCGAATCAAATCACACAATTTAACTCGATTCAACTCCAAACTGCGGTTTAAACCAAACAATTTTCACCCCTAATAAGAACAAAAGGTGGGTTCTCTACAAAGGCCCAACACACTCACCCCTCGTGTATATCGTAAAATCTAAGGAGAAACGCGTTTCTCCTAAGCGCTTAGGAGAAACGTGTTTCTCCTTAGCGGTTTATTAACGGGTTTAATTGAACGTTTAACGAATCGGTTTCTTAACCGGTTTAATTAAAACATGTTTGCCCTAAGTTCAATACCAAAACGAAATCAGTAGCAAGGAAACCCCAGTTGAATATCCAGAAACTATATCCAGAAATCAGTAGCAAGCGAAATCAGTAGCAATCGAAGGAATTATGGAAAATCCAGCTGTTGAAATCAGGAGCAAGCGAAAATCCGACTGTGAGTTCACATGTTATTATTGTTTTGGTTCGCATTTTCATAAATTTATGGATATATTAAGCATACTCATCTGTATATGAATTTAACAATGTGTTTTAGTTTGAAATTTACAATTTCTGTGTATCTATTTTGTGTTTTATGTTTAACGATTTACCATTCTACTTAGTATTGTCTCTTGGCTTTTAATTCATAATTTTTGTCATGATTAACAATGTGTTTTAGTATTGTCTCTTGGCTTTTAATTCATAATTAAAAAGGTTCTGGATATAAATTAAAAAGCTTCTGGATATAAATTAAAAAGGTTCTTGATATCAATTAAAAAGGTTCTGGTTATAAATTAAAAAGCTTCTGGTTATCCTTTCAAAAGGTTCTGGATATCCTTTCAAAAGGTTCTGGCTATATATTTTCAAAAGGTTCTGGATAACATTTCAAAAGGTTCTGGATATCCTTTCAAAAGCTTCTGGATATCCTTTCAAAAGGGTTCTGTATATTTATGTTTTACTCATTAATTAATTACTTTTTCTTAAATAATAGAAGAACCTTTTTAATTATTTGTGTATATTTTCTGGATATCATTTTGAAAGTTTTTGGATATTCAATTGTTTGTTTCTGGATATTCAATTGTTTCTAGTTATTCATTTGTTGATATTTTCTGGATATTCATTTGCTTGTTTCTGGCTATTCAATTGTTTGTTTCTGGATATTCATTTGCTTGTTTCTGGATATTCATTTGTATGTTTCTAGATATTCATTTGTGGATATTTTCTGGATATCATTTTGAAAGTTTCTGGATATGCATTTTGATAGTTTCTGGATATTCATTTGTATGTTTCTGGATATTCACTTCATTTATTTCTGGATATCCTTTCTTTATTTTTATTTTTTATGTTTTGTAGCTGCAAATTTAAATAAAGGTGAAGGTAGTAAGAAGCATAAGAAGAATCAATTAAGTGAAGGTCAAGTTAAGAACTCTAATAAGAAATCAACAGTGGATGTGGTTGAAAGTGGTAAGAAACGGGCATTTGAACATTGTTGTGTCCCAGAAAGGCTTATTGATCTTTGTTTAACCGATGCTCAGAAAGAAGATGTTAAATCTATAGGTTTTGGTGGACTATTAGAACTTAAGTTGAATAGATTGCCAACAGGGGGAATTGTGGAATATCTTGTTGAAAGATTTGATTCAGGAAGCTTTATTCAGAGAATCAAGAATAACAAGTATTATATAACCACAAATGATGTTTTTGATATTCTTTGTCTTCCAAGGAACTTAAAAAAAGAGAAGATAAATTGTTCAATAGGAATTGACAAAGAGTTGAGCGCACGATATAAAAATACTTTTGGGAAAGTTAAAGATGGTATTCCAACCGTTGCTGCCTGGTCGACGCATCAAAGAACTACCTGATGGAGGTGATGAGTTTAAACGCCTCTATGTATTGTTTCTTTGTCGGTTTCTTTCTTGCACCAGGAGTAACAAAGGTCGTTGATTGTTCTTTGTTGGCATTGGTTGAAGATGTTACTCAAATCAAAAAGTTTGATTGGTGCCAATTTGTATTGAATAAGTTATCGATGGTGTTAGGAAGTTTAAGGCTTCTTCGGCGGTAAAGTGAGGTGTTGCGGTGGTTGTGTGTCAATTCTTTTAATAGCTTACTTTCATAGATTTCCATATTTGCGTAAACATGAACCAACCGCACGTCCTTTGATTCAACATTGGACTCAAGAGAAAATTTTCTGTCGAGTGGGAATGAAGCTAAGATTGGTTGGGGTGGAGTTCTTTATTTGGATAATGTTTATCCTATTACAAGCTATGAGGATGATTTGGATGAAGGACAGATTGGATTGCTTCGATTGATCTTTGCTCCTTTTGTTGAGGATGTAAGTCATCCTACAAAAATACCTGCAAGTGAAAATGTTCAGAAGTTTTGGATTACATTAAAGAGTCACTGGAAATATTTAGAATGATATTAAAGTTGCTATCAATGCTCACATTGCAAGGATTTCAAAAATTGAGAAGGGGAAAGAAAAAGTTAATAATGATGATGTTGAGAAAGGATCTGGCTGAAGAGGAGGATTTGGTTGGTGATAGTGAACCTTGGAGAAGTCGGGTTTTTGATTACATTGATGATATTATTGATAAATTGAAAACTTCAAAAGATGAGCTGAAGGAGAAAGGGAAGGTTGGACCATTGCCAACATTTAGGATTCTTTCACAGAGTCAAGGATCTGAGCATACAGAGTCTGATGATAATGTTGAAAAATTTCAGAATTTTGATGACAGATATGTGCATGAGCATTATGAGGATCAAGATGCTACCAATGTTGATCAACCAATCAAGATCAATCTGCGAGCATCAAATTGCTAGGCTTAATACGAGAGGATCAAGTTACCGATACCCATCCGTTAAAACAACCAATGATTGAGCCTATGTCATTTATTAAAGAAGTTGACGTGGAAGAAGAATATTCTTCACAAATTTTTGGTGCTATTGATAATTTGGTTGAAAAAATTTTTCAACATGGTGTTAATGGTGAGAAGTTTGACAAGATGTTAGATGAAGTGCATTTGGAACCTGTGAATGGTGAGATTATTCTTTCATCTGAATTCATGGTGAAGAATAAGGAAGTAATGATTGGTATGCCAAAGATAAAGATGAAAGTGGTTGATTATTGCTTCTCAAAATTGATTCTTCCAGAGTCAAAAAAGTAATATCCCCTTTTTATTTCAATATTATTACAGTTGAAATTAAATATGATATTCAAATTTTAATATTATTTTTTCGAGTGCTTTTTTCGGTTTAATGATTTCTTTGGGTGGAAGCGAGACGATATTTTGAGTATGAGAGAAGACACGAGATATCACAAGTGCAATTGTGAATGCTTGGGCAATGTTGTTGAACAAGTGGAACATAAAAAAGGTGTAATGAAGAGATTTATGTTTGGTGTTGACCATTCTGTAAGTTTACTTTTTTTCAACAACTTACAAGTATATATCGATTGCAGGGTATATATCCATGAAATTTTTTTAAGATATTGTTTATCATTTATATTAACAGGCTACTTGGGTGAAACGTTCTTTGAATGCTCGTGTTGGTCTTTGAAATGATTCAAACTTTTTTGTATTGGAAAAATGATGTTAATGTAGATGGGAATGTAATGGATCTGAAAGAAGTAGATCTGGTATGTATTTTCATTTGTCAATACATTTCTGGATATCATATTGAAAATTTCTGGATATACTTTATGGTATTTCTGGATATATGCATGACCAAGGCCTAGGCCAAGGCCAAGGCCTATGCCATGGCCAAAGTAATTTACGGATATACTTTATGATATTTACGGATATACTTTATGGTATTTACGGATATATCCGTGACCCGAGCCTAGGCCAATGCCTATGCCATGGCCAAAGTAATTTCTGGATATACTTTATGGTATTTCTGGATATACTTTATGTTATTTCTGGATATATCCATTACCAAGGCCTAGGCCAAGGCCAAGGCCTATGCCATGGCCAAAGTAATTTCTGAATATACTTTATGGTATTTATGGATATACTTTAAGGTATTTCTGGATAGTCACCTAATATATTTCTGGATATACTTATTTTTTTGCAGTTTTTTTTTTCCATACTTTAAGGGAAGCAATAAAGGTGGGCACTTTACACTATATGTGTACAACATGGCTTCAAAATCCAATCACTATTTTGACAACCTTTCAATGAATCAAGCAAAAGAAGCTGAAGTTGTGAAACTTACGAAAGCATTGGTATATGTTTTGAAACTTACGAAAGCAGTTTTATATTTTTCATTTTTGTTTTCATTGGTTATCTAATATTTTATACTTTAAATGTTTTCAGTATGTGCCTATGAAAGGTTTTTTGAAGAAGATTGATCATCCATGTTATAATGATTTTGAAGACAAAAAAACATATAAATTTGAATACATGGAATGTGATTGGGTTCTTAAAGAAAATCATGTTAACCATGATTGTGGAGTTTATGTGATGTCTGAGATGAATGATTTTCAAGGATCAAAGTACTCATGCCCTGAGTTATGTCAGAGTACTATTAAAGTTTTTTTATTCATATTTATATTATATGAGTTTGTATATATATGTTTTAACAATTTTTTTTATTTTTTTACTTTGTAGGATAAACAAAGGATCCGTCTACGAGCCGAAATTCTTTCAACACTTTTGCTTAGTCAATTGAACGAGAGATAAGCATAATTTAATGATTGAAACAAACACTTTTGAAAAAGAGAAGAAAACAAAAAGAACGAGAAGAACAAAGTAATGTACAAGATTCATAGGTGTATGTAATTATGTAATTAGGAATCTGGTTCGGTGATGTAATTAATGTACTTTAGTGAATTGATAGTTTACGGATATTCATATTGAAAGTTTACGGATATGCATATAGATAGTTTACGGATATACATTTTTGATATGCTTTATGGTATTTGTGGATATATCCATGACAAAGGCCATTTAAAGTTTCTTGATATCAATTAAAAATGTGTTTTAGTATTGTCTCTTGGCTTTTAATTCATAATTAAAAAGGTTCGGATATAAATTAAAAAGTTTACGGATATATATTTTCAAAAGGTTCGGATAACATTTCAAAAGGTTCTGGTTATAAATTAAAAAGCTTCTACGGATATCTTTTCAAAAGGTTACGGATATCCTTTCAAAAGGTTACGGCTATATATTTTCAAAAGGTTGGATAACATTTCAAAAGGTTACGGATATCCTTTCAAAAGCTTGGATATCCTTTCAAAAGGGTTCTGGATATTTATGTTTTACTCATTACTTTTTCTTAAATAATAGAAGAACCTTTTTTAATTATTTGTGGATATTTTCTGGATATCATTTTGAAAGTTTTTGAATATTCAATTGTTTGTTTCTGGATATTCAATTGTTTCTAGTTATTCATTTGTGGATATTTTACGGATATTCATTTGCTTGTTTCTGGCTATTCAATTGTTTGTTTCTGGATATTCATTTGCTTGTTTATGGATATTCATTTGTATGTTTCTAAATATTCATTTGTGGATATTTTCTGGATATCATTTTGAAAGTTTCTGGATATTCATTTGTGTAGTTTCTGGATATTCATTTATGTAGTTTCTGGATATGCATTTTGATAGTTTCTGGATATTCATTTGTATGGTTTCTGGATATCCTTTTTGATGGTTTCTGGATATACTTTTTGATAGTTTCTGTATATAAAATTGAAAGAAAACAAACTAAGTAAATTATTTTAAATATAATTACAAAAAAAAAACCAACAATAACAACAAAAACATCTGCAACAATAACAAGAACAAACATCAACATCCCCTAATTCGCATCATTGATTTCTGTCATATGCTGCTCTAGTGCCATGTGTTGTTCCTTGGATATTTCTCCATACGAAGAAATAGATCCACGATGAATAGCATGTGCAAAGAGTTGGTCCCAAGTCAATGTTCTTGTTGGAAAGCTAATCTGGGGGCAGAATGGGCATTGCAATTGATTTTCCACATTATAGAGGGGAAAACGCCCATTTTGGATTGATCGCCTGTGACTTGCAACTTTTTGCTCCAGGGTCCATTCTCTTCTAACCCTAGGCGGAACATCCACAATATCATCTACATATTCAACCTCCTCAGGCTGAAACCCTATATCAGAATCAGAACTTTCGTCCTGCTGAGCTTGGTTGTTGTTGTTGTTATTCATTTTGAGAAATTTGTTTTTTTTTTTTGTTGTGATGGTAGGAGTGGTGTTGTATGGTATTTATATAGGATGAGTACTTGAAACCAGTCAAAAAAGTTGCTCAATGAATTCAATGCACATACATTTATTACTCTTTGAATTCAATGAATTCAATGCACTTACCATCTGTACACATTTATTACTCTTTGAATTCAATAGTAAGTCATGTCTTTTCAAAGTTAAAAGACACATTGGTTGGCTAAAGTCATGGATTCAATAGTTAACTACATATCAAACAAAAAACAGTCATGGATTCAATAGTGCCAAATTTCAAACAAAAACATATTCATTAAACAGAATTTAGTAACCATTAAACAAAAATACATCAAACACAAAAATATTAAAAACAGAATTTAGTAACCATTAAACACTACCACTACCACCTGCTCCATCATCATCTACATTGTCATTCAATTTGTTTTTTGGATCATATTCATTCAAAATATATTCCAAATACATTTCCAAAGCCTTGTGGTGAATCCTAGCAGCTTCATCAATGTTGTGAGCGTTGCCAAACTCATGAGCATGTTTGACTATCCCCACATAATCCTTATCCCTACAATTGTGTCCATTACATGGCTGCAATGGACAACGAAATGAGGGAGTTCCATTTGCAGAAGAAGGCTGCAAAACAACAAGATGACCATTGAGCAATTTTTGGTAGCACACCATGTATATTTTCCAACTTTTGTCATCATTTGAATCACCCAAAGTTGGCTCCCCAGAATTTCCCTTGCCTTTGTTCATCACTAGAAAAATTATTAAAGGTAGAATTTTTCTTGAACTTGATGTATATGTTTACCTTTGGACAGATTTATATAGGCAGAGTACTTGAAACCAGTCAAAAAAGTTGGTCAATGAATTCAATGCACTTACCAACTGTACACATTTATTACTCTTTGAATTCAATAGTAAGTTTGAATGCTTTTTTGACCATTAAAGTATATCCAGAAACTATCAATTCTATATCCAGAAACTCTTAATTTGAATATCCAGAAACTACAAAATGTATAACCAGAAACATTCAATATGAATATCCAGAAACATTCAATATGAATATCCAGAAACTACAAAATTTATATCCAGAAACAACCATATTGAATACCCAGAAACTTTAATTGGCCTTGAACTTTGATTTTGGAAAAGTGTTCCAAGTTAGGTGTTCCAAGTTGAGTAATAAAAAAACAAAAACAGTCACGGATTCAATAGTTATCCCAACTAGTACTGCTTCATTTTGTCCATAAGTAATAGTGCCAAAATTCAAACAAAATCAGTCACGGATTCAATAGTTAACTACATTTCAAAAAAAAATCATGGATTCAATAGTGCCAAATTTCAAACAAAAACAGTCACGGATTCAGTATAAATAAGTTAGATCTTCACTTCTTTTTTATTTCTAAATTTCATCTAAAAAGCAATCAATTTCTCGGTATGAGTACGAGTAGGTCAGTCAAGTCTGAGAAAAATGTTGAAGATTATGAAGAAGAAGATGTTGAGGAATTTCAGGTTTCTTAGAAGATATTAAGGAGGGATATTATAGTTTGTGGACAGCCCCAGATAAACTTCAAACTGCCATCTCTGACAATGAGACAGAAATCAACATGGATTTGGGATTCTCTTCTGTTACATGCCAAGGATCGTGGGGCAACTAAAGCTTATGGAGAGCATGATATGTTCAAGCACTCTGCACTCTATAAGTTTATGGAGAGCAAGAACAAATAATTTGTTATGTGTTGTGTGGTTTGTTTGTTTGTAGTTTTTTTTTTAATGAATAATATCTACTGTATAATATCTACTGTATAATATTATGGAGAGCATGGTCAAGGCCTTGGCCTTGACCATGGCCTTGGCCTTGGACTTCTGGATATGCACCTACCACATTTCTGGATATACATTCAAATACTTATGGATATAATTGGCCTTGGCCTTGGCCTTGGACTTGGCCAAGGCCAAATCCATGACAAGTTCAAGTCCAAGGCCAACTTGTCCATGGCAAGGCCAAGGCCAAGGCCAAGGCTTGGCCATGGCCTTGGCCTTGACCATGGCCTTGGCCTTGGAATTCTGGATATCAATGCACTTACCAACTGTACACATTTATTACTCTTTGAATTCAATAGTAAGTATATCCAGAAACTATCAATTCTATATCCAGAAACTATCAATTTGAATATCCAGAAACTTACAATTCTATATCCAGAATCAATTATCAATTTCTGGATATGCACCTACCACATTTCTGGATATACATTCACATACTTCTGGATATAATTAGCCAAAGCCAAATCCATGACAAGTTCAAGGTCAAGGCCAAGGCCAAGGCCAAGGCCAAGGCCAAGTCCAAGGCTTGGCCATGGCATTGGCCATGACCATGGCCTTGGCCTTGGACTTCTGGATATCATTGCACTTACCAACTGTACACATTTATTACTTTTTGAATTCAATAGTAAGTATATCCAGAAGCTATCAATTCTATATCCAGAAACTATCAATTATATATCCAGAAATTATCAATTCTATATCCAGAAACTTAGAAATGTATATCAAGAAACTATCATCAATTTCTGGATATACACCTACCACATTTCTGTATATACATTCACATACTTCTGGATATAATTGATAAAAACATTTAACTAGTCATTTCTGAACATAAAAACATCAAATATCTGTGTATAAAATATTTAACTAGTCAACTTAATAAATTGTACTTCAATCTAAAAACTATTAAATCAAATGTTCATTTGGTGTTTTTGAACCAAACTCATCAGTGATTGGCTTTCTTCTATCAAACTTTGTCTTTAGCTTTCGTTTTCTGCCCTTTGTATTTGCACGAATTGGATCCATCACAGCTGGAGCACTTGTTATACTTTCTGAACCAACACTATCATTAACACTTGTCGTAGATCTACATTCCTGTTGATTTTCTGACAACAATTGTTGTATAAGAAGTGAGTCTCTATTGAACCCATCTTCCAGTATCTTTTTTGCAGCTCTGTTTTCATGACAAGCCATCATCAGATTGTGGTATTTCATTGCCATCTTTTGTTTCCAGGGAATGAATTCATTTTTCTCTGTTGATGTATTATCTTTTCCTTGATAGACTTTGTCCCATACATCTTTTTTTGCCATCTTTGTCCACCTTTTTTCAATGTAGATATCTGGTATCCTTGTGACATTTGACAAATTCAGCGCCTTTATGCAATGAAAGCACAACCAACCGACTGTAGTAAACTGATTGCAGCTGCATACAACTGTTACACTTTCATCATTCCTAACAAAGAGTACACTCTCATATTTATCTGGGTACTTCTCATGAGCAACATGTATGAATCTGCAATCTTCATCACTTTCATCTCCAAATTTGTATACAGCAGGAAAAGCTCGTTTTACCTCAATCTCAAAGAACTTGAATATCTGTGGTGTGTATACCTCAGCTGCTTGTTTTATGATACCACCATACATGTCTGGTTGAGGGACTGAGATTGATGCTTGAAATTCCTTCTCTTGTTCAGTATTCCTCCAACGTTTAACTGTTTCATTGAATATGTCAAAGAACTGAGTGAGGGATGTGTTTCTGTTTGCTTTGAAACAAAGGGCATGATTTGTGCTCTCGCTTCTTTGGGATGACAATATTCCAGCGGAGAAGAAATTTGTGCTTAAAGCTGTGCACCATTTCTCCCGTAGTCCATATAGACGCTTGAACCAGGAATTTTCAACGAGATTGTATTTCACCAGCATTGACTCCCAACAACTTTCAAATTCATCCTCACTGGTACATCCCATTAAACAATGATCAAATTCTTTTTTAAAATCTTCATTTGTCTTCAATTGTCCAAAGTGGGATACAGCATTTTGTTGGATGTGCCATAAACATAGCCTATGCCTCGTACGCCCTTCAAATACCTGTATTATAATAAAGTTTCTGGATATTAACATTATATGCTTCTGGATATTAACATACAATAAATTTACATTGACCAATTTTTTGTCATGGCTTAGGCCTTGGCCATGTCCAGAAACTAACAATTGAATATCCAGAAACTACCAAAAGAATATCCAGAAACTACCAAACTGAATATCCAAGAAACTTTATATTGAATAACCAGATACTTTAGAATGACTAGCTCTTGGATATTCAATCTGGTAGTTTCTGGATATAAACACCAATGACATATGTGCAAAGTTAAGGCACATCTGAATTATTTTTAGAACTATATAGCACAAATAAAATACTAGATAAGAAATATTATAAAAGAACTGGTTATGGAATTTTATAATCATACCTCTTCAATTGCATTTGACATTGCTTGGTCTTGGTCTGTAAATATTGTTTTTGGTTCTTTTCCTCCCATTGATTTTCTAAACTGCTTAAGCAACCAGACAAATGTTTCTTTTTTTTCATTTGCTATGAAAGCACAACCAAACATGACAGTGTTCCAATGATTATTAATGCCAACTATTGGGGCACAGATAAGATTGTATCTGTTTGTAGTATAAGTTGTGTCAAATATAACCAGATCTCCATAGAGCTTGTAATCTTCCTTCATCATACTATCTCTCCAAAATATAGCCCCAAGTCTTCCTTCATCATCAAATTTGATTTTAAAATAGAACCCTCGATCTTTCAGTGAAATTTCAAAAAGCCTATCAACAACATTCTGAGCATCACCATTTTCAATTTTTTCCATTCTAAGTTTCTGAACAAAATTGACATGATCTTTCTTTGTGTGACCAACATGTTCCTCTCCACCAGCTGCTTTTACCAAAAGACTATATCCATCAGTTGGTTTTATACCAGCTTCTTCCATTATTTCAATTATTTTACCCCGATCTTCTGAGATACACCTTTCACTACGCTTCAAATGGTTCCAATCTGTCCTTGTCATTGGATGATTGTGCTCTGTAACATGGCGGTCAACAACATACATATCTTCCTCTTTTAGCAATTTTGCCCTCAAAAGAGCCTTACATTGAGTCCTCTTTATGTAATTTCTCCTTCTCTTTTGTTGTTTTTTGGTAACATCGAGTTGTTCAACTGGTGAAGGAATTTGAACTTCATTAACATCAACTGGTGATGGAACACTGATTTTATCCTCTTGGGTTGATCTGGTAACTCCTTCACATGAGCAACGGAATAGCTTGTCTAATATCCTTGAAGTCTTTTTTGAAACATGATTTGTTGACAACTTAATACTAAATCCTAGTGCATTTGCATGAAGTTTATACAGTTTGTACAATTCCTCCCATGTCTTTGCTTTTGTTCCCAGCAAATTTTTGCTTATATCAATATTAGGGTCCTCGGTTACAGTTACTGCACACACAAAATATATTAAAAAGAATAATGTTATATGAAATCAGTAATTCTAAAGCAATATGTCAATAAAGTTAAGAGAGAAAACCTATTTGAAGCCCAGTTTCAGGATCTGTAGGTTGTTGAATTTGAGATTCTAAATCAATAGGAGAATATGATTCTGCAAGAAAAGGCAGTAGTTAGTTAGTTTCTGGATATTCATTTTGAAAGTTTCTGGATATTCATTTTTGTAGTTTCTGGATATATCATTGGCCTTGCCCAAGGACATGGCCATATCCCTTGGCATAGTACATTGCCAGTTTAAAAGTTTCTGGTTATTCAACTTGGTACTTTCTGGATATACATTTTATTGTTTCTGGACATGGTCAATTGTGTGTATCTGGATATACATTTTATTGTTTCTGGATATTCAATAGATAGTTTCTGGATATACATTTTTGTAGTTTCTGGATATAGCATTGGCCTTGGCCAAGGACATGACCATATCCTTTGACCTAGTACATTGCCAGTTTAAAGTTTCTGGATAGTCAAATTGGTACTTTCTGGATATACATTTTAATGTTTCTGGACATGGTTAATTGTGTGTTTCTGGATATTCAAATTGGTACTTTCTGGATATACATTTAATTGTTTCTGGATATTCATTTGATAGTTTCTGGATATACATTTGAAGGTTTCTGGATACTCATTTTATAGTTTCTGGATATCAATGCACTTACCAACTGTACACATTTCTGGATATCAAATGAATATCCAGAAACTATCAATTCTATATCCAGAAACTATCAAATGTATATCAAGAAATTATCAAATGTATATCAAGAAACTATCATCAATTTCTGGATATGCACCTACCACATTTCTGGATATACAATCACATACTTCTGGATATAATTGGCCTTGGCCAAGGCCAAATCCATGACAAGTTCAAGGCCAAGGCCAACTTGTCCATGGCAATGGCCAAGGCCAAGGCCAAGTCCAAGGCTTGGCCATGGCCTTGGGTTTGACCATGGCCTTGGCCTTGGACTCCTGGATATCAATGTACTTACCAACTGTACACATTTATTTCTGGATATGCACCAACCACATTTCTGGATATAAATTCACATACTTCTGGATATATAATTGGCCTTGGCCTTTGGACTTGGCCATGGTCAAGGCCAAGGCTAAGTACAAAATCAAGGTCAAGGACAAGGTCAATGCCAAAGCCAATAAGCAATTTATGGATATGTACCTAACACATTTCTGGATATACATTTTTGGTACTTCTGGATATCATTAATATAAATTTCTGGATATGTACCTTACACATTTCTGGATATACATTTTTGGTACTTCTGGATATCATTTATATAAATATCTGGATATAATTTATATAAATATCTGGGTATGGATATAGAGATTAAACATGTAGGCTGGAGAATATCGATTTGTGTAGCCTGGAGAATATCGATTTGTGATATTTCTGAATATCTGTCATGTAATTGAGCTTCCATTTATGCTATTGATGGATAGATCCAAAATTACGTAGATCAATCTCTGGAAATGTACAATAACAATCGACCTTATTACAATAAACGTTGATTAAAATTAAAAACAGTAGTTGTTGATTTGGTTCATATTACCTGATTTAATCAAATATCGATTTCTGTATTGTTTCTTGATATTCATTTTGATTGAACTGTCCTGCTCGTCTCCATTTGCTGTGATCGTTGTAGTGTGTCTTTGTGTGTATACACGCAAATATTGAATTTATCTAGGTTTTTGTAGGTTTTTGGATAATAGAACCGGTTTAATTGAAATGGTTGCCGGTTTTTGAATATATTAAAAAACCCGTTTCTCCATACAGATATGGAGAAACGCGTTTTTCACCAGACCAACTCCGTGTATATATAACCCTCCACACCAAGAACTAGTTTGGACTCTCATTATCTCCCTCCCATCTCTCTCTCTCTCTCTCTATATATATATATATACTCATATACTGTGTGCTCCCTCTGTCCCACACGAACGAATAGGATTTTGTGAATGGCATGGAGATTAAGGAAAAGTGATAGAGGAATAAGTGTTGTGAGTATAAAAAGTGGGTCCCACTAATGAAACATTTCTACTTTGGGGTTATCCTATTTCAAGTGGGACACCTAAAATAGCAAAATATTCTAAATTGAATGGACGGAGGGAATATATCATACTCCCTCCGTCCCATAAAACCTTACCCATTTTGCTATTTTGGGCGTCCCACTTTAAAGTCGCACTTTCTTAAAAAGGAAACTTTTTAATACTTTCTTATTCATGGGACTCACTTGTCATACTCACAACAACTATCCACTTACTATTCTCTACCCCACTTTCTCTCTCATACTCACTCACAACTCCTACTTTAATAACATTATATATATTCACTCCTTATTTTCCGTTCTCGACGGTAAACGGGTAAGGTAATGTGGGACGGAGGGAGTATATAGGAAAGTTGACGAAAGGAGCAGCCCTGACCAATGTAATATCATTTTTCGTGGCAACATCCGATGAGATCACTTATTGTTTTCGTATAAAATGATGAAGACGGATCAACTAACGTAGGAATCAGCAACTGGGACAATAAATGTAAATAAATATTCATTTACCAATTGTTCTTGTATAAGGTGAGTTGAAATACATATAGATTCCTATTACTTGTGGGGGAGAAATATCAATGAAATATAAATATTCAACTTGTAATTTTTATTGTATAAGAACCTTCTCTGTGCTGAGGGAATACCATAGTACTTTGACGAGTTAACTTATAGTTTCATATGACAAGATGCAGACTAATCAACTAACAGTCTAACACAAACAGGCATCAGCAACTGGGACCATAAATGTTAATATATACCCAATTTGCAATTGATCTTCTATGAGTAGGTTGTGCTGGGAGATGAATGTTTTAAGAGTTTCTTGAGTTCACTGTAACGTGCATGCTACTTATAAACACCAGCTAGAGAGAGAGAGAGAGAGAGAGAGAGAGAGAGAGAGGTTTGTACCTTAATCAAATGATGCAAACAGATCAAGTGGCAGTTGTACGCACCCTAATCGAGATGGCACCAAGGCTGGCTAGAAAGTCGATGTTGAATCATGGCAAGACAGTTTTGTAGCTATGTGTCAAGCACAAACGCCTCAAAATCACTCAAAATGTTGGTGGAATGGCACTGAGGAGACGAGGAGGAAATGATTGTCAATGCTAAAGACCATGATGGTAACACAAAATCTTGCATCTATATTCTTGTTATTCACTTTGCAAACACTTAGTTTTGCATATATAAATGGATAGTGAAAATAAATTGATAAAAAATATGTAGGAGCAAAGTTTTTTACAAAGAGGACATTCGTTAATGGACATTTATTCAGGGACAGAGGTAGTACAATCTATTGTTCATCTGAAATAACAAAAGGGAATACCAATGTGTTCAAATGCTTTCCTATAAGAACACTTTAAATACTTCAAATATTTGTGCAGCCACCATGGCTTTCCAAACCGGCCTGAACCCACCGGGGGGTGTTTGGCAGGAATATGTGAAAAGTGATGAAAATGGAGACGGATTTTATGTAACAATGACACCAGGATATTCAAATGCAGCTTCGTGCTTTGAAGAAGATTACACCAACTTTTGTGTACTTCAACACGGCATCCTTGGTAGCATCTCTGAGCACTATTCTCTTAATGATCAGTGGGTTTAATTCCCCTTAAGAATAGGTTCTACTTGTGGCTCCTAATGTTGACCATGTGTTCTACCATTGTATTTATCTTGAAAACGTATCTTATATCCCTCTACTTATTCACCGCCACTAACAAAACATTAAAAACTACGAAGAATGTTGTTTTGGTCAAATTTAAACAAATAAAATAGGATACCTTGGAATATAATGATCGAAGAGGTAAGATGAAACGACAAAAAAATTTAACGAGGAAAGCCCTTGAACAACTTGTTCGCCAGCATAAAACCTCGGAAATATGATATTTTATTAGTATCATGGTGGAGAGTGAGTATGAATACAACAAGTTTTTCTCATAGGTGAGTGTGTGTATACATGTGTAGAGGTGATTCTATATAAATAACGAGAAAAGTAACGGTTGTAACAAGTTTAATGTTATCCCCACTTTTTACTCCTAGAAATCCGTAGGTAGTTGATGGAGGCCCGTTTTGACGAAGTCTTTAATGAGTGTTGATGATCTTTGAATTTGTTTCTGACAGTGTTCTAAAAGACCCCGCCTAAGGGCGCCTAGGCCCCGTCTAGGCGCTAGGCCCCTCTCCAACGCCTAGTTCTAAGCCCCGCCTAAGTCCCGATTAATCCCGACTAATCCCGACTAGTCCCCGCCTAGGCGCTAGGCCCGGCTCCGCCGCCTAGCATCCGCCTAGCGCTTTTTAGAACCTTGGTTTCTGATAACGATCCCTGGAATGTAGGATAACGATTGCTTTGCACCATGCTTTGCATCCGTGTTGTAGTACCAAGTTGTTAATTCAAGATGTAGAGGCAGGATGAGGCGCCAGGTTGTAAAATGTTGGAAGTGATTTTTTACCCCAAACAATTGCCCCTAAATTTTGAAATTTTAAAGAAGTTAAAAAATCAAAATTTTAAGCCTTTACCTGCTGGCGCCCACGTTTCCACTTACTTGGCGTCTCCCCATCGTGACAACTTCCAAGGCATAGGGTTTAGGTATTTGAGTATGCCTAGGGTTCTTCAACCGTCAAGTCCCATCTTTTTAATACGCCAGTTGAGGCCTCTTTCTCCCTTCAATATTTGGCAATCCACTGAAGCGTCCTCCCTATTCCGGTGAGTCTTCATCCTTTTCAAAAACCTTCTTCTTTTTTCTTGTTGTTGTTCTCTTCTTGTCCAATATGGGTAAATCTAAGGAAATCGTTAGCCCTAGTTCAGCGTTGCCCCTTGGTTTTCGTCGTCTAGATGTTACAGATCGTCCTGAAGACGAGGTATGTGTCATGTCCCGTGCTAGTATTGAAATCCTTCGAAAGAATTCTGCTTTTCCTGTAGGCGTGGAGTTTATGGATCCCAACCCTAATCTTTTTCTGATTGTATTTCGAACGATTGGGTTTGCTTTCTTGAGTATCCTTTCACCATTGGGCACAAGTTCCCCTTTTCTCCTTTAATCACTCATTTTTTCAAAACTACCAGCCTTGTATACCGTCCAACTTATGCCGCTTGGTTGGAGGGCTTTGGCTACCCTGGATAGGTTGACCGATGAAACGGGTTTGAGGGTCGGTTAGGAGGAATTTGCCTGTTGTTATGATATTAGGACTCATGGCACCTATAGGTTTGGTTTTAGGGTAAAAAGCAAGGCCCTTAGCTTGATAGTGGATTCTTTGGATTCGTATAGGGGTTGAAAAAATAGGTTCTTTTTTGTGAGAAGGGACACTATAGAAGGTGTTGATAAGGTGGCCTGTGAGTGGAGAAAGGAAGGTAGTTTGTTTATCTTTACTTCTTATTTGCCTATTTCATTGTCTTCAGGTTGACTGACTTCCACTTATCTTTGCAGTCTTCAAGTTGAGCAATCTTTTTCCTAAACTGGATGACTCGTTAGAAATCATTCAGAAAGTGAGAGCTCTACCTGAGGAGTCGCGTAAGTTTGTCCCACTGCCTGTAGTGTTTGTTTCTACCAGCGCTGGTGCAGAAGCTGATTCTAGTGTTCTGCCAGAGGAGTGTTCTCATAGAATGTCTTCTCGTAAGTCTTCATTTCTTTCATCTTGATTCCTTGCTTTATAGTGATTGAACTTGTTCTCTTTGTTTTGCAGTCTCTCGTTCTCAAGCCGATTTTGACGTGAAAGATGTGATGTCTGAGATAAGGGCGAAAATTGGAGTGAAAGTGGAAGGGAATAAGCCTCCTCTCTCCAAGGTGGAGAGCTCTAAAGGTAAAGGTGAGAAGAAAAGAAATTTGGATGCTGTGAAAACTGTGGAAGTGGTAGAGAAAGATGATGTGGATAGCGCACTTGCGGAGGTTGAGGATCTAAATAAGAAGGTAATTTCGGTTTCTTGTAATTTTGATCACTGAGTAGGGGATAATGTGAAGATTTTTATCTACAGGTAACAAGTCTGGTGGCCAGTTTGTTAGAAAAATTGAGCATTAAGGATGACAGTATCAAGATCCTTAACGAAAAAGCTAAGTTTGAAGGTTTCAGGGCTGCACAAATTGAGGATCAGGTGGAGGCTTTAAGGAAGGAATAGGAATTTTAATAAAAGAGTTGGAGGACCAAGCTGCCAAACTGAATAACGACCTCGAGCAACTGACGATTAGGATGTTGAAGGTGGAGGAGGAACATATTAAGGAATTGGGTGCTGCTAGAAAATTTTTTATAAGGGATGCGGGCAAGTCTGTAATGGATTCCAGGATTGAGATGATGAGGCAATTCGATATGGGTCAGCATGTTAACTGGATGATAGATGAGGAAGTTGCGATGCTGAATGCTTATCTCGGCGAAGGCGCGAAAGCGGGGGAGGTGAACTCGAAATGCCAGGTTGTAGAGAGAGTGGGTCAAGTTGAAGTAGCACAAGAGGAAGAGAAGATGGAAGCATGAGGAGCAGGTAAGATGTTTTACTTCAATTTAAAAACAATTTCCTTTTAAGTTTAAGTGTTTATGGAAACAATGATTCTCACTTGAGGGGGTGTCCTAAAAAACAACTATGGTTTTGTAATTCTGATATTTTTTCCAAGGGGTTTGTCCTTGCTTTTAGATGGTGATCTTTTAGGTTGTAAGGTTTTTACGCACGCTTATTTGGACATATTTCTAGGTAGGTGCGGTATGTTTAGTGATAACTTGGTGGGGATTTTTGGTATATTTTGTCTGCGAATGATGGTTGAATTCTTAGGTGTAACACGTTGATGTTACTCCCAGAAATACTTTTTTGGAAATGTAATAGGATGAGTAGCGTGTGATGTTACAAGATGAAACTAGTTGACATCTATAGGAACCTTTTGTTCTTATGGTAACATGTTTAATGATACAACCTGTTGTTTCAATCTTGAGTTCATAATTTTAGTTAAATGTAAGAAAGTAATCAATATGTACATGACACATTGGCCCACCTACAACTTAACTAAAATATAAAAATCGTGCACCCAGGCGAAGGTGTTAATAACCTTAACAACTTAGAAATATGTGCAATCTTTAACCTTTGTAAAGGTGTCCACCTTAATCGTGCATGTTGAGTTTTCACCAGTTTGATGTACAGCTACCTCAACACTAGTTGTGCATGGATTTTGTAATTTAGTTGCTTGTACAATCTGACATATTAGTTTGGTACTTTGAGCTACCTTGCAACTTGAATAGAACATGTTGGTCACGTTAGTTTTGAGCATACATCTTAAATTATCGTGAAAGATAGGAAATACGTTAGTAGTGAGCGCTAGCTTGGATAACACTTTGCTTGTGTCAGTAATAGTCTGAGAAATATAAACTAAAATAACACGATTTAGAAATTGGACATAGTAAAACATACCTGGTTTTGGGAAATGGATGCATGCACCGTACTTGCATGGGGCGTCACTTAAAGCAGGTTTTATGCTACAATTCTTAGAGAATCTTCGTGCGGTTGATGAGTTAGATGCCCCTTTTCCCATTTTCCTTGGTCATCTATTATCATCTTGTTCATTCCTTAGCATGTCAATAATTTAATATGTTGATGACAAGTTGACATCGGGGGGTCTTATAGAATTCTTGACTCATTGCCCCTTATCGTTAGTTATCCTATGCAGTTTGTCTAGTGGATTTTTGTAGAGTCTCTTGAATAGGATGAAGCGTTTCGTGGTTGCCCCTGGAGGATTTTAGAAATGGTACCCCGCCCTAGAGATTCCATGTGGCAGCCTAGTGATCATTGTGGTTTCAGCATGAAGGAAATGTCGGCACCTTCATTCACCTTGGTTTGTCAAAATGGCGGCGACTCTTTGTAAGGCTCCAACTGGTAACTGAAATTATGCTGATGGACATCTTGGACATTTTCAATAATTAAAAAACCAAAGTTTCCCACAGACGGCGCCAAACTGTTTTGGTCAAATTTAAGCAAATAAAATAGGATACCTTGAAATATAATGATCGAAGAGGTAAGATGAAACGACAAAAGAATTTAACGAGGAAAGCCCTTGAACAACTTGTTCGCCGGCATAAAACCTCAGAAATATGATATTTTATTAGTATCATGGTGGAGAGTGAGTATGAATACAACAAGTTTTTCTCATAGGTGAGTGTGTGTATACATGTGTAGAGGTGATTCTATTTAAATAACAAGAAAAGTAACGGTTGTAACAAGTTTAACGTTATCCCCACTTTTTACTCCTAGAAATCCGTAGGTAGTTGATGGAGGCCCATTTTGACGAAGTCTTTAATGAGTGTTGATGATCTTTGAATTTGTTTCTGATAACGACCCCTGGAATGTAGGATAACGATTGCTTTGTACCATGCTTTGCATCCATGTTGTAGTACCAAGTTGTTAATTCAAGATGTAGAGGCAGGATGTGGCGCCAGGTTGTAACATGTTGGAAGTGGTTTTTACCCCAAACAAATGCCATTCAAGATTCAGGAAAATTATGGATTGGATTGTACATGGTTGTCATTTCGCTTCACTCTCTTCGCTTCTTGGTGTGGGTGGTAAAGAAATGGCGAGCAAGAGTAACGCAGCAGAATCAACAAATTCTTTCCACCATAAATTCCTAGAACAATAAAATAGCCATACGGGCAAGGGTATTTTAATGACAGACACATTTCTCCCATAACTTAATTGAATGTATTTGGTCAAGATAATGTTGATAGATGTAACTACTTTATCTAGTTCATACTCCCTCCATCCCGAAATGATCTTCCCACTTTTTTTGTCGTTAACATGAAGTTATTTTGAGCTATAATTCTAAGTTGATTTAATTATCCAAATGAAAATTGAAAATTTGTTATTGACACGCCATTATAAATACTATAAATAACAATTTTTAGATGTTCATTTGGATAATTAAATTAAACTAAAATTATTGCTCACAGTACCTTTGGCTTAACGGCCAAAAAAAGTAAGAAGATCATTTCGAAACAGAGGGAGTATTAGTTTAATAAGGATAGTGTACAGTCTGATGCAATGCACCTAGTGAGCTTAACAGGTGTACATATATTTGAATGAAATAACAGTCTGATGCAATGCACCTAGTGAGCTTAACAGGTGTACATATATTTGAATGAAATAACAGTCTCTTCTTTTGTTGTTTTGTCCACACTCTCTGCAATTCAACATAAGGTTCTGTGTAGACGGAAGAAGAAATAAATGTATTGTTTTATTGATTAATAAAGTTGATTTTTGAATTTAACCTATGACACTATTTTATAGAGCTCCTAAAACTTGGAAAACAAGTAGAATCCTCCAAAAAATAAGCCTAACCTATATACTACTAACCTATTGGAACTCTAAAACATCAAAAAGATATCCTAAATCTACTCTAAAACATAAAAATATTACCTACCTAATAATAAATTCGAAACTAACACATAAAATAAAATAATCGATATCTATGCTCAATGTACAATGAATTTACTTACAGATGAAATATTTCTTTATCCCCTTGTATCATGTATAAGTATGTAATTACTTGCTGCGTATAATGTGAAATCCTCAATGTTTCTTTGTATGTTACTTGTGTATTATGAGTGCAGTTTTGTGTACCGGAATTCACTTCTAAAAGTCAAATTTTCTGATAGTTTACATTAGACGCATGAAATCAAACCTCGTTTAAGTTTTCATGTTGAATTTTGGATGAACAACAAACTGGTACAATGTATTGTTCATATGAAAGAACACATTGGTACTAGGGAATAACAATGTGTTCAAATGCTTTCGGGCCATCCTAAAAAAACACACTTAAAACATCTAATACAGAATAAATGCAACAACAAAAAAGGAGCCCCATTAGATTGGTAATTGCAAGATATTTGTACAGGCACTGATAGCATAAAATTAGGAATCACTCACTAGGAACTTAATTCATGCAGATTGCAAGAGTTTTTCCATGTATATACTACCTCCATCCCATAATGACCCATAGTTGTGAGTTTGAATTTGCAAGAGGATTGATAAAAAGTAAATGTTAGCAAATGGGTCTCACTATCCTATTTAAGGAATAAAAAAACTAACAACCTTATACAAAAAGAAACCTTACTATGAGACGGAGGGAGTATCATCCATCAAATGTTTTTTTCCAAATGAGATCAATTTGATAGAGTCCATCAACCTCAACATTCGGTCAAATTTGGGATCTTCTCGCGATTGGGTCTAGATCTTTCACATTCCTGAAAATGGCGATTCTTCACCAAATAACAAGATCGAAACAAAAAGAAAGGAAATCACAGAAGTAAACTAATTCATGCACCTTAATATAGAAAATAGTGAATTATTTTAGAGATTATTTACCCAAAACTCAACAAAAATATTACTTTAAGGTCCAGAAACATAAATGATTACCTGGTTTTCGTGAACTAAGACCATCTCTAAGAGCAACGCCATTACCTGCGCCAACTCCAATTTGGTGGGAGATCCCTCCTCCAACAGAGACGCCAAATCTCCCGCTATTTTGGTGATGATGCGCTAAATTTGGCACAAGTAATTTCTTGCTCCATCTTTTTATTTTTTTTGTTGAATTGCATCGTCTTCTTCATCGCAACTCTCTCTCTCTCTCTCGGGCTTCATTGATTTGCGCTCTCTCTCTTGGCGCAGGTAATTTCTATAAACTTTTTCAGTTTATTTTTTTTAACTACAAAATTCCTCCTGGCCTCAAAATGAATTATCAATTTTTTATTATTTCAAACGAAGATGGTATATATTTAATTTAAAATTTATTATTTATATTATGGAATTTGTTTTTTTTTCATTTAAGCAAAAATTATCTAATTTGTACCATTATTTTTTTAAACAAAATTACAAAACTTTGAAAATATGTTAAAATATTGAAGATGAAATAAAAAACAAGAATTAATTGAAGAAATTCACTTGAAATACAAATTTAAAATACAAACACAAATAAAAATACATTCAAAGTGAAAATACAAATTCAAATAAAAAATACAAAAACAAATAACATGAAATTGAAATCATTTTTAATAATCTGATAGATTGTTACCGGATGGTCCAATATTTTGGTATAAGCTTCCAAACCCATCTATGTTATTTGATGTTTGAAATTTTTGTTGATCAACTCTTTTCTGCATTATTTTTGTCCGTTCACTTTCAATGTACGCCCGTACAACTGAATCCGAAATAGTGTTGATGTCTATCATCATTATTTTACGTTCATCACGCAATTCTCTCTGCTCAACTTTCTTTTTCATCACTTCCACCATTTCTTCATTTTGACGTGTTAACAAATTGATAGCTATTGTGGAGTTATTATTTTGTTTTCTTTTAAGTTTAGCTTTCTTAATCCCAGTTGGTCTTTGGGATGAAGTAGGAGATGGGCTACTATCGTCACTTAAATTGATAGAAAATGATGACAGATTAAGAGATGACGATGATATGGGCGCCTCAGGTGCTTGTGAATTGATGTGTGACGAACTATCACTATGGTTTGGGGCAAATTTTTCGATATTTTTCATATGCTTCCATACATACATGATCAAATTTGAACCCTTTTGCAAATTCTGGATCCTGATATAAGAGTGTTTTTGCTTGATCATACTGCATAAAATAATGAGATCAGATAATTATTACAAAATAATATTAAAAAAAGAACGATATATATAATAGTGAAACAAAAATTAATAGGTACTCACTATGTCCTTTTCTGAAGCACCACTACGATTCAAATTTTCAATCTGCCTAATACAGCCCCTTAATTTTATCATAGTTTTAATGATGGCAGTCATACGACATTGCAGAGATCTTCAATTTTGCTCCTGCAGGAGCGCATTTTTTTTCGAGTTGTTAATAGACTAGTAGGCTTAGTCACACACCTACTAAATTAAATCGGGACTCGGCCACAAGAATGCAGCAAAGGTAAGTCCAGGGTCGAACCACTGAAGAACGGTATTGCAAACGAACTCGTCACACACAAATGGGGGTTTGTTTGTTTTTGAATTAAAATCCTAAGACGGGAATTAAAAGCTAAGTTATATACAATTATGTAAAAGAACACTTTGGACATGCAAAATTATCCCCGTCTATCAATCAATATCACCGAAATGATTCTTTCTTTCTTTCCCCTAACTACTTGATCACGAGATATAAAATCTCTATCTCTTCTCTGTTATTAATTACTAGCGGCGACACGCTCAACTAATAATCCTAACCAATACCAAAACCTAGCCGATACGGTCAAGATTCAAAGTATTAATTGATGAAAGTTTTAAGAGATTAAGATCAAGAAATTAATCTATTACTATTTCAAATAGAATTAAAGCCAATTTTACTTTAATCACCCTTCAAGATGACACATACAAGAATTGCGAAGGTGCTACGATGAAAACCCTAGTCTGACACGATAAAAGGAAAATCTAGCAATAATTAATTAAAAGGATTGAGAGATTGATCAATTTCTCAAAACCCTAGAAATAGATTTGAATTAAGAACAAGTAAAATTGCAATTAGGAAAATTAAAAAGAAAGTACCAAACCTCAATTGATGTTCAAGTCGGTTCAAAAATTACAATCCAAAGCAATGGGAATTTAGCCCTCCATTAAAATCAAAGCTTCAATCTTTGTTTCTAGGAAAAACTAATGAAAGAGATGATAACCCTAAAATAATGCCAAGAGGTAGTATTTATACTTACTACCTAAAACCTAGTTAAAAAGGAAAAGAAAATAAATTAAAAATATTAAAAATTACAAAAATCCTGTCTGCATGCTGCCATCCCGCTTGGGGCACGATTCGTCCTCCCAGGCGCGAGTTGTGCCTTCTCCTTCAGCACATAGTCACGAGTCGTGACCTACAGGACGACTCGTCCCTAAAAACATGCACTCTGCTACAGTCGTCCCCCCTTTGGGGAATAGTTAGGCATGTTGGGGACTACTCGTCCCCTGGCCTAAAATCTCAGATTTCTTCAGTTTTCTCCTGGCTCTTTGGCTCGCTTCAGGACTTCTTCGATTGACTTTGACTTGACTTTATTGACTTCCATGGGTGCATAACTGATGATCTTAAGCTTCTTTGAGAACCAAACACGATTACAAAATAAACTTTCTAAATTTCTCTCAAATCACATGGTTTCCCTCATAATCCTCACAATACATAAAATCACTCAAAATATATCAAACCTATACTAAATACATGGAAATATGGAAATAAAAGGACGAAAAACATAAGGAATTATATGGTATAAATCCGTCATATCAAATACCCTCACGCTTAGACCATTACTCGTCCCTGAGTAATATCCTAAACTCCAATCTAACACCGGTCTAAAACAGATGCATGGAGGGTAAATGATTCCTAGTCTCCTCTAATCCGCCAACAAAAGTCAATCAAAAATCACGAACAGAGTAAAAGAATCTCCGTCTCCTTATATCACCAATAAATATAAACAATGAAAATAATGATCTTAACTTGATACCAACTCCCAATATAAAATGGTATCCAAGCTAAGATCCACACACAAAAGCCAAGGGAAAATAAATATGTCCTATGTTTCCCCCACGCTTGGCTCACACAACATCATACCTCAAATAAAAAGTTTGTTCGGGTGGTAATCCCTCACAACTACCTCATGGGAAACTCCTACGCCCCTTATTACTCCAGAACGAATGAGGATTTCTATCCTATCTCCTCTAAACCGATCCTCCTACTCCAAGGTAAAATCCTACCCAAAACTCCGAATCCTCCCTTATGACTCCAACTCCGGTGATAAAAGATAGTCTACAATTCACTTCCTCACCTTTTGCCTAGGTGCCGTTTCCGGTTTTCACCTAGCTTCTCTTTTATTTTCTTTACAACTTTTTATTTTCTTTTTTTTTCTCAGTTTTTTTTTAAGAAAACTGTACAGATAGAAGCATCCCCCATACCCCCGCGCTCAAACCGCACAATGCCCTCAATGTGTGAAATAAAGAGTAAAGTGTTGGGTTTTGGGGTTACAAATGCAGCGGAAAATTTAACAAAGAACATCAAAACCCTAGCCCTAAGATCCGTCTAGCATGAAGAGATTAGAAATTTGTATGAAATAGAATTTACATACCTTGATTGCGATTTATTTGTTCAAAATAGATCTCCAATAGCGAATCTCAAAACAAATCTCAAAAAACCGTTGATGAGGGTTTTTGATCTTCTCCTTGTTTTTTACCTTGTGATGAATCGACGATCAAAGGCTTCAAGCTTTTGGTGATAAAGTAATCACCCTCTATCGGTAATCCACACTTGAACGGACCAAAAACGCTTCTTGTTTGATTGCTAGATGATCTCCGATTATTGAAATGATTTTCAATAATTAATGGCTAAAAGTGTATTGATCTTTGATTCTCAATCTAGATCTCAATTTTAGTATTTCATAAACCCCAAAATTACATGAGTTTTTGGCTGACCAAAGGGTTCTATTTATATCAAATATAAATCCCTAACTATTAGGGAAAGAAGCCTTGTCAAAAACCAAAACCAAACCAGCAAAGGAAAAGGTGTACGGACAAATTTTAGCAGTTGGCACGAGTCGTGCCCAGGGGAACGAATCGTGCCTTATGGCCAAGTCTGTCATGCTACCAATCGTGCCAGAAAATCAGGTTGCCAGATCAAAGGGGCACGAGTCGTGCCTGAGAGCACGAGTCGTGAGCACGACTCGTCCCACAGGGCACAAGTCGTCCCCATTGGACTGCACTCTGATTATGTCGTTCCCTTCACAAGGCACGACTTGGGCTAATAGGGCACGAGTCATCCCCTCAAGCACGAGTCATGCCATAAGGGACTAGTCATCCCTTGAGCCCAGAATTCACCATTTTAGCCATTTTCAATCTGTTCTTTTGTGTGTGACCCTTTAGGAACTATATTTTATGTTGGTAGTGAGTTGAAACATCAACCTCACAAGACATAAGTGACTTCTAGAAAATCATTATGTCCATCCAATTAAATATAACATCAAAGCTTGATTCCTTGATAGTCAAATGTCACAATTCATTTGTCCACGATGTCCAATTGAACATGAGACATGGTCTAGGTCAACTCATCTCGTTCAATGCTTTCTCGATTCCGAATATGTTGATAATCCAAATGCATTTGATCTCTATCAAATCACTTGAGTGTGGCCACACATTTCATCAATACTATTCATCGAGGGGCCCAAGCAAACACCTCTCTTCATAAGAGGGACAAATCCCGTCTTGACTTATCACTCTTCCCTACAAGAATCCAATCATGCCAACATAGCCCTTATTGCTATCCGATTAAAGATAGTGTTAGACTATATCAAACATGATGTTTATCATGTGGAAGGCGATGATAATCTCAGGTACAAAGGATTCAATAACACGACTATCATGAGATTTAATCATGACAACAGACCATGTCATAAATCTCATAAGTAGGTCATGTCCAATACTTGTTCTCTAGCAAGTATCCATAAGTGTAATGTGCATCTCCATGCATATAATCATCTCCATGATTATCCATTACCAACTTATACTAGTTGTTCATAGCAACTAGGGACACAGTTCAATATAATAAACATGTAAAACATATAGTGAACCAAATAAACATGCTCTATAATAAATGATAAAGATGATACATAATGGTTCAAGTTAAACATAACTATAGCCTAGGGCATTACACCAACTATCTCCCACTTGCATTAGGCTCCATCTATGTATCTAATACCCATGGACCTCACATGACCATCATGCTTTGCTTGTGCGAGGGGCTTTATAAGCGGATCCCCAATGTTATCATCGTTTGATACTTTGCATATCTTAACGTCTCCCCGATCAATGAACTCTCGAATGAGATGGAAACATCTAAGTATATGTTTGGATCGCTGATGTGACTTTGGTTCCTTTGCTTGCGCAATGGCACCATTATTGTCACAATAAAGTTCCACCGGATTAGTGATACTTGGAACAACTTCCAAGTCACTGAAATTACCCGGAATTTTGCGCGATGCGAAATGCGGTTGTCTTTCGCGGAGGGTTGGTGTCTGAGACCTCGCTTTCGGGAAGGAGAGAGGAGTCGCCACGCGGTTTTTGTATTCTGAGCCCAAACGTTGAGAAACGACTATTGGTTGAAAATGGTGTCGTTTTTATTGGTAGAAAAAACTTAGGAAAAGACTTTGAAAACAGGGGGTCATTTTTATTGGTAGCAAAAATGAGTAAAAAGCTTTTTTAGAACCAGAGATTGTTAGGTTTGGAGGTCACATTACGTTTCGGGAAGAGTATATTGAGATCACCCGAAACGCCTCGTATGATGAGTCTTTCTACCTTTCTCGAAATCGTGTGCGTGTGTGTGCATTTTGAAATGGGGGCTTGAATGACAAGCTTAATCTTGGTTTAAATGTCAAACGTTGATTATGGTTCTGTTTGAAAAGGCGAGCGTTTGAATGACAAACGTCGATTTTGGAAGTTTTAGGAAAAAGTGGCACGAGGGCTGATTTTGACCGCTTAACTTAAGTGTCAAATGTTGACTTTAAAAGAGAGTTTGAATGTCAAACGTTGGATTTTTGGGTTTTAAGATGAGCGTTTGGATGTCAAACATCAGTTCGCGCATTTTGAAAGAGAGTTTGAAGGTCGAACTCCGGTTTTGAACCGGGCGTGTCATTGTTAACGATTTTTACGGGAAAAACGTATTAAATGATTTTGAATGTCAAAAGGCAGCTTTTAAGTTTGAAGATGAGCGTTTGGATGCCAAACGTCATTTCGCGCATTTTGGAAGAGAGTTCGAAGGTCGAACTCCGGTTTTAAATCGGGCATTACATTGTTAGCATTTTTACGGGAAAAAGGCATTAAATGACATGCGATCAACGAATCGGGTTGTGACTCGGACTTTGAAAAGTAAATACTATCACGATCCAAACGGGTCGGACTTTGTAAATGACAGTATTTAAAGTGCGGTATCAACGGAATCAAACGATTCGGAATTGTAAAGTACGATCGACGAGCCAAACGGCTCGGAATTGTAAAGTTGCATGAAAGTAAAGCACGTTCGACGGATCAAACAATCTGAAATTTGTAAATGACAGGAATTTAAATGACGATCGACGGATCAAACGATCCAGAATTGGTAAATGACATAAAAGTAAACGAAACGGGGCTGGAATGCCGTTTTAACCCGAGATTACTTCTCTTACGGGAAGAGAAGAGGATCTCGGACTAAAACGTATCGGACCCCGTTAGACGGAGGCGTCTACATATCAACAGTGTCGTCTGAAACGGTTGTAGCGACTGGCTCGTAAACCGAGACGGAACGAGATTTTTAAAGAGAGAGGGAGCGACCTATGGCTAGGGTCGGCTCCTTTGGCTCGGGGGACGTATACGAGATACGAAAGTGTGTTTGGAACGGTGTTTCGAGGTGGCGGGGGTCGTATTTGATCGAAATACGGACTTTTCACGCAAAACGAGGTAAAACCGGGCTCGGGAAGGGGGAGAACCAGTTTAGGCCATAGGGTCTTTGGTGAAAGGGAGTGTTTTTTTGTTGTTATAAATGGCTTTGACACCCTCTGTATTTATAGGTGAAAATTCAGCATGAGTCCGGACGGACTGAGGGTGAAATCAGGGGGGTTTTGTGAAATTTGGAAATTGGAGGGACTTGCTGGCAATTCCTGGATTGTCTGCAAATGAGTCCGGCCGGACTGAGACTGTATACCAGGGGTATTTTTGTCTTTTCACTCTGAATTTAATTGAGAGGTGATGGGGGAGCTGTGGCATGTGAGCCACGTGTCCCTGTGACTCACAGGGCATGGGAGTTGTGCCATTATTTCCCGGTTTTGTCCGTTTTTAAAATAACAGTCCGGAAAATGTCTGAAACGCCCCCGAAAAGTGTCGGAAAGTGCATTTTTCAGGGAAAGCCGTACTTTTACGTGCGACGATGTGTGTTGAGTACGTCTTGGCGTCGGGATGCTCAGGGCAGTCCCGAGACGTCTCGTTGGCTGGGAAACGGGGAGCTTAACGGGTTCCGGTTAACCTAGAGCGGGCCAATTAACGGATTCCGGTTAACTTCTAACGGATTTTAGCGATCCTGATTTGGGTACTTACAGTTAGCCCCTCAGCGACGTCACTTCCGAAGGAGGTAAGGTCGTTGAAAAAGATAAGGATCCAAATCAGGGGATACTTTACTTTGAAAGAGACCTGGGCGGTCAGCTGGCTGGACCCTTAGCGAAAGGATTCCTACGTATCCCGAGTGGGAATCAAGCCGATCGTAGTTCGTAGGTGCAAGGAGCCGCGCGTGGGGACCTTGACCTGATCGAGACTGTTGGGAGGCATCTGAACCTGAATGAGACCATTACGAGGTGCCTGTACCTGAATGGAGACTATTGTGAGGCGTCTGAACCTAGGATTTCTGAAACCTTCGAGGGCGTGTGGCGCCTCAGACCGAAGTTGTTGGATCATACGAGGGCGTGTGGCGCCTTAAACCGGAGTTGCCGAATCATACGAGGGCGCGTGGCGCCTCAAACCGGAGTTGCTGAATAATACGAGGGCGTGTGGCGCCTCAAACCGGAGTGGCTGGAACATACGAGGGCATGTGGCGCCTCAAACCGGAGTGACTGGAACATACGAGGGTGCGTGGCACCTTAAACCGGAGTTGATGAACCATACGAGGGCGTGTGGCGCCTCAAACCGAAGTTGCGAGGATACGTTTATCCTGGGACGAAGGCGTTCGTGCCTTGAGTGCTGGACTTACGATGACGGCCAGGTTTATCCTCCGGGGATAGGGTGGCAATGATGGGAATGGTTGTCTTAAACTGGCATTATTAACAACACTGAAGGATTGACGTTCTAACTACGGGGTTAGGAACGGGATGCGATCTCGGGAGAGACTGACACATCGCTGGGGAAGAGCGTCTAGGGTTCTGAAGGGGTCAGTTAGGAACTGAGGGGGTTGATTGACGTTTCTTCTTAGGCGGATGGCCTTAGGATCCTGCTGGGGATGAACGTTCGGGCTTACGGTGATGGCCGAAGAGGGATTGTTGTGCGGGCTTACCTTGATGGCCGCTGAGGTGGAACGATCGGGCTTACGACTGGCGGCCGGGGAAGTGAACGTTGGTGAAAACCAATAGAAATTTTGACGTCGAGAGACGAAATTGTAACTGGAATGTCCGGAGACAGGATTGAGCGTTTGAATGTCAAACGTCAACTGGGACGAAAGTGAGCGTTTGAATGTCAAACGTCAACTGGGATTTAACGTCTGGAGACGAGCGTTAGTGAAAACTAACTGGGAATTTAACATCTGGAGACGAGCGTTAGTGAAAACTAACTGGGAATTTAATGTCTGGAGACGAGCGTTAGTGAAAACTAACTGGGAATTTAACGTCTGGAGACGAAAGTTAGTGAAAACTAACTGGGAATTTAACGTCTGGAGACGAGCGTTAGTGAAAACTAGTTGGGATTTAACGTCTGGAGATGAGCGTTAGTGAAAACTAACTGGGCTTGACCTCGGGGGAGGGGTGTTAGAAATGTCTAACTTTGGGGAAATTTTACACTTTTGGGGGCCAAAAGGGGTAAAATTGAAACTGTGAAAAGTTGAGGGGCTGAATTGGAAAGGAATCTTTCTGCTGCAGAAAGAGTCCGGCCGGACTGAACCTGAAGTTGACCAGGTTCATTCCAGCGCCGAGGCAGAAGCAAAATTTGGCCATTTCTTCCATTTATTCCGACGAGAGGGAGAGAAAGGAGGAGAGAAAAACCATTCCAAATTGTGAGGTTTGCTCAAATTTGTGAGGGAAAATCAACATGGAGGGTGATTTGGAACCAATGGCTCGTCATGGAAGGACCGATGACGAAAGAACGCGGTTGGTTCGGACCATTCGAACCATTACTCTTCCATTGAATCAGGCGGAGTTCTACCCGGCTAGGGAGAACCACAAATCCAAAGGAGGGATCGAGAGACAGGTACACTTCCTTCAAATTCCATTAATTTTAAGAATGTGCATTCTTTAAATGTTAGAAATTTTGACTAGGAATGAGTTAGGGATTTTGGTGCTCGGATTGGGGCTTTTAACTTTGCTATGCGCCTTTGTCGAAATTGACTAGAGTGTAGTTCAATTGACACTACGGGTAGATGACATAAAAATTTTGGTCGCAAAATTCCATGCCTAGATGTGTTTTTCGAATTTAAAGTATGTTTAAATCGGGACGGAGTAAATTTTCGAAAATGTTCGAAAGGATTTGAAAGTTCCGAATTCGATGGATTTTTCGAAGGGCTTTGAAAGTTTCGGATTCGACGGAGTTTTCGAAATGTTTTGAAAGTTTCGGATTCGACGGAGTTTTCGAAGTGCTTTGAAAGTTCCTGATTCGACGGAGTTTTCGGAATGCTTTGAAAGTTCCGGATTCGACGGAGTTTTCGAAATGCTTTGAAAGTTCCGGATTCGACGGAGTTTTCGAAATGCTTTGAAAGTTCCGAATTTGACGGAGTTTTCGAAATGCTTTTAAAGTTCCGGATTCGACGGAGTTTTCGAAATGCTTGGAAATCTTGGACCGTTAATACTCCAACCGGGATGGAAATATTTTAGGAAAGAAATGAGAACTGTATCTACATTGCATCATTTTGACATGCGTTCGTGCACTCTGTTGATGTTGCTTCTGTATTAACATATTTTGCCGTGTTCACCTGCAGGGGCGAGGGACAATTGATGTTCACAACCAGAAGAGTCGGGGAGCCTTTGAGGCAGTGCGAGCGTTGTGGGAGATACTCCTGGATGAGGCTCGGGATGGAGAGAGGAGTCTACGGCAGCTGGTGGTTGACTTCGGCTTGGTTGGATTTATCAGCGCGGTAGCCGCGGTGGCTGTGACGCAGAGGGCGAGGTCCATGTACGTAGCTCTAAGCGAGTACTGGTGGGACACGACCCACACTTTTCACTTCAGGTGGGGGGAGGCGACGGTGACTCCCACTGACTTTACAGCTATCACTGGGGGGGAGGCGACGGTGACTCCCACGGAGCAGTTGTCGGAGCTGCTGGGTTTTGATATCACTGATGCCAGGGGCTTAGGTATTCGGTACAGGTCGATGGAGATTCATTTGAGGAGGGGCATTGATGATTATGGGGAGGGATCCCCGAGGATGACCGCTGAGCGTCTGGCTCGAGGGTTCCTATGGTTCGCGCTGTCAGCGACTCTGTTCCTGACTTCTGACACATCCTGCCACTTCCCTCTGCTCGGGTCGCTGACAGATCTGGATGTCGTTAGGGGGTTCGCATGGGGGGAGGCTGGACTGGCCGAGCTCTACCATGCCTTGGATAGGTTCTCGCGGGGAGAGGAGAACACCTTGTGCTGTTTCTCGTTTGCTTTGGATGTGAGTTCACGTCTTTTCCTCTTCCTTGTCTCATTTTTGTACTCGTATGTATCTGCTTTGTAGCTGACATAACTTTTCATTTGCTTGGCAGGTCTGGTGCTTTGAGGTGTTCAGCCCACAGCGGTGGGAGATTAGGGAGGCGTACCAGTCCCTGTTCCCTGCCATGCTGTCTTGGCAGAAGAAGGCGGTGTCATCGAGAGAGGGCACTCGGTTGACGTATGCGGAGGTGTCTCAAGCCCTGAGCCAAGAGTTCTTCGAGCGGATCCAGCTGACCTGGTGGAGCCGGATTCACGCTGGTATGGTCCAGGTTGCTAGTGAGGTCACGCGTCGGCGGAAGCTGCTGGTGGGACTTCACTGCGATGCTATGTATCTGGGGGAGAGGGTGACTCGTCAGCACGGTCCGGGGTCTCTTCCGATGGTGCCGGTGGATCCGCCTCTGCACATGCAGCATCCTCTGTCGATGCCGATGGAGGAGTTGGAGCGGTATAGACAGGGCGTGTTCTATACCGAGTATGTCATAGCGGGAGCCGACTATGACACTTTCTTGAGGATGAGGCTGAGGAGCCCGCAGGCGCAGCACAGGGAGGGCGAGGGCCCTGGATATCCTCGAGATCTCCCGCTCCCACGCGTTAGGCTGGCGTACGAGGGGCTGGACGGTTCGAGCAGGCGGTTGGTGATCCCTATTCCGGAGGAGCCGAGGCCTCAGTACAGGGTGAACCCTAATGCTTCGGTGAGCACTTTTGATTTTCTGCATTTGATAGTAGCATTTTGCAAATGTTGCATCTGTACTTTCTGCTTGTCTTCTGAAGACTTTCCTGGTTTGCAGGTGTCTGGCCGTACGTACAATCAGGCCATGAGACAGTTGGACGGGTGGGCCAACTATACTAGGAGGCTCGTGGAGTTCCTGAGGTGCAGTTCCCGGAGGAGCGTGGCTGTTCGTGAGCCGAGGCCGTCTAGGCCGAGAGATTCGTCTGCCTCCACGACTGGTGGAGCGGACTTTGCGCAGGGATTTAGCCAGTTCTCAGGTGGAACGGCGGGGTTTGGAGCTCATCCTCCTTCACACTCGGGGCACGAGCAGGGAGAATCCTTGAGTTCGCAGGCGCAGAGGAGGCCTTTCGCGTATTCCCACCTGGAGGAATTCGGAGATTATCTGTTCTTGACAGATCCGGCTGCTGCGGAGCAGTGCATCGAGTGCTCGGATGACGAGCAGGACTCTGAGTAGTCCTCCTTTATTGCTTTTTAGACAAAATGCGTGTATTGTCCAGACGATTTGATTTGTATTTGAAAAGGCGCCCTTGAGGCGGAACCTGTACTTTGCACATCTATTTAGTGATTACCTTCTTTTTATTTTGGCAAATAAGCAAGTAGGTTGATCAAAAATAAATAAAATGAAACACGCATGAAAAATTGAACGGGTCAAAATTTATGCCTATATGCACTGATATTTAATTAATTGCACTGTTGCACGAGCCCGGGGCGGAAGAGGTGTTGGCTTTGGTTAATTGAAACCATGGGAGCACACAGATTCACAAAAGCATGAACAGGGCTTGGTTTGGAATTGTTTCCAATTTAAGAGCAGCTGGCTGCAGAGTTGACCAAGTCAACTGCAGAGAGAGTCCGGCCGGACTGAGGATGAAATTCCAGATTCTTTTAAATTGCAGTTTCAGCTTTGCAATTCGTAAGAAACTGCACGTTTGCCTTAGTCCATTAGCTGAATTCCTTTCAAATTCCTGAAGGTTTTCTTCATTTTTTTCATGGCTCCCTTTCCTAAGCTATCGTCTCGGATGCAAGGGCGATACTTGGAAAATTTCCAGTCGTGGGTACGGAACCACACGAGGCAAAACAAAGGGTTTTTCGAAGGCTGTTAGGGGATGAAATCTGTTTGGGCTTTGAAGGAGCTCATGCCAGATTGGGATCTTTTGAGAGCAGCGGCTCGTTTCTGGGATGTACGGAGGAATGTGTACAACTTTTCGTACAACAAAATCACTCTCACGTTCGAAGATTTCCGGGCCATTCTAGGAGGACCTGAGACGGAACAGATGGTTCTTCCCTATGCGAGTGGCATGGCCAGTGTTGAGAAGTTAGTGTCTCGGATGGAGAAGCATATGGGATGTTGATATTGAACACTGATTATGTCGACATTTCGGGACTGCCCGATAGATTTGCTGGTAGTGAGGGGAGCATTTTTGCGTGGGATGCATTTTCTCTGTGCGCGATTGCTACTTTGTTCACATTCACGTCCCTGGGTGTGTGCCATCACAGTGTACTGGACCTGGTGAGGCAGTGCCGGAATGGGGGAGACATCGTGCCTTTGGTTCTGGGCGAGACGTTCCTGGGCATAGGTCGGATGGCGACCGGCAGCCGATACATGTGGGGAGGGAGTCCCGCTATGCTTACTATGTGGTTGAGGGAGAGATTGCAGATGATGCCCGAGGTGCCAATGTCTTGTAATGCTTAGTCCTTTTCTCGACGCCCTCTAGTGATAGGGGGCAATCAGGCTGAGCTGGAGCTCTGGATGGCCAGACTCCGCACGCATCACTTGCGATGGTGGGTTCCCCACTGGAAGTTACAGACTTGTCGGACCGCTCAGGGGGGTCTCTTGGTTGTTAGAGTGTCGGGGCTGTCCCAGACGGCCTTCTACATTCCATCCTTGGTTCTGCGACAGTACGGGCTGGAGCAGGTGCCATTGACGGGTTTGAGTCATGCTGCTACCTTCGAGGTGGGATCTCTGCTGATGGAAGATCCTTCGACGCTATTGCTGCTCACGCGGTTGTGGCAATACACGTCCTTTCCTGCCAGGGTTCTCTTTCACCGGAGAGGGGGCACCGCATTCGTCTACGCGATATCGAACCAGTATGAGTGTATGGGGGAGACACAGATGTCTATCTTGTGGAGACAGAATGAGCTGTTGGGTGTTGATCACCTTGACAGCTCGACCTTGAGGAGGACCGAAGCGGGGGCTAACCCTCGGAATCGTACTGGGGACAACATGGCTGACTATGAGGCCAATGTTGATCGGGAGGCCGATCAAAGCACGATTATGATGGCTCGAAGAGAGGCAGCTCAAGACAGAGCTAGGGAAAGGGCTGCGTTGACAGCTACAGGCTTGACGGAGGCGTCGGGAAGGGTCCCTGAGCCAGGTAGAAGGACTACCGGAATATTCTCTGTGAAGGTAAAGAACACTCGCCGTGGGAAAGGGAAGGGGAAGAAGGATGAAGGACCAAGTACGGGAAACTAGGTTGACCTTGCTGTCCAAAGTATCCACCCACTGTTATTGCAGACACATTAACTGATTAATGTTTTATTATAGTTTTGCTAGCGTGTAGCGAGTCAAGAGTTGACCGTGCTTGAACTCATCAAAGATTGTTTTAACCGTAATGAATTTGTAGGTTAATTGAAAAGAGTTTTTCGAAACACAAGCAATTGATGCTTTTTTTTTTTTTTGAGATCGAACCAATGATGGCTGCCTACGTTCCCCTTTTACAATTGGACTAAGGGGCTCAGGTCACTGTAGTTCGACACTTTAGGTGAATTTGAGAAAAACAAAGATAAAAGAAGTGCGACCTTGTTTTTTACCTGGATCATTGTTAGGAATGTATCCAGTTGGGTATTACTCTTTTAGCACTTTAATTTTACTGAGGGGTGGTGTATGGGGAAGGAGAGTTGACTCGTGCTCTTCCTCAAACGAAGTATCTGCGGAGCTTTCTTCCGTTCACGGGGTTAACGAAAGGGTTCCCGTCCAAATCTGCTAACTTCATGGCTCCTCCGGAGAAGATTCTTTGTACCACGAATGGTCCTATCCAGGTAGGCTCCCACTTTTCGAGGGGATTGGTCTGCGTAGGAGGCTTTTCCTTTAGCACCAAGTCGCCTTCTCTGATGTCTCGGATCTTGACTTTCTTATCAAATGCTCGGGCCATTCTGCTTTGGTAGGCTCGAGTGTGTTCCATGGCTTTCAATCTGCGCTCGCCGAGTAGAGCAAGTTCGTCGTGACGACTCTGTAGCCATTCGACTTCATTGATCCCGTTTTCCAAGAGGACTCGGAGGGATGGAATTTCCAATTCCACGGGTAACATTGCTTCCATTCCGTAGGTAAGTGCGAACGGAGTCTCCCCTGTGGCGGTTCGGCGATATTCTGTATCCCGGAGGGCTAGATGTAGCTTTCGGGCCGGTCCGACCTGCGAGTGGTCATCTTTCTGATTATCATGGCGAGAGTCTTGTTTACTGCCTCTACTGCACCATTGGTTTATGGTCTGTAAGGAGAAGACTTGTGACGTGTGACTCTGAATTCGGTCAGCAGTTGGTCGCAATCTCCTTCGAAGTGGGTCCCATTGTCGGATATGATCTCGTTGGGCACTCCGTATCGGCACATGATATTCTATTTGATGAACTCGGCCACCTTCTTAGAATTCAGTACCTTGTACGATCTGGCTTCTGCCCATTTGGTGAAGTAGTCGACTGCGACTAGAATGAACGTGACCATTGCTCCCTGGTGGAGTGATCTTGCCGATGACGCCAATTCCCCATGTGGCGAAAGGCCATGGTATAGTCATGCAATAGAGTTCATGAGGAGGGATGTGATTGAGGTTGGAGAACCGTTGACATTTGTCGCAGCTTCGAACGAACTGGATGCAGTCTGTTTCCATCGATATCCAATAGTATCCCATACGGAGAATGATTTGTGTCAATGCTCTGGCGTTCATGTGCGGACCGCAGGTTCCGTTGTGAACTTTGTTCATTAGCTCGCTGGCTTTCTCTTTGTTTACACACCGAAGGAGTGGCCCTTGGTGGCGCTTCTTGTACAACATACCCCCCAGAATGACGAAATGGGATGCCATGCATTTTAATGCCATCATGTTTTTGTCTTTGATCCCTTCTTTGTATTTTCCATCTTCATTTGTGAAGGAAGCTTCTCCGTTTTGGAGGTACTGGTAGATTTGATTGTACCAGGGTTCGTCGATCATTTCATTTTTTATTTCGATCTCACAGCAATAGGCGGGTGTTTCCCGTCTACCTATTCTGAGGGGTTTTACTGATTTCCCATCGGGAATTTCGACAAGAGATGCTAGGGTAGCCAGGGCATCTGCGAAACGGTTCCTGTCTCTTGGCAAATAATGGAAAGAGATGTCCTTGAACTGAGCAATGAGCTCCTCCATGTACGAGTGGTACTTCTGAAGGCCAGAATCTACCGTCTTCCATTTGTTGGACACTTGATTGATGATCAATGCTGAGTCTCCGTATACTTCCAGTTCTGAGATGTTGCGCTCAAGAGCGGCTTCCAGACCGGCTGCGCAGGCTTCGTATTCTGCGGCATTGTTGGTTGTTTCAAAATTCAGCTTGATGGCTATGGGAGTGTGCTCGTCCTTGGGATCGACAAGGAGCATTCCAATACCATTCCCCTTCTTGTTGGCTGCCCCATCGAAGAAGAGTTGCCAGCGGTTTGCGCTGTCGAGTGAAAAGATTCCGTCGTCCGGAAATTGCGGATCAGGACCCTTAGGTTCACTGCTTGGGAAGTCTGCCAGCTGATCTACCATTACTCTGCCCTTCGTTGATTTTCAGACCATGTACTTGATGTCGAACTTAGCCAGGAAGAATGACCACTTGGCTAGTCTCATTGACAGGGATGGCTTGTCAAAGAGATATCGGACGGGGTCCATTTTGGAGACCAGGAGCACTGAATGTGACTGCATGTAGTGTTTCAGTTTCCGACTACCCATACCAAGGCGGTACAAGTTTTCTCTAATGCTGAGTAGCTGAGTTCACTTCCTTGAAGCTTCCGGCTTACGAAGTAGATTGCATGCTCAACTTTGGAATCTTTTTGTTCTTGTGCCAGCATTGCTCCGATTGACGTGTCTGTTATTGTCAGGTATAGGAGTAGTGGCTTGTCTTCATGTAGCGGGCACATAATTGGGGGATTCACCAAGTATGTCTTGATTTTCTCAAAAGCTGTTTGGCACTCGGAGTCCCATTTGATGTCGGCATTCTTCTTCATCAGTTTGAACATTGGCTCGCAGAGAGATGTCAACTGGTTGATGAAGCGACTGATGTACTGGAGTCTTCCCATAAAGCTTTTCACTTCTGTCAGGGTCTGAGGCGGCTTCATGTCGATGATGGCCTTGATTTTCTTGGGATCGGCTTCGATACCCCTTTCTGTAACCATGTACCCCAGTACCCTGCCATGCTTGACGCCGAAGGTACACTTCGCAGGGTTCAATCTCATGGAGTGCTTTCTGAGTCTGTTGAAGAACTTTCTCAGATATGTCATGTGCTGCATGTCTGATCCTCTAGAGTGGATGATCATGTCGTCGACATATACTTCGATTTCTTTGTGAATCATGTCATGGAAGAGGGCTGTTGCAGCTCGCTGGTAAGTAGCCCCAGCGTTCTTCAGACTGAACAGCATGACCGTGTAGCAGTATGACCCCCACGGAGTGGTGTAAGTAGTCTTGGCTTGATCCTCCTTGGACATTTTGATATGATTGTATCCGGTGAACCCATCCACGAAGGACTTTACTTCGAAATTTGTTGTGGTGTCGACTAGCATGTCGATGTTAGGCAGTGGGAAATCATCTTTAGGGCTGGCCTTGTTGAGATCCCGGAAATCCACACAGCATCTGACCTTTCCATTGGCCTTGGTGACCGTCACGATGTTGGAGAGCCAAGTCGGGTACTCAATCACTCTGATGAAACCAACTCGGAGCATTTTCTCAATCTCTTCTTTCACTTGCAAGGACCACTCTGGCTTGATCTTGCGCAGCTTCTGTTTGACAGGCTTGGATTCTGGATCCAGTGGAATTCTGTGCTTCACGATCGAGGGATCGAGTCCTGGTATGACTAGGCGAACACGTCAACATACTCCCGGAGGAGGCTTATCAGGGCTTCTTTTTCTGCATCGGCGAAGAAACTGCCCACTTGTGTCTCTTTAGGCTCTTGCACTGACCCCAGGTTAACTTTGGTCATAACCTCTTCGGCAGCTTTGGCCCGATTGTCCTCTCGGTCTACTACACGCTTGAGAACTTCTTTAATGTATTGTTCATTTAATGTGTCTGCTTCTTTATCAATTAGTTATTAACGTCTTTTAAGTTGTTTGTTAACTTATCAGTTGTTAAAGTGGCAATGAGAGGATACTCCGAAAGGTCAGACTTTTCATTAAACGAGAACGGAAATACATGGTTGGCTATATTATCATAGTCTTCCGGCGTAAGGCCGTAGGACAACTCAGAGGACTGGACTTTTACAAGGACTGACTCAGAGGGTTCGTGACCGAGTTTAGGGAGATGTGGGTGCAGGCCCAGCTTGTCTTCCATTTCTGTCTGGCTTGCCCTTGGTCCGGTGAAAGTTACCCAGTTCTTCAGTGGCATTGCTGGATGCTTGATGAGGGTTCGGGGGTCGAGAGGCTTGGCTTCTGCTGTCCCAATCATGGCGATCATGCTGTTTTCGGAGCCCAGGTCAATCAGGTTGGCACCTCCATGACTTCTTCAAAAAGACTCTGTAGAGCGGGTCCACTGTGAGCGTCTTCTATGAATTCTGGTTCCTTCTGCTTTGGAGTTACTGTCTCGAATATGGCCTCAGCAGCTGATCCGAACAATCTGTTTCCCGTGAAGAGTATCTTGAGTTGCTCTTCCGTATTTGGGATACCCTTGAATGTGTACTCGTGCTGGACTGTGGTGGCAATTGGTCCAGGTAGAGTTGTGATGTCGAGGAACGCTCCCCTTATCGGATTAGCCTTGAGTCCTCTGAAATGCTTGAGGTCCCGTGCTAGGTTTTCCATTCTTTCTGTAGTCTCTGTGCTGACTATCCCTGCTTCTTTCTCATCTTCATCAGTTCTACTATCGGTCCCCTCGGTTACGGTCGGTTTATTTGTCGGTCCCCTCGGTTCGATGTCCGTTCCTTGTCGGTCCCTCGGTTACGTTGTCGGTTCAGCTGTCGATCCCCTCGGTTCTGCTGTCGGTTCCCTTGGTGAAATGCGGCGAGGTCGAAACCGTAAGGTCGAGAGGTTGGGTGTGCGCGTCGGAGGTTCCCCTTTTGCGAGGCTCTTTGCCTTGGTGCGGGCGAGCCTTTTGTTCTCTCTGATGTCAGCTGGTGTTGGCACATAACCGAGCCCCTGGACCGTGGTGTGGTCCTTGACTTCGATGACTTGGTGTTGGCCTTGTAACCTTTTACCGAGCCCCAGTCCTGGAATGAAGTTCATGAGTTTCATCATCTTCATGGCAGGAGGAATCTTGTCTTGAAACAGTGGAAGGTCCACGTTGCATATTTGGATCTTGGAGGTCTCCAGAGTGAATCCAGTTAATGCCATGTCATCATTATGCTTGATTTCTAACACTGGAATGTCGTTGGTGCTGGTCCCTTCGGTGGTGACGCTGTTGTAAGTACCCCAATCTGGATCACTCCCTTTCAAACACACGGGAAACACCGTAGACTCATCCACGCAGTCTCAGAGACCTCTCTCACTCAAAACCCTCTCAAAACCCTCTCAAACCCCCAACCAAACCAAGGGAGGAGCCTTTCTGGGATAAAAAGGGACAAAAGGACCTTTTGGGAATTTTCGAAATCGAGAAAAGCAATTAAGGTCCGTATGGACCTCTTTGTTTCAATGATTACTAAATCCCCTTAAAGTCCACAATATTCCCTCAAATCCAGGAAGAAATGATGACTTCCTGCAGAGTTGAGTCGTACGGACCTCTTTGCATGCAAGATGGTCCGTACGGACCTTATTGCATGGGGACATCATCATTCGAATATTCTCCATCATTGCGGATTCCCTCAAATCGAGGGAAATCCAAAATTACGGATAACCAAGAAGGTCGTACGGACCTCTTTGCTCGAAATTTTTACTATAAATAGAGGGCTCCCCCTCCTCATTTTCACACACTTCCCACTTCTCTCTTCCTCCCTAAGCCTTCGGCTCCCCTCTAAGACCTTTCGAGGCATTCCGGCCCCTTCGGATCCTTAGAGGCCTTCCGAAGCCCCCTCGAGGTGCTCAGAAGCCTCTCCGAGCGCTCCGAGACGCTCCGCGCTGCCCGAGGCACTCTCGAGGTACTCTGAGGCCCCTCGTGGTACTCAGAGGCCTTGCACAGTCTTTCCACGGTGTCCGGCTCTTTCCGAGTCAAACCGACGATCCCAAACCACGCCGAAACTGCGAGTGACTCCTGCCACCACCCTGGCACGCCGAACCTCTGCAGTGATCCCGAGCGATCCCCACGCACGCCGAACCTCTGCCCCAAACGCGGCCTACGGTTTCAACTCACGGCGAAACTCTGTCCGCGGACAACCGGCATCCACGAAGCAATCCGGAACGCTACTCAGGCCTCGAAACACTATTCCCCTGCGGAAGACAGACACGAACCAACATTGGTAAGGCTTCCTTCCTATTCTATTTCAATACATTTCAATACAATGTAGACATCCGATACAGCATGCATTTTTAAAAGCACACACACACACACACAACTTTTTAAAGGATATTAGGGGTATCCGAAAGACTCGTTTTACGAGGCTACTCGGGTGAGCTCTAATATTCTAATATTCTCTTCCCGGGGAGTCATCTGACCTCCGAACTCAAAATCTCATCACACAAAAACAGTTTAAAATTTATCTTTAAGCGATGCCCTTTTCAATGTTTTGGGCTTAATAAAAACGGCGTGGCGACTCTACAAAATGCGAAAGCAAAACGGCGAGACACCTCCAACGCGCAACGCTAAACGGAATAAGCCGGATCTTGCAGGGCGCGATTGTGCTGCCTCTCGGATCCGGGCGACTTCCCGAACAGCGACGAATTGCGAGATGCCGGGGCCCCGCGCGCGAGCCGGATCCCGGGTAATTTCAGTTGGCGACTCCGCTGGGGACTTTTTGTTTTAAAAAACTTTTAAACAAAACAAAAGATTTTTAAAACGATGATGAGGGTCAAACTTTCATTTTACCCCTTCCTTTAACTGTTGTGTGTGTGTGCACGTGCTTCGTTTTATTTTACAAAAAAAAAATAAAAATACAAAAAAATGCATCAATATACATACGTGCATACATTTAAAATTCTTCAAAAATTTCTATTTTACTCGAGAAAAAGAATTTTAGAGACCGCACACTACGCGCCTTCTATGCCTCGGTTACACCGCATTCTACTCACTGCTTCTTTGCCTCGGTTACACCGCACACTATGCGCCTTCTTTGCCTCGGATACATCTGCACACTACAACCCTTAACCGGAGTGGTCTCGGTTGCGATCCGTTTGGTCTTCCCTAGGCCTCTTGGGCGCGCACGGGATCATTCCAAACATCCCATCCTAGCCGGCGTCAACCACACGTTTGAGTCTTGAGTCACACTCTGTCCGGACTCGGTTGGTTTTACCCGGTCCGTGTCATACGGCTGGATACATATACCATGCCTTAGGCCATTTTTTTGAGTCAAGGCTCGGAACTCAAGATCCCTTGCGCAAGCAAAGCGATGAAAAGGTCATGCTAAAATCTTGACTGATCTTGATTTCGGCTACACCCAGAACGATGTTCCGTCCGGATATACATCCATGCTCGCATGACACCATGTCATCACGCCTTTGATACGTCGGCCATGACGATATGACCCGGCCAACGCCTAACGTCACGGATCCCTTGCGCAAGCAAGCAAAGAGAAGGTCATGCCGAACTCTTGACACGATCTTGACTCGGTGGCGGCTCGGTTCACTATTCACATGGCTAACGCATCAAAGCTTGAACATGACAGAGGCTCGGTCCTTAGGTTCGATTTTTCTTTTAGGCCGGTGGAAACCGCTTGCACTATAGGACCCTCGCACAGATTTGTCCACCTGGGATGTCGAAATACGGGTGCAAAGCGAGGGGCTTATAGCCGCACGAGATGGTCTCCCGGCGACCCGGGATCTAGCATAGTTGCGAAAAGAAGAGCAATCTTTTCCAACCTACCTAGGACTACGAGAAAACATGTTTTAAATAAATTAAAACAACAAAAAAAAAAAATCAATCAAAAAATAAAAGAAACGGAAACCGCATGCCACGTGAGCTTTCCCCTTTTATCCCGTTAGGCCATTCAGTGTCTAAACCTTGCCCATCACCCCATCCGGCTAACGAGTGGTCGAGAGTACCCGGGAACCCGTCTCCCGGTGTCAAAACAACAAGGTCCTACCTCCTTCCCGGCTCTGTCACCGGGACGGTCAGTCGAATCCCCATGGCCAAGTCGGTGGATAACAACGATGAGAACGGGACCTTACCCCCAAGAAATTTCCCAACATTGGAAGAAGTTTGGCGGGTCCTCATGGCTATTGAGAAACGTCAAGGTGAGCAACAAGCTGGATCGAAGGTGCCATGCACCACTTCGGAACCTTAGCCACCTGACTACAGGGCTTCCCAAGTCGTGGCTGCTCCTACGGCCTCTAACGTCTCTCATTGTCTCCCGAGTCAACTGTTACCCTCGTACGAGCCATGCGGTTATGACGTAAGGCCACAAGACCTTCCGAGAGGAAAGCTTGCCCATCCGGCCTCTGAGGTCCCGGTACCACCGCCGGAACAACGAACACATCTGGTGGGACGTGCGATTGCGGTGCTTGTGCAGGAAATGGAATTCCGGGATGCAATGAGCGAGGGCCGTCCTCGACGAAAGAAGAAGCTATCTTCTCAACAAAAAGCGAAAAAGAGGTATGAATCTGGTGATCCCACGGTCGGAACCCTTGGAGAACCCTCGGGAAAGTTTGACTACTATGTCATCTACTCCGACAAATCTCCCGGCCCTAGTTACGCACAAGGCCACGGCAATGTTTGCTCCATGATCGGTGGGACGAGCCGCACCGCCACCAGAAGGCCCGAAGGTCGGATAATCCAACCCCTGTCTTGGGAAGATCTCAAAGCCACTATTGATGCTTGATAAAAGCCATGACGGTGAACGAATTGAAATGCGCGATGCGGCCTTACGCCCAATCGAGGCTCCTCCCACTCCGAAACGGGAGAGACAAGCAAAACCATAAGTCCGAGTGAATGTTACGACACGTTCGATCAAATCCCGAGTGAATCCTCCACGCGGACGGACAAAGACGGCCGTGCACGAGCCACGAGGTGAAAAGGGCCCTACGCCAAAGAAGCTGAAACCTTGGACCCCGAAAGGTTGAAGATCTGTCTTGACACGGCTCAAGCGCACTCGAGGCTAACATCTCACTCTGGTCCTTACTCACTTCATCTTACCCGCACAAGCTTCAAGTTGGAAGAAAGCTTGGCCCGGACCATGGTTCCCATCACGGTGACACTGATGAAGCGGTTCGAGATGATTGGCAACGTCAATTACGGCAATATCATCACCTTCACGGAGCTCGATCTTCCAAAATTTGGGGGCGACCACAACGAGCCTCTCTACATAACAGTTCAGCGGACGAGCGCCGTCTCCCTCGGGTGTTGGTAGATGGGGGATCATCCATGAACGTCCTTCCGGCCAAAATGATGGATTTGATAGGGATCAAAGCAAGCGATCTAAAACCCTCGACTCGGGCAATCAAGGCATACGACTCAACATCCCGCCCGAGTCTTGGGAATAGCCACCTTGAACCTTTGGTTTGGAAAACAAATGGTCCCGACAGACTTCCAAGTCATCGACATCCGATCACATTCACTTTGCCATTTTGGGACGCCCTTGGCTACATCGAGATCAATGGGGTGGCATCCACTCTCCATCAATGCGTAAAGTTCATCCAAGGAACAGATCTAACCATCATCTACGGCGACGGCATAGTCGGCTGAAAGGACCGACACACAACGGCGTCCCGGTTTTAGAGATCAAACACGACGATGATGGCATGATGCTAACGGGGTTCACCATCGAAAGCCCAAAGGCCCAGTGTGCCACATAGACTTTGCCTTTGATTTGGGACAAGATCCCTCCCCGATGAAAATGATGAAGCACATGAACTACATCCGGGGCTCGGTTTGGGAAAACGCCATCGGGGCACTCAACGGATCATCAATATCAAAGAACGAGAATACCTGCACGGCACAGGATACTCTCCTACTCCCGAACACATTGCGGAGGACAAAGCGAGCTGCACGAAAACGCTCCACGAGATAACAAAAGAGGCTTGCACGCAATCTCAGATCTTCGTCCTTACGGCTTCGACATGACCAGAGTACTTCACAAGGAAGGCCGGCAACTTGGAAGAAGATCCGAGAAAAGGAACGAGGCGATCGGCGCCAAACAAAGGCTGCCGACAACCATGGACAAGCTCCGGCGAGTAACTGGCAAGATTCGGGAGGCCTCAAGCCAAATCTGTCAGAAGAGCATTCCTCGACACACCGCCACTGCCGGGATCCACAACCACCACTATTCACGATGAATTTTGGTTCGGAAAACTCCCTCTTTGGCGGAAGAACTCGAAAAACTCTCTGTCAACACTCACTGCCTTCAACAAGCGGGACGAGTGCATTCGAGCTAGTAATGCCCAAGACAAAAGCAAGAGACTCCATGAGACGATGCTTGGGACGAACCTTGCTCCACACTGCTCTTCAAAGAAGAAATCGAGATGCCGGATCTAATCGATTTTGTTTTGATAACTCTGTGATAGCAATGATCGGGAACGGTGACATAAAGCCTTTCAAGCCCCATCTCTATCAAGCTCATTTGCCACTCAATAAGCTGGGCCACATTCTCAGGACCTACGCCCAAAAGGACATGATCGAACAACTTGGTCGACCCCTCGAGTCCTAGAGTCTAGTGTCAAAACTCATCCTGAGTCCATTAGCTTTGAATTTGAGTCTCTCGAGTCATCGATGGCCTCACGCCGGAAGATTACGAACTCATTGCCAATAATGTATTCCCGTATGCTCTTAATGAATGCTTCGATCTTTAGAGGTATCCTCTCATTGCATCTTTAACAAGCGATAAATTAACTAACACACAAACGAGTTAATAACGATTCACTTGATAAAGAAGCGGACACATTAAACGAACAATACATTAAGCACATCTTTAAGCATGTTGTCAAACGAGAGAAAAACCGGGCCCAAGTGCCGAGGAGGTTTTAACCAAAGTGAATTTGGGAGGCTGGCGAAGAGCCAAAAGAGGCAAATCGGAAGTTTCTTCAGGCACGAGCAAGACGCATTGGCCCTTGCTCAAAGAGTTCGTGGACGTGTTCGCTTGGTCTTGCGAGACATGCCGGATTAGATCCTAACATTGTAGAGCACGGATCACTTGAATCCCGAGGCTAAGCCCATCAAGCAAAAGCTACGCGAATCAAGCCGAGAATGGTCTTTACAAGTCAAAGAGGAGATCGAAAAAATGCTCCGCGTCGGCTTCATCGGGGTGATCGAGTACCCCACATGGCTCTCAATATCGTCACGGTCACAGGCTGATGGAAAAGTACGGCATTGCGTGGACTTAGAGATCTCAACAAAGCAAGTCCCAAGGACGATTTTCCACTACCCAACATCGACATGTTGGTAGACACTGACCAATTTCGAAGTCAAGTCCTTCGTGGACGGTTTTGCCGGTTACAATCGGATCAAGATGGCCGAAGAAGACCAAGAAAAGACGGCTTTCCAACCCCACTGGGGAACCCTCTTGCTACCACCGATGAATGCCGTTCCGGACTAAAGAACGGCTGGGGCTACCTACGACGGGCGGCAACCGCCCTCTTCCACGATATGATCCACAAAGAGATCGAAGTGTACGTCGATGACATGATCGTTCACTCAAAGGGATCGGACGGACAACACCTCACGAGACTGAGAAAATTCTTCAATCGCCTCAGAAAACACTCAATGAGGCTTAACCCGCCAAATGCACATTTGGGGTTAGCGAGAGCAAGGTTTTGGGATACATGGTCACCGAGAGAGGCATCGAGGTGGATCCTCAGATCAAAGCTATCATCGAAATGAGACCACCGCAAACTCGGACGGAGGTGAAAAGCTTCATGGGCCGCTGCAATATATCGGCCGCTTCGTCAACCAATTGACCTCATGTGCGAGCCAATCTTCAAGGCGATGAAGAAGAACGCCGACATCGAATGGAACTCGGAATGCCAAGATGCCTTTGAGAAAATAAAAGCATACCTTGTGAGTCCTCAGATTCTCTGTCCTCCCCACGAGGAAAAGCCCTTTGTTGCTATACCTAAGCGACCAGTGAGCACACCGCGGTTGGAGCCATGCTCTGTCAAGAAAAGAAAGAGTCGCGGGTCGAAAACGCCATCTACTTCGTCGATCCCGAAAGTTTCAAGGCGGCGAACTCAATTACTCGGCCCTCGAGAAAACTGCAACGCGGCTACTGGTATGGGTTGTCGGGAAACTACGGCACTACATGCGGTCGCACACGGTACACTTGGTTTCCAAATGGACCCGGTCAAGTACCTCTTCGACAAACCATCTCTGTCAATGAGGCTCGCCAAATGGTCTTTCTTCTGGCGGAATTTGACATCAAGTACGTAAACCAAAAATCAATCAAGGGACGGGCCATGGCTGAACAAGCTGGTGATTTCCCAGCCGACGAGGCTCGAGGCCACTGAACCACAATTTCCGGACGAGGGAATCTTCGCAATCGAAGCGAAAACCGATGGCAAGCTTGTTCTTTTGACGGAGCGGCCAACCAAAGGAAGCGGCATCGGTATGCTCTTGGTGGATCCCAAGGACAGCACACCCCAATTGCTTTATAAAGCTCAATTTCGAGGTAACCAACAATGCCGCCGAATATGAAGCTGCGTTATTTCTTGGACTACTGGCCGCGCTCGAGAGGAATGTCCGAAGCTCGAAGTTTATGGGGACTCGGCCTTGATCATCAACCAAGTCTCCAACAAGTGGAAAACCATAGACCGGGCTTGCAAAAATACCATGCATGCATAGAGGGACCTCATCACACAATTCGAAGAGGTCACCTTCCATTACTTGCCAAGGGCAGAAACGAGGTTTGCGAGATGCCTTAGCCACCTTGGCCTCACTTGTGGAAATCCACGAAGGAAAAGCAATCAAACCCTTGAGAAGTCGGACGAAAGGAAATTCACGCCTCTTGTTGTGAGATCGAACCCGGAACCTAAGCCCGTCGATGAGCCATGGTATAACCCGGATCTTCCAATACCTCAAGAACGGGGAAACCACCTTCATGAACAAGGAAGGGTCGAAGAACACGCGAAGGAGTCAAAACCAAGAGCATCATGGCCACTAAAACGCCTTGCCTCTGCACTTCGTCATCCTCGGGGACATGTTATACAAGAAACGCTACCGTGGGCCACTCCTACGCTGCGTCGAGTCCAAGAAGAAGCGAGACAAGTTCATGAACGAAGTCCACACAATGGGGCTTGCGGTCCCCACATGAATGCCCGAGCCACGATGCAAATCATTCTCGGGATGGGCTACTCAGGATCTCCGTGGAGCGGTGCATCCACTTTGTCCGAAGGCTGCGACAAGTGCCAACGGTTCTCCAACCTCAATCGTCTCTGTGCGCCCACGATCTCCTCTTTTGCATGGACTACACCTTGGCCGCTTTGCAGCTTGGGAATTGACGTCATCGGGAAAATCGCTCGCCAGAGGCGTGGCCCAACAGTCACGAGTTCATCTTATGTTAGCCGTCGACTGCTTACCCACCGAAATGGGTGAAGCCAAGTCCTACAAGTGTACTACACCTCCAAAAAGGTCGCACATTTCCTCAAAAGAAAAGCATCATATGCGCGATACGGCATCCCGAATGAGGTCATATCGGACAACGGCTCACACTTGAAGGAGAATTCGACGGGGCTAGCTGGCAGTGAATTCAAGATCACACGTCACAAATCTTCTCCCTTTTTTACCGGCCACAAACAAACGGCGCGAGTGGAAGCGACAAACCTGAAACCCTCGAACGGATCATCAGAAATGACCACGAGGAGCCCGAGATTGGCCAGGAAATTGCTGCGCCTTGCACTTTGGGGCTACCGCACATCAATTGAGAAATTGACCCAGCGGGAGAAACCCCGTTTGCCACGGACGTACGGGATGGAAGCGAGTCCTTCCCGGCCAGCTAGAAATTCCCTCACTCCAGGAGTCTTTCTTTGGAAAATGACATCAACGAAGTCGAATGGCTCCAGCTGAAAGCATGACGGATTGGCTCACACTTCAGACGAGCGACACGACTAAAGGCCATGGAACACGTCAGGAGCCTATCGAAAGCTGAGGATGGCTAGAGCTTTCGAGCAAGAAAGTCAAATCCCGAGACATCGGGGGAAGGTGACCTTGTACTCGAAGAAAAGCCTCCCGCTCGAACCATTCAGCTGGGAAAATGGGAACCCACATGGATCGGCCCTTTCGTGGTTCAAAGATCTTCTCTGGGAGCGCCATGAAGCTAACGAGACCTGAGACGGCAATCCCTTGGCTGAGATCCCAGTCAACAGGAAGCAAACTTCTGCATGAGATACTTCGCCTGAAGAAGAACAAGCTGGCTGTGCATCTCTTGGCACTCCATGTAGTATGTCGAACTACATGCAGACCTGAGCCCTACTAGTCAGGGAACGTAAGGCGACACCATTAATTGGTCCAGGTCTAAAAATACACCAAAAAGTCAAAAGTTTGAATGTCAACCAGGAAGACCTCCATCAAGCTCCGCACTTTTCAAAGAACACGCCCCAGCAGTCACGCTTGACCGAGTCAAACGACGGCAGCAACATCAAAAAAGGACATCCGAGGGTCACTCAGCATCAAACGACCCATTTGGCTCATGTCTGCATACTTCCAAGCCCAGGGGGCTTGTCTTCGCCCTCACGCGCTTCAAAAAAAAAAAAAAAAAAAGAGAGCTCGAGCAAGGGCTCACAAAAAAATAAAAAAAAAACAAAAAAAACAATAAAAAAAAAGCTCAAGCAGAAGCTGCAGGAATTGAGGTCAAGAGCCCGGCGGCAACAAAGGCAAAGGAAGCTACGAGAAAAAAGGACCGTCAAAACGACTTGTCCAGGGAGCATTCAACCTCTCCAGCCAAGCACAAGGCACCTCCAAGCAAAAGGGGATTGCCGTCAGGGCCCAGCCTGCTTCAGTCCGCAGATGCAACAGAAAAGTCAAAAGATGGACGCCGACAAAGTGCCCAACAGAAGCAAAGGCAAACAAAAGATCTCGCGTCTCGACAAAGCTTTAAAAAGTAAATCACAAATCCACTAACGGTTACAACATTTCTTGATGAGTTCAAGCACGGTCTACTCTCAAGTTCACAACATACTAAAAGGCAACTTAATACATTTTAACTAATAATGTGTTTGCAATGCAATGAATATGGATGGGGAGGTCATTTCCGCGCCATCACGCTTGTCCCCTCTTCATTCTTTCCTTTCTTCCCTCGTCCCCGGCGAGTCTTCTTTCGCTCCACGTGAACCAACTCTGCGTCTCTCAGTCCGAGATCAGGGGTCCTCCCCGTAGGAGTCAAACAATCCAGTA